>CM068296.1:51762734-51936202 GCA_034768395.1 Linum lewisii
GCCGTCTTCCACCAAGCCAGCTGCACAACCAATTCGTTCCGAGAAACCGGCGCCGGAACAAGTATGGAGGGAGAAGCCGAAAGCGTCTCCTAAGGAAGTACTATGATCACCGATCCTGGTGATACCAAGCCGAAGACTGAAGTTAAGAAGAAGCCGACAGTCCTCATTCCTTCCATCGTCATACTCAAGAAGGATGATCTCTCTAGAGAGCTGTTCGAACCATTCAAGTTCGTTGATCATCTTCCCGACGGACGTACCAAGCTTTTGCATGCAAACGGAAGAAATTCACGTTTACCGGAGAAGTCCCGAAGCTGTACTTCATGAACTCCGACGCGAGCGTGAAGGAGAACCTTAGTTGGGATGTCTCCTAATACCGTCCAGGTATCGTCCAGCTCAAGGACGTTAATAAAAGAGTGCTTCGTGGGAGGCAACCCACGGCTGGAGTCAGTTTTGTTTTGTTTCAACCTTGGTCTTTTAGAGTCGGTTCGGGAGAGCCAAAAGTGTCAGTTTGTTTGAGTTATTATTTTTCGTGTGTAGTCTGTGTGTCATAGAGTCAGTAGCAAGTTGATTGAGGTCGTTCTGATTTTTCTGGATTTAATGGTGATTTTCTGAAGTTGGCCTGATTTGCGAAAATATTTTAAACCCGAACAGTTCAAAATTTTTGGCGAAACTACCAGTGTTTTCGGCGAAACTGATTTTCAAACTTCGAACCTGTTTCTCCTGTTTCTCTTTTTTGGTTCAAAAACTTTATGATTTCGGTGAAACCACTTCAACCAAGATTTTCGGCGAAACCAAGCTTAAATTTTCGGCGAAACCGCCAGTTCAAATCAGCCAATTCTTGTTAACCTGTAGTTTCGGCGAAACCACTGCCCTATTTTCGCCGAAACTGATTTGAAATTTCGCCTAATTATCCTTTAAAATTCGGACCAACTCCTCTCTCACCTTATCTCACTTTCGCTCATATCACCGAAACCCCCCTTATCTGTTTAAAATCGTCGCCGACCCTCCACTAAAACCCGCCGTCGCCGCCGTTTCACCCGCCGCCGCCGCCGCCGACCGCCGCCGCTCACTCCCCCTCCTCATTCCGATCCCACCAAGCCCTAGAACAACCAAATCGGAGCTTTGCAGCTCCAGTTCACCGAAAACCTAGTTTTCAACGTTTTTCACCGATTCCTCCCAACCCATTCAGTTTTTGCTTCCATGGCTTCAAGGTAACGTGCATAACTTTTCAATACGAATCTTTTGACATATGGATTGCTGAATTTCGTCGGGGTTGACTTTTGGTTGACTTTTTCGGTTTACCTCGTTTTGCGTGCCGACTGTTTCGTGTGAACTAGGACTGACTGAACTTATAGAACTGTTCCAGGATGCTTAGGGAGTTCCGTGCTTAATTTCCACATCATTTGGTCATGTGTTGCTATGCATACGATTGATTCGTTGGTTTGTTGACTTGTGAGATATACCGGTTTGCCGTTGACTTGTTATTGATCGTTTGGCTGTCATCAGTGTTTATTCTTGTTCATATTATCGTGCCGCCATTTGAAACCGTATGATGCCGTCAATTTCCAAGTTGTGATAGTCTTGCCATGATTAGGGTTCAATATGACATAATGTTGACTTTCTAAAAATGTCAGTTTGAATTTTTGAACTCTGATTGCGCTTCCCTGATTATAGCTGTTCTTAAGACATGTGCTCTATTGTCTATGATTACCGGTTACTCCGCTTTACTTACCCCACTTAGTTTCCCTCGTTTCCTTGTGAAATTGAGTTTTTCTACTAAGTGTGGGGTAGGATCTTAGTTGACTAATCTGGTTTCATTCTGGTTTTAGGAACACTTTTGAGAGCAGACTAAGGCACGCCTTGATGGCGCCTCGAGCTCAGGAGCTGCCGCTCCCGTCACACCCGCCATTCTGGGTCCCCCACATGCACTCCCTCGCCATGCTGGATACCATCCCACCATCGCCCGTCTTCCGGACTTCTACTTTGAGAACTTCTAGAAGATCGCGCACATCCGGGGAGCTGACGTGCGTCCTTTATCCATGGAGTCGCTCCAGGAGCATGACGAGGATTCCTACCGGAACGTGCATGACGCCTTAGCACCGGCCGGTCTCCTAGAGCTGACCACTATAGCCGCCGAGTTCCCAGACATTGCTCTCCAGGAGTTCTGGGTGACATTTGACTTGGACGAGCATAAGAAGAGACGGGGCCAGAAGGTGATCACCTTCTTTCTTGGTGGGGTGTACAGGCAGCTCACTTACGATGAGTTTGCCGCTCATCTGGGCATCCCCTACGAGCACTATCACGATCACCACCTCGGTTGGGGCGAGGATGATGATGACGAGGCATTGCACGCCCTCTGGAGCCACATGAAAGGCGTGCCTGGCGATCGCCTCAGGAAGAACAACTCAGTTAAGTCCCTTTCTCACCGCTCTATAAGTTTATTCATATGGTTTGGCGGAGGTCACTTTTATATGTCAGAGACAAGGATCGCCACCATATCCTTAAAGAGGAGCTCGTGCTTCACCTAGCCATCCGAGAGAGCTACCCTCTCCACCCCGGCTGGGTGCTAGCTCACATCTTCAGTCAGAGGACCAAGAGAAAGAAGCAACCACGCAAACTCTTGGGAGGCAACTTCATAGGACAGCTCATCCTCTCCTTCGGCATCGGCCATGAATATGGTCCTCACATTCCACGACATCCAGTTCGGACTGTTGGTGGAGACTTGGCGGTCGAGTACGACATAGAACTCGACCTCAGTCCCCATGTAGCAGCAGATCCTCCACTCCAACCTGCGGTCGAGTCGGAGGACGACGATGATGCTGAGGAGCAGCAGCCGCAGCCGCCGCCCGAGTTTCAATATTACATACCCTCGCCACACCATGAGGCAGGGTACATCCACCAGTCGCCGCCATACATTCCAGATCCATACCAGGCACAGCAGCCTCAGCCTCGACCGCATCCCGCGGACATTGGTGAGCCGTAAGAGCGACTGCAGGAGTGGCCCATCACCGACAACGCCAGTCAAGAGGCTAGGTGGACTATTATGCAACAACACATGCGCCGAGCCGACCGACAATATGAGCGACAGCTGGAGTGGCAGCGACAGCTCGGTGATTACTTCCACTTCTCCCACCCTGACACCTCTGACCAGTGATGATCAGGTGGTGTCCTTTTCCTTATCCTTTCTTTTTATTTATTCTTTTCGGACTTCGGTCCAACTTTTTTCTGTGTGGATCCGGGGCACTTGTCCCGGTTTCCTTTTTATGTTTTATTTGTTTTTGTTTTGTAGGCAGTTGGGAGGTTCCCTTTGCTTCACTTGGGTAGATTACCTCCGCTCCGAGGATCCGTGCTCATCCACTACGCCAATCATCTCGGTCCAGGTTCTTCCATTCCACTCTGAACTCTAGAATTAGTCCTGTGAGGACACAGTCCGATTTAAGTGTGGGGTAGGATGCTAGAGAACCTTGCATGAACTTGATTGTGTTTTATGTGCCTCGTGATTCCATTCCAGTCTCTCTAGCATTAGAATGGCTCAGTTCTTGATTTTTGATGTTAAGTTGTTGTTCAACCTTTCATAATGATGCTTAGACTGCTTAACCTAGAACTTGAGAACCAACCTGTATGCTTTGATGCTAAATTGCCTGGTCAGAACAGAATTTTAAAATCACACTTGTAGTTTGTAGCCTTGATTGCATGAAAATGACCGAATCCGACTAGCAAACCAACTGTGAGCTTTTGATCCATTGCACGTAACTTGTAATTTAAATTCTTTCTGAGTGGTTTTCTATTTACTTGAATGAGTTAGAATTTGCATGAGACCTACTCGAGACCACACGATGACACGAGTTCTAGAAGGATAGGGGCACCTAGATTCAGCTACTAAGCCAGATAGCCTACCTTAACGATAAAATCCACTAGGTTTAGACCCTTGAGCTTGGCCTGTTCTTTCGGTTCGATAATACATTACACCATTTCCCATTTCTTTCATTCCCCGTTGATCCCCTGTGGTTGTAGTTCTAGATTGACCTACCGGAAGTCGGTTTGTGGTAACCTGCCTATAGCCATTAAACAGGTGGTCTTAGCTATGATGTCCAGACGTGTAAACCCCTCTAGCAACTAAAAGAAATCGACACAAAAGAAAAAAATGTACAAAAGAAAAGAAAGAAAAAAAAAGAGAAAAATTTCAAAAAAATGAAGAAAGAAGAAAATCAGAAAAAGTTCAAAGCTTAGTTCAAATAAAACGTTCTTCTCCCTACAAATGGAAGAACGAAATCGTAAGAAAAGTTGAAAAGAAAAATGTGTGCAAAAGAAAAAGAATAAGTGCTAGGTTGCTTGAGGGTATCATAGGACGAGCGTTCATCATTCCACCAGTGTTTGGTTAGACGGTAGGAAGCCATAGATTAGATTCGAGGGAAGTTAGTCGAAAGCTACACCGCACCAAGCCATCATCATTCATTCCCATCATCCATCTCATTATAAACCCGAGTAGTGTAGATTTCATTACGGTCCTAGCAGGGAAGTCCTTCTTGACTAGATACTCGATGTTGTCACAGTGGTGGAGATGTGGTCGAAATACAAACCTATGACAGAATTCGGTAACAGAAAATGATCGAGAGCAGAAACACGTCCTTAAACACAGAGAGTGAGAGTTCCCATTGTACTATATATATCATGTGTGAGGAGTCTGGTCGGTCAGATCAAATTCGTGCATAATTGGTTGCTAATTACTTGTCGTGTGCAGTTTATTAGTGAGACCAGGTAATTTGGCTGATCTGTATGCATGTTAGGTTTCTTGTTCTAGGATCGATCTGTCTAATAATTCATTTTGTTTGATTGAGCTCTAATTTAATCTATCTTATCATTTATGAACATGAGCGTTTCTATTCAGTTTGCTTGAGGACAAACAAAAACTTAAGTGTGGGGTATTTGATGACACTCGATTTGACGTGATTATCAGCCTCATTTAAGCGACATTTCTTTGCTTAAGACATGGTTTTTAGGGTAGAATGACGAATATTCAATCAATTGCCCTATCTCGTGCCATTTGTGTTACCTTGGCCCTTTTCGGGTCTATTTGATGGTTTTCTAGTGTTTTTGCGTAAGCACAGGTTTTTGCCATCAAATAAAGTAGCCATGGACGTGTCTAAGGCATAGGAACATCGAGGAACTGAACCGGAATCGATCAAAGGAACCAATCAAAGTCCAACCAAAATCCTGCCCGATTACAAAGACACTTTCACCGAAAATGTCCTATGGATTTCGGCGAAAGTATTAGTGCATTCAGACTGGTGCCAAGACAAAGGAGATTTCGCCGAAACTAAGTATATGTTTTCGGCGAAAACATTAGTGCAAACCGGCTGATGTCAAGTGAAGAAAGTTTTCGCCGAAAACTTTGAGTTTTCGGACCGAAAAGGATGAACAGAAGGATCAGTCGACGGACGTCCATTCACATAAGAGTTTTCGCCGAAACTACCCCTATGGTTTCGGCGAAAATACCATCTCAGCCCGGCCCAACTAGGGTTAAGTATTTATACTTAACCCGGCGGCCAATATAGAAGATACAATTCATAATTTGAAAAACACAACTCTTCGAGATCAGATTTCTCTGAAGTTCTGGAGCGAAGAGTTGGAGTTCGAAGAGCCGGATAGAGATCGTGACGCCATCCCTTCCATCTCGGAGAACCGGAGCTAGGAGTGTAACTTACCGAAGATCGGAGTCTGTCAGAGTCGTCCGAATTAGGTTTTTCAGATCCTTTTCTGTTCTCCCTTTGAATGATGAACTCTTTCTTTTTCTTTGTTTCTTTTGTAATGATCATGAGTAGCTAAACTCGTCAGAGCTTAGACTAGATGAACCCTAAGTGACCCTAGGCTTTAAAGCGGTCACGGATCGGCGGTGATTAGATTCGAAATTCAATCAGTTCTTTTTCATGTTTGATTCGTTCTTCATTGTTCATGTTTCTTGTCTGGATTGATCACCTAGATTAGAGTCTTGTTAAGCTAAGGATAGAAGCGAACACTCGCCTTACTTTAGAACATCGAATTGAATAATTAACCTTATAATTGGAGTGTGCCTTTTGTAGGAACCGGTTAGGGTTAATCCACTGCAAGAGTAACTCATTAATCACTAGTAATTACGAGAGGCGACCGTACCCGGGCGGCTAGTTAATCTTGGTAGTTAGAACGGATAGAGCGAACGTTCGCCGGTCTTAAACCTAAGGGTAAGGGGTTATGGTGGTGTTTTAGTAATTGATTGAATAAGAATCGAAATCCGTTGATCTGTTGATTGCCAATGCTCTGGGGAACGAAGGGGGATTCAAAGTCTAAGTTCGTCTGCCATTCTTGTTTCCAAACCCTAATTCTCAATCTGCTTTAGCTTAATTTGCTTTAATTTTCCTGCATTCCTTATAATTAGAAGTCGTGGAACTCACACCACGCACAACGTGTTTTCCTTGAGTAATTTGTTAGTTCTGAAGTAGCCAATCAATTGAAGGCCCGTGGAATACGATCTATCCTAGCTCTTGAGCTTGATAGTTATTTGATAGAACCAGCTCATCACAACGACGGTTCTCATCAATTAGGCTACCAGAAGTCGGTTTGTGGTAACTTACCTATAGCTATTAAACCCCTCTAGCAACTAAAAGAAAAATCGACACAAAGAAAAAAAAGGAGAAAATTCAAAAATACAGAAAAAGATCTAAGTTTAAAAGTTTATAGTATAGTTCAATAATGTTCTTCTCCCTACATATGGAAGAACGAAGTCAAAAGAAAATGTAAAGAAAAAATTCATCAAAACAAAATTTGCACAAAGTGTTAGGTTGCTTGATGGTATCATAGGATGAGCGTACGCTCGTGTCTGGTTAGACGTTAGGAAGCCATAGGCTAGATTCGAGGGAAGTTAGTCGAAAGCTACACCCCACCAAAGCCAATTCCATCATTCATCCCTTCATCCATCTCATTATAAACTCGTGTAGTGTAGAAATCGTTACGGTCTCTTGCAAAAGTCCTTTTGACTAGTTACTCGTGTTGTCAAAGTGGTGGAGATTGAGGTCGAATTGCAAACATATGACATACTTCGGTCGAGAAAGTGATTGGGAGCAAAAACACCTCCCTAAACACAGAGTGTGAGAGTGCCCTTGTACCAAATATTATCTGTGTGAGGAGTCTAGTCGGTTAGGTCAGATTCATGCACGATTTGTGTTTGCTACTTGTTGTGTGCAGATAATTAGTGAGACGAGGTTGTTTGGCTGATGATGTGACTCTAATTAGTGCATTTTAAGCTTATGAATGACCTATGAAATACCCGTGTTTATTCGTGAAATGACATGACTTATATGATTTTATTGAATTTTTGTGCAAAGTGTCATTTTGTTGTCCGGTTGCCACTTTGGAGCCAAATTCGTGGGCTATTGGAGTTGCCTCTGTGCATTTTCAGGTTATGGCATCAAAGTACGGATGACAAGGAGCGCATAGGAGCAAACGGGAGGTCATTTGGAGTCCGGACGAGGGAGATATGAGCATCGCAAAATCGAGCTTTCTGCAGAGTGCAGGGGTGCACGCCGTGCAGGGGTGCACGCCGTGCAAGGGTGCACGCCGTGCAGGGGTGCACACCGTGCAGGGGTGCACGCCGTGCACTGTCCCCTGCACTATAAATACTCTTATTTTTGGCCATTTTGGGCAATTCGATGATATCTCTTGAACCCCAAACACATTTCCACGAACCCTCAAACCTAGAACACATTTTTGGAGCAATTTGAAGCCATTGGAGCTAGGATTGAAGCCAACAAACCTTGGGAGAAGTGCTTACAAGTGGAGAAGTGAAGATCATCTCAAGGATTCATCCATGGTGTTCTTGGTGACCATTCTTCCTTCTTTTCTCTTTACTCCCTTGGCCATGTGTGGCTGAGTTTCTAGGGTTCATCTTGGATGGGTAGATTAGTTGTGCTATGATAGAGGGATGATTGTATAGAACTTGCCATGATTGATCTTGGTTGTATGAGGATGATTCCTAGACTTGTTCTTAATGCCATTTTATGCCATGTTTGCTTGATTTGGTCCATTCATTGTGATTTGATGCATGAGAGTGCTTGGATTGCATAGATTGTAGGTCTAGGGATTGAAGTGAGTGTGTTCTAAGAGATTAGATCACTTATTTCAACCATTTTCACTTGATTTCTCTCTTGGGCATTTTATCGAACACTTGGTGTGCATGTGGATTTTCATTCAATTGAGTTTGAAAAGGCTTTTTGGTGAATCTCTTAGTGTTAGGGCATTGATATGAGAGTGTTGTGCCTAGCCTTGTGGTCATAGAGTCTTAAGAGAGGGTCTTGTGTCTTGGCATTTCATCAAACACTTAGAATGCATCCCTTTTTCACTTAGCTTGAGAGCGAGAGCCTAAGTTGAGTGGTATTGGGATAGGGATTAGGTGCTACGAGAGTGCATCGAGTCTATAAAAGTGAAATGCATGGTCATCCGAATGCAAACTCGATCTTGATTGACTTGTTTGTTCAATTAGTCATCTTGAGCATGATGAAACTACTCACCAAGAGAGCCCCTTTGTCTTTGATTTGCACCACTTTATTTTTCTTTCTTCCTTTTAGTTTCCTTTAAGTTTTTAATGTCTATTTCAAATCAAAACTCCTTTCAAATGAATAGACCGTCTACGAGGAATGTGAGTAGAGGCCATTGAGAGAACCCCGTGGAATACGACCTTGGTAAACCCGCTTTTATCAAGTTTTGGCGCCGTTGCCGGGGACTCTCTCATTCCTTTGAAAGCACTTAGTAGTGGACCGATCTATTCACTTCCTTCCAATTTAGTTTTTGCTTCCTTTTACTTGTTGTTTGGTTTTGTTATTCCGCATTGTCGTATTACTTGGGTGTATTTGTTGTGCTTGTTTGTAGGTATCTTGTACTAGTGCATGAGGCGACTCACTCATCTTCAAGCACGACTTCAAGGTCTTGCGCAAGTGATTGAGCCACCAACCTTCTCTCCCTCTCATTTGGTTCATAGCTCCACACGCAACAACATGTCTCACCATGAAGATGAAGATAACCATTCGGAACATTCTCACCATACCAATGATGATGATCACTCACAAAGGGGTGCAAGACGTACCTTGGCGGATTATGCTCGTCCTACTCTTGAAGGGGCAGCCTCTAGCATTGTTCGAAGACCCGTCAATGCTAGGAACTTTGAGCTCAAGCCTAATATGATCCAAATGGTTCAAAATGGAGTGGTGTTCAATGGCATTGATGGTGAATGTCCATCTAGGCATCTCAAGGACTTCTTGGAGATTTGTGACACGGTTAAGAATGATCAAGTTCACCCGGATTGCATACGACTCCGACTCTTCCCCTTCTCACTCAAAGGTCGAGCCAAGTCTTGGTTGGAGAACCAACCTAGTAGAACATTCACTACATGGGAGGGCCTAGCCGAAGCTTTCCTTGAAGAATTCTTTCCTCCCTATATGACGGATGCAATCCGGGACCGCATCAACCACTTCATACAACACAAGGGAGAGCTCTTCCATGAGACTTGGAATAGGTTCCAAGCCATTCTTCGGTCTTGTCCTCATCACAACTTCGCCGAATGGAGCTTGGCGGACATCTTTGCTAGGTCCCTTGATTTTGAGAATACAAGGATGATCAACCAAGCCGCCGGAGGTGACTTAAGGATGCTCACTCCCGAAGATGCTCTAGAACTCTTCGCGGAGATGGCCAACAAGACAAGGAGTTGGTCTCGACAACAACCTCCTAAGTCTAAGTATGGAAGTGACACGCACTATGACTCTCGGTCCGTAAGTGTTGATGCACCAAAGGAGTCGTCTAGCTATGGGAAGAAGCCTAAGTTACCGGGGCACCGAGATGAAGATGATCCAATGATCGCTCTCCTTATGTCTAAGATAGACGCCATGGCTTCACAAGTAAGCAATCTTAGTATGCCTAAGACTCCCTCTAAGCCATCTAAAGTGGGTAATCCACCGGTTGCTTCTATATATTGTTGTGAAGGTTGTGGGGGTCAAGGCCACGATGTTAGTGCTTGTCCTTCCGCCACTCCTGAACTTGGCCAAGGCGTACTTGAGGAGGTAAGCTTCGCACAAGGTCAAGGTTTCCATGGTAATTTCAGCCCCCAAGGTAACTATAACCGACCTTGGTACAACAAGTCTAACCAAGGTTACCAAGGCCAAGGGAGTCAAGGTAGTGGTTATAGCAAGGGCTACAACCAAGGAAATCAAGGAGGTTATCAAGGTTATAGGGGTTATCAAGGCAACCAATGGTCTCAAGGAAGTCACCTAAACCAAGGGAGCCAAGGGACTCAAGGAGGACCCCAAGGTCAAGGGCACCAAGGGGGAAATCAATGGAATCAAAGTGGACATCCAAGTCAAGGTTTCCAAGGTCCTTCCCCACCGGGAATGTACAACCATAGAGGTGAAGGACCACCTGGGTTCAACAAGCCTCCTCAAAATAAGGAGGGTGGTTCTTCGATCTCTCAAGAAGACACCAATGCGGCAATGATCCAACTCATCAAGAATCAACAAGCTTCAATTGCCAATTTGGAGAACCAATTAGGACATATTTCTAAGGCACTCTCGGAGCGACCCCCGGGCACTTTACCTTCCAATACCGAGATCAATCCCAAAGGTCCGGAGCATTGCAAGGTAGTGACTTTGAGAAGTGGAAGACCCTTGCAAGATACAACCTCTACTCCAATTGACTCTAATGAGGTACAAGGTCCTAATCTAATGGTTGATGATGATGATATTAATGATCCTCCTTCGGATGAAGTTGAGGTTGAAGTCGAACCTCCTACGGGTAATGTGAACACTAAGGTTGCAAAGGAACCTAGTAAGGCTACATCGAGTACACCACCGGTCTCTCCTCCCGCACCGGTTGTATCTCCATACAAGCCCAAGCCTCCATACCCATCTCGATTGAAGAAGGATGGCCTTGAGAAGGTTTTCAAGAAGTTTGTGGAGCGGATTAGTCAAATGCAATTCTCTCTCCCGTTTCCCGAAGCAATGACTATGATGCCCCAATATGCTAAGTTCATGAAGGAACTCTACACCAACAAGAGAAAGCTACCGGAGACATCTCTAGTCCACCTTAATGAGGAATGCTCCGCCGTTCTCTTCAAAAGTCCACCCAAAAAGCTCAAGGATCCGGGTACCTTTACTATCCCTTGTGCTATTGGTAATATTTCTCTTGCTAATGGTCTTGCGGATCTAGGTGCGAGTATCAATGTCATGCCTTATTGCATATTTGAGAAGCTAGGGTTGTCTAATCTTCGTCCTACTCGTATGTACATTCAACTTGCGGACAAGTCGACCAAGAGTCCTAGGGGAATTGTTGATGATGTGCTAGTCAAAGTAGGCCCTTTTGTGTTCCTAGTTGACTTTGCGGTCATTGATACCGATGATGTTGATGTCTCATTGATATTTGGTAGACCATTCCTAGCTACTTCTCGTGCTTTGATTGATGTGCATGACGGAAAATTGACATTGAGAGTAGGACAAGAGAGTGTCACATTTTGCATAGCCGATGGCATGAAGTTTGCTCACGCACAAGATGATTTAGAGTACTCGTGTGATACTATTGCTTCGGCTAGTGTGTGTAGTATTTCTAACTTCGTGTGTCGAGATTCTTTGGATGTTTGCCTTAGAACGGATGTGCAGGAACATTTAGGCACCCCGGAGTTAAAAGCTCAAGTGGCCTACCTTGATGAAGGGAGAGACAAGTTAGAGGGTGAGACGGTTTTTGTTGCTCTCCCGAAGGTGGAAAGGGTAAAGACCTCCTATGAAGAACCACCTACTCTTGAGCTCAAGCCTCTTCCCGCACATTTGGAGTATGCTTTTCTCATGCCAGATTCTAAGCTACCGGTCATCATCAACTTTGAGCTTCTACCCGAGCAAAAGGACCGTCTAGTGGATCTCCTCAAGAAGTACATGAGAGCTATTGCGTGGAGCATCTCGGATATTCGAGGTATAAGTCCCACATTTTGCTCACATCGGATCCTTATGGAGGAAGATTTCAAGCCGGTTGTGCAACCACAAAGAAGGCTAAATCCTAACATGAAGGAGGTTGTGAAGAAAGAAGTTATTAAGCTTATGGATGCGGGGATTATCTTTCCTATCTCGGACAGCCCTTGGGTTAGCCCCGTGCAAGTTGTCCCCAAGAAAGGAGGGATCACGGTGGTAGCTAATGACAAGGATGAGCTTATCCCGACAAGGACGATCACCGGGTGGCGTGTTTGCATAGATTATCGTCGACTCAATGATGCCACTAGGAAGGATCACTTCCCTCTACCTTTCATGGATCAAATGCTCGAGCGTCTCTCCGGTCACGAGTACTATTGTTTTTTGGATGGTATGTCCGGGTACTTCCAAATCCCGATCGCCTCGGAGGACATCGAGAAGACCACATTCACATGCCCCTTCGGTACTTTTGCTTATCGACGGATCCCCTTTGGGTTGTGCAACGCTCCCGCTACCTTCCAACGGTGTATGCTTGCCATTTTCGATGATTTCGTGGAAGATATCATGGAAGTGTTCATGGACTACTTCTCGGTTTTTGGGGATTCATTCGACCTATGCTTGAGGAACCTTGAGAAGGTCTTGCGTCGGTGTGAAGAGACCAATCTTGCACTAAGTTGGGAGAAGTGTCATTTCATGGTCAATGAGGGGATTGTTCTTGGTCACAAGATCTCTAAAAAGGGCATTGAGGTTGACAAGGCAAAGTTGGAGACCATCTCTCAACTTCCTCCACCCTCATCCGTGAAAGCCGTGAGAAGCTTCTTGGGGCATGCCGGTTTCTATAGGCGCTTCATCAAAGACTTCTCGAAAATAACTGCTCCTATGACTCGGCTTCTTGAGAAGGATGTGGAATTTCGTTTTGATGAAGAGTGCTTGCAAGCTTTTGAACTCCTCAAGGGTAAGCTCACGAATGCCCCTATACTCATTGCTCCGGATTGGTCAAAGTCATTTGAGTTGATGTGTGATGCTAGGGATTACGCCATTGGAGCGGTTCTAGGCCAACGAATCGACAAGAGGTTCCATCCAATATACTATGCAAGTAAGACTCTCAATAATGCTCAAAGGAACTACACAACTACGGAAAAGGAGCTCTTGGCCATAGTGTTTGCTTTTGATAAGTTTAGGTCCTACTTGGTACTTTCTCACACTATTGTCTTCACGGACCACCAAGCTTTGAGGTACCTTCTATCTAAGGCCGATGCTAAACCAAGGTTGATCCGATGGGTCCTTCTATTGCAAGAATTTGATATTGAGATTCGAGATAAGAAGGGGTCCGAGAATGTAGCCGCCGACCACTTGTCTCGCTTGGAAGAGGCGGAAATGGTACACAATGGTAATGAAGAGATCAATGACAATTTCCCCGATGAGCTATTATTCGCTATAACAACTTTAGAGTTCAAGGAACCTTGGTTCGTGGATTTCGCTAACTATCTTGCTAGTGGAGACTTGAAGGAGGGCCTCTCCACTCAAGACAAAAGGAAGTTCTTTGCGGATTTGAAGCATTACTATTGGGACGATCCTTTTGTATTTCGAGTTGGCTCGGATGGTATGATTAGAAGATGTGTCACTTATGGAGAGTCTAAGGACATCATGCAACATTGCCACTCCGGTCCTACGAGTGGACATCATGGAGCAAATCGCACGGCTCGCAAGGTACTTGAGTCCGGATTCTTTTGGCCTTCGATCTTCCGAGATTGTCAAGACTTTGTCAAGTCTTGCGATGCGTGTCAACGTTCAGGTAACATCTCCTCCCGTAATGAAATGCCTCAAAATGTCTCGTTAGTGGTAGAAATATTTGATATATGGGGTATTGATTTCATGGGACCGTTTCCTACTTCTCATGGTAACAAGTACATATTAGTTGCGGTAGATTACGTGTCTAAATGGGCGGAGGCACAAGCTTTGCCTACCAATGATGCCCGAGTTGTAGGGAAGTTTCTTGTTAAGTTGTTCACTCGTTTTGGTACCCCTCGTGCTATCATTAGTGATCGAGGTACTCATTTTCAAGGGCAATTCGATAGAGTATGCCATCGGTTCGGCGTCACTCATCGGATGTCCACCTCGTATCACCCTCAAACTAGTGGCCAAGCCGAGGTGACCAATAGGGAACTTAAGAGAATCTTAGAGAAGACGGTCGACCAATCACGGAAAGATTGGTCGAAGAAGCTTGATGACGCTCTATGGGCCTACCGCACGGCCTACAAGACCCCTATAGGCACTACTCCCTATAGGATGGTCTATGGCAAAGCATGCCATTTGCCGGTAGAGCTCGAGCACCGAGCTTATTGGGCATTGAAATTTCTAAACCTTGATATGAGTCTCGCAGGAGAAGAGCGTAAGTTTCAGGTACATGAGCTCGAGGAGTATCGCCATCATGCATATGAGAATGCAAAGCTTTACAAGGAGAGGACGAAGCTCATTCATGATTCCCGTTTGAAGCCGGGCAAGGATTTCAAAGTTGGTGATCAAGTTCTCCTATACAACTCTCGGCTCAAGCTCTTTCCCGGGAAATTGAGGTCTCGTTGGTCCGGCCCCTTTACGGTAACTCATGTTTTTCCTTATGGCACCATCGAGGTAATCTCTCCATCCCAAACCGAACCTTTTAAGGTGAATGGCCATAGACTTAAGCATTATGTTGTTAATGATACTATAGGTGCTGTTGAGGTCTTGTCTTTGGTCGTGCCTTGAGTGTTCCTTGCTTCGTCGAGCTTAAGACGTTAAATAAGCGCTTCTCGGGAGGCAACCTGAGTGTTTTTCATGTCTTTTCTTCTTAATTTGATTGCATGATTGTGTGTTTTTGTGGTATTCAAGGTCCTTGAGTTGTTGTGGTGTCCTTTGTGGTCTCGTAGCCGTTGAAATTCTGAAGTTCGGGGTCCGTTTTGAGTTGATTTGGCGGTGTTTTGGTCGTTTTTCGTCGAAGTGAAAAATTTGATTTTGTGCTGAGGGAGTGCACGCCGTGCACTAGTGCACGCCGTGCATGATGCACGCCGTGCACCGTGCACGGTTTGGTGCACGGGCTGCCCAGAGCTTCAACAAAAATTTTCAGCTCCGGGGTGCACGCCGTGCACCCATGCACCGCCGTGCACCCTGCACGCCGTGCACCCTTGCACCGCCGTGCACCCTGATTTTCACCCTTATTTTTTCGGTTTGGTTAGTGGTTGGCTCGGTTGATACTTGATTTTCTGGTTTGAGTCATTGGCTCGGTTTGGTTTTGGTTCACCCAACCCACCCCCCTATCCTTTCCTCGACCCCCGACCCCCACCCTCTCACTCTCTCCTTCTCAATCCCAGCCGCCGACCACCCCACCGCCGCCGCCACACCCGCCCAGCAGCCGCCCGCCACCTCCAATCGACCGCCCGACCACGACCAGCACCTGCCCTGCCCCAGCTCCGACCGCCCGATCACCACACCGCCGCCGCCATCTGCCCAGCCCCTTTCCAACCCGCCAGCCGGCTCTCTCAATCTTCGCCGCCGGCAATTCCGCCGCCGCCGAGTTTCCAACCTGCCCATCCGCCAGTCAACTGCCCACCGCCAGCTTCCTCCTTTCCAACCCGCCGACTGCCAGCCGCCCTCCCTGCCGCCGCCGGCCTTTTCTTTCACTCCCAGCCGCCTACTGCCCGCCTCTTCGGTTGATTTCGAGCCAGGTTTTTCATTGTTAAGTGTGGCTGGCATGTTTATTTGTTTCGCAGCTTTGTGGGTTTAGCTTCGTGGCTTGGTTTGAATGCTTGCTTGATTCCTTGTTTAATTGGGTGAGGTTTGTTTGCTGATTGGGCAGATTTGGTAGGGGGTTTTGTTGATTTGCTTGTGCATTGTTGGTTGGTTTGCTTGCTAATGAGGGTGCTCCCATTTTGTTGATTGGACATTAGTGGTGTGAGTGTTGCTTGATGGACTTAATGGTGGCAGTTGGTGATATGTTGGTAGGCTTGGCATGTGACTTGATGAGCTTTTGGTGTTGTTGTTTTGTTTAGTGGAAGTGTGTGTTCATGTGCAGGTGTTTGAGTGTTGGCGTGTTTGAGCTATGGAGTTCTGTGGGGTTGCTCATATTGGCTTTTGTCTATGCCTTTTGTCTTGCTCTGTTTCAGTATGGTCTATGGTTTGATTTGCAAGTTCTGAATTCAGGGACTGAATTCCATTCTTTGTGTGAGGAGGGGTGTGGTTAATCACCACTCGTTAATTTATTTTTGTACATTCCTCCTTGCATTGTGTGGACTTAGGATTATATGTTCTTGATTCGTGTTTCTGATCCATGATGCATGCCTTTTGCTTAGCTGTGGATTTCAATGATTTGATTTTTGCTAGCATAGGTTGTTGCACTTGAACGTGATGATCTTGAATCGTGCTCGATATTGTGCTCAATGTTTTGATCATGTGTTATGATTCGACGCCTCGATAGAATTTGTGTCAGGAGTGTGCCCTTCTTGTTGAATCTTTGTTTGCACTTCTTTTGCAGGATGCCTCCCAAGGGTAAATCAGCTTCTTCATCCTCCGCCCCTAAGCGATCCAAGGCACCAGCTTCCAAGAAGCGGAAGGGACAGACTGGGGAGTCTTCTGCTCCTCCACCACGGTCACCTTCGCCGCCTCCAGCTCCTCGTGGCGTCGACCCTCCTGATTCAGTGGTTCAGAGGATCTTCGACTTCGACCCCAGGGATCGGGCTTACAGTCGTTATCAGGTTATGGCGAGATGGCCCGTGGCGAGGCAGGGTAGATTTGATTTTGAGGGGTTGCAGAGTCGTGATGGATGGTTGGATGCTTTGAAGACTTTTGCTGATGGAGCCGGTGTTTGGCCGCTCTTGGAGGTCGACGAGAGGGCGTATGAGTGGCCTACGAAGGAATTCTTGAGCACTCTCACCGTGGAGTGTCACGAGACCACTAGTGAGGTTTGTGTGCGCTTTAGGCTTGGCGGGATGGCGCGTGTGTGCTCCATTGACGAGTTTGGGTACCGTCTTGGGTTCTATGAGTGGGCGGAGGTTCAAAGTGGCGAGCTCTCTGGGTTGGCTCTCATATCTTCTCTTACGGGGGACGCCAGGTGTGCATTCTTCAAGGAAATTGCACCGAGGGCTAAGGGTTATTCAGCTCGCTCAGCCAAGGTCACAGAAGTGAATCGGCCTATGCTGAAGCTCCTTCATCACTTCTTCCGGCACTCCATCACCCACAGGAAGTCATCCTCCTCTCCAGGTGTAGTCTCAGTCAGAGATTTGTTTCTCTTTTATTGTTTGGAGAGGGGCATCAAGCTGCATCTAGGTGATTTAGTGCTAGGAGCCCTCCTTCAGATCCAAGCTAATGACACTGCTGGTGTTCTGCTGGGAGGAGGATTTGTGACCAGGTTGGTGCGGGGGTATGAGTGCCTTGATGCTTTTGGTCCTGCTCCAGCATTTGTCGAGCCTCGACCAGTTCTCTTGCGGATTGTCCTACCTACAGCTCAGATCACAGACCTTCTGGTTCCGACTTGTCGGATCTCAGATGATGACAGTGATGAGGAAGATGAGGAGATCGACCCTACTACACTTCATGAGCTTATCTCGGGGATGGGTCGCCTCACCACCGTAGTGGAGGATATGCGTGCGGGACAGAGGAGAGACAGTGCAGCGATACAGGATCTTAACAGGAGAGTTCAGGACCTCGAGGCGTACAACGCTAGGGACTTTGAGAGTCAGCAGTTCTATGGACAGCAGCTTGCTCAGGTGCATGAGGTTCAGCAGTTTCAGGGTATCCAGCTTACTCAGATTCAGCATTCTCAGTACTGGCAGCAGCATCAGTCCTACTACTACCAGGAGAGCTTCCACTCTGAGTCCGGCCCCTCCAGCACTTGGACAGTCTTTCCACCGCCTCCCCCGTTCGACGGCTACCATCCTTGGTCACAGTGGCCTGGGCACCCACGACCACCACCTCACTGAGAGCTGCAGGATCACTCACCACTTCTCAGGATTTTGGATTTTTCCTTTCTTTTATTTCTGTTTATGACTGCATGTTTTGTTGTGTTTTGACTTCTTATTGTCTCTTTTCATTTCTGGTATTGAACTTGTCGTGTTGTTGGATCACGCATCTCATCCGTACTCTCATCTTGTCAACTATGGGTTGTGTTTGAGCGGTGTGCCCTCCCTTGTTTTATACAGGTACCCCTGATTCAGGTCCTCGTCCTGAGCAGGTTACTTGACCCGGGATCCCATCTCCGGCTTCTCTTCTTCACCGCGCGGTATATTCGTTCCACCTTATCCTCTCTCTCTCTTGATCATTGAGGACAATGCTCATGTTAGTCGTAGGGGAGTTTGAGTTTTGGTGTGATTATTTGTCGGTAGAAGTCTAAAGCTATGATCTGATGTGTTGCATGGTCTTAATTGAATGTCGAATTCCTCTATTGTAGAATCGTTCGGTTCTTGACGTTTAGTGTTTAATTGACTTCAAGCCTTCACAATGATGTTTAGATTGTTCCACTTAGAACCTATAACCAGCATGTTAGCACTAATATCAAATGAGTCTGGGCCAGAACTGAGATCTTATCACTCTTGTATGTTGGTTGATTGGTTGGATACGTGTTTTTATACCACTCGATAACACCGGTCTAGGATGATGAAGGCAATCAGAATTTCTTCCCCTCTTCCATGTTTTTCATTCTCTTTTTGATCTTTCGTGATTGTGGCTTGAGACTAGACGGAATCCAATTCGAAATCTTGTACGGAAGTTGTTAAGGGGATAAGGATCAAGTGGCTAAGTTGTGAAAAAAAAAAATGCTCAAAAGAAAAGCTAGGCAAGCTCGGCACCTAAGTGAAGTGTCGGGTTGAGCACTAAGCAAAAGGGCAAAGGCTGTGAGCTAGGCAGGTTCAACACCTAAGTGAAGTGTTGAATCGAGCACTAGTATGCAGTAAGAAAAAAAAAAGAGAAAAGAAAAGAAAGAAAAAGAGTTCTCAACTGTAGCCCTTGATCCTAGCCAGAGTTGTAAAGTGCGGATCTAGAAGCGGATGAAGTCGAGCGAGTCGATAGCCACATTCACGACTCACGATCCATGTTCTGATTTCAAGTCCTTTTGATTAGAGTTGGTGTTGTCGTGGTCGGTTTTGCTGTGTCCCAATCAACCACTACTTGAAGTGTGCAGAAATTGGTGAGGTTTAGACTTGTTTGGTTGATGTTCTTGCATGTGTAGGTTTAGTTTGTTCGTGGAACAGTTTAAGCTAAATTGTGATTGCTGGAATCTCAATGGACCGAACTTGTCATTTGTGAACTTGAATGTTTTCTGATTCATTTGCTTGAGGACAAGCAAAGCTTAGTCGTAGGGGAATTTGATGTGACTTTAATTAATGCATTTTAAGCTTATGAATGACCTATGATATGCCCGTGTTTATTCGTGAAATGACATGACTTTTATGCGTTTATTTGAGATTTTGTGCTAAGTGTCATTTTGTTGTCCGGTTGCCACTTTGGAGCCAAAATTCGTGGGCTATTGGAGCTGCTTTGTGCATTTTCAGGTTCTGGCTTCAAAGTACGGATAACAAGGAGCGCATAGGAGCAAACGGGAGGTCATTTGGAGGCCGGACGAGGGAGATGTGAGCCTTGCAAGATCGGGTCTTCTGCAGAGTGTAGGGGGTGCACGCCGTGCATATGTGCACGCCGTGCACTATGCACGCCGTGCAGGGGTGCACGCCGTGCACTGTCCCCTGCACTATAAATACTCTTGATTTTGGCCATTTTGAAAAATTCTTTCATATCTCTTGAACCCCAAATACATTTCCACGAACCCTCAAACCCTAGAGCACGTTTTTGGAGCAATTTGAAGCTATTGGAGCTAGGATTGAAGCCAACAAACCTTGGGAGAAGTGCTTACAAGTGGAGAAGTGAAGATCATCTCAAGGATTCATCCATGGTGTTCTTGGTGACCATTCTTCCTCCTTCTCTCTTTACTCCCTTGGCCATGTGTGGCTGATTTTCTAGGGTTCATCTTGGATGGGTAGATTAGTTGTGCTATGATAGAGAGATGATTGTATAGAACTTGCCATGATTGATCTTGGTTGTATGAGGATGATTCCTAGACTTGTTCTTAATGCCATTTTATGCCATGTTTGCTTGATTTGGTCCATTCATTGTAATTTGATGCATGAGAGTGCTTGGATTGCATAGATTGTAGGTCTAGGGATTGAAGTGAGTGTGTTCTAAGAGATTAGATCATCTTATTTCAACCATTTTCACTTGATTTCTCTCTTGGGCATTTTATCGAACACTTGGTGTGCATGTGGAATTTCATTCAATTGAGTTTGAAAGGGCTTTTTGGGTGAATCTCTTAGTGTTAGGGCATTGATATGAGAGTGTTGTGCCTAGCCTTGTGGTCATAGAGTCTTAAGAGAGGGTCTTGTGTCTTGGCATTTCATCAAACACTTAGAATGCATCCTATTTTCACTTAGTTTGAGAGCGAGAGCCTAAATTGAGTGGTATTGGGATAGGGATTAGGTGCCACGAGAGTGCATCGAGTCTAAAAAAGTGAAATGCATGGTCATCCGAATGCAAACTCGATCTTAATTGGCTTGTTTGTTCAATTAGTCATCTTGAGCATGATGAAACTACCCACCAAGAGAACCTCTTTGTCTTTGATTTGCACCGCTTTATTTGTCTTTCTTCCTTTTAGTCTCCTTTAAGTTTTTAATATCTTTTTCAAATCAAAACTCCTTTCAAATGAATAGACCGTCTACGAGGAATGTGAGTAGAGGCCATTGAGAGAACCCCGAGGAATACGACCTTGGTAAACCCGTTTTATCAGATACGTGTTTTTATACCACTCGATAACACCGGTCTAGGATGATGAAGGCAATCAGAATTTCTTCCCCTCTTCCATGTTTTTCATTCTCTTTTTGATCTTTCGTGATTGTGGCTTGAGACTAGACGGAATCCAATTCAAAATCTTGTACGGAAGTTGTTAAGGGGCTAAGGATCAAGTGGCTAAATTGTGAAAAAAAAATGCTCAAAAGAAAAGCTAGGCAAGCTCGGCACCTAAGTGAAGTGTCGGGTTGAGCGCTAAGCAAAAGGGCAAAGGCTGTGAGCTAGGCAGGTTCAACACCTAAGTGAAGTGTTGAATCGAGCACTAGTATGCAGTAAGAAAAAAAAAAGAGAAAAGAAAAGAAAGAAAAAGAGTTCTCAAATGTAGCCCTTGATCCTAGCCAGAGTTGTAAAGTGCGGATCTAGAAGCGGATGAAGTCGAGTCGATAGCCACATTCACGACTCACGATCCATGTTCCGATTTCAAGTCCTTTTGATTAGAGTTGGTGTTGTCGTGGTCGGTTTTGCTGTGTCCCAATCAACCACTACTTGAAGTGTGCAGAAATTAGTGAGGTTTAGACTTGTTTGGTTGATGTCCTTGCATGTGTAGGTTTAGTTTGTTCGTGGAACAGTTTAAGCTAAATTGTGATTGCTTGAATCTCGATGGACCGAACTTGTCATTTGTGAACTTGGATGTTTTCTAATTCATTTGCTTGAGGACAAGCAAAGCTTAGTCGTAGGGGAATTCGATGTGACTCTAATTAGTGCATTTTAAGCTTATGAATGACCTATGAAATACCCGTGTTTATTCGTGAAATGACATGACTTATATGCTTTTATTGAATTTTTGTGCAAAGTGTCATTTTGTTGTCCGGTTGCCACTTTGGAGCCAAATTCGTGGGCTATTGGAGTTGCCTCTGTGCATTTTCAGGTTATGGCATCAAAGTACGGATGACAAGGAGCGCATAGGAGCAAACGGGAGGTCATTTGGAGTCCGGACGAGGGAGATATGAGCATCGCAAAATTGAGCTTTCTGCAGAGTGCAGGGGTGCACGCCGTGCACTGTCCCCTGCACTATAAATACTCTTATTTTTGGCCATTTTGGGCAATTCGATGATATCTCTTGAACCCCAAACACATTTCCACGAACCCTCAAACCCTAGAACACATTTTTGGAGCAATTTGAAGCCATTGGAGCTAGGATTGAAGCCAACAAACCTTGGGAGAAGTGCTTACAAGTGGAGAAGTGAAGATCATCTCAAGGATTCATCCATGGTGTTCTTGGTGACCATTCTTCCTTCTTTTCTCTTTACTCCCTTGGCCATGTGTGGCTGAGTTTCTAGGGTTCATCTTGGATGGGTAGATTAGTTGTGCTATGATAGAGGGATGATTGTATAGAACTTGCCATGATTGATCTTGGTTGTATGAGGATGATTCCTAGACTTGTTCTTAATGCCATTTTATGCCATGTTTGCTTGATTTGGTCCATTCATTGTGATTTGATCCATGAGAGTGCTTGGATTGCATAGATTGTAGGTCTAGGGATTGAAGTGAGTGTGTTCTAAGAGATTAGATCATCTTATTTCAACCATTTTCACTTGATTTCTCTCTTGGGCATTTTATCGAACACTTGGTGTGCATGTGGATTTTCATTCAATTGAGTTTGAAAAGGCTTTTTGGTGAATCTCTTAGTGTTAGGGCATTGATATGAGAGTGTTGTGCCTAGCCTTGTGGTCATAGAGTCTTAAGAGAGGGTCTTGTGTCTTGGCATTTCATCAAACACTTAGAATGCATCCCTTTTTCACTTAGCTTGAGAGCGAGAGCCTAAGTTGAGTGGTATTGGGATAGGGATTAGGTGCTACGAGAGTGCATCGAGTCTATAAAACTGAAATGCATGGTCATCCGAATGCAAACTCGATCTTGATTGACTTGTTTGTTCAATTAGTCATCTTGAGCATGATGAAACTACCCACCAAGAGAGCCCCTTTGTCTTTGATTTGCACCACTTTATTTTCTTTCTTCCTTTTAGTTTCCTTTAAGTTTTTAATGTCTATTTCAAATCAAAACTCCTTTCAAATGAATAGACCGTCTACGAGGAATGTGAGTAGAGGCCATTGAGAGAACCCCGTAGAATACGACCTTGGTAAACCCGCTTTTATCAGCTGACATATAAGCATGTTAGGTCACCTATTCTAGAAGTAGCAGTTTAATAATTCATGGTGATTGCTTGAACCTTAACTTGATTGATCATGTCATTTGTGAATCTGAGTGCGTTCTACTTCAGTTTTCTTGAGGACAAGCAAAGGCTTAAGTGTGGGGTATTTGATGACACTCAATTTTGCGTGTTTATCAGCCTCATTTAAGCTACATTTCCTTGCTTGAATCTTGGGTTTTAGGGTAATTTAACATGTTTTCACCTAAATGCTCTAATTCATGTCGTTTTGGTTACTTTGGCCCGTTATGGGTATATTTGATGGTTTTCTAGTGCTTTTGAGAATGCACAGGTTTTTGCCGTCAAATACATAGCCACGGACGAGCTCGGGAAGCAAAGGAACCTCAAGGGATGGCCCGAGATGAATCCAGAAATCAACCAAGCCAGAAGAAATCACTACCCCGGCTGTAACTGAAGTTCTCGGCGAAAAGTCTGAAGTCTTCGCCGAAAACTATGCACAAAATTCACAGACGAAGACAGGAGAATCTAACCAAAGTGCCACCTGAAGTCTTTGGCAAAAACTCCCAAGTTTTTGCCGAAAACTAATTCCTTTTTTCGGCTGGAATCCTAAACCCTATAAATACTAAACCGACGGCCACATTCAACATATACCTATTCCATGGATTAAACTCCAGACTTAAAAAGTTTGAGAGAGAGTTTAGAGAGTTCGAGGAGCCGGGAAGAGATCGTGACGCCATCCTTCCATCTCGGAGAACTCGGTGCTAGGAGTTGAAGATCCAAGAGACTGAAGCTTCACGGATTCGCCTTAAATTAGGTTTTACAGTTCTTCTCTGTTCTTCCTACTTGAAGATGTATTCTTTGTTTGTCTTTGATTATTTTGTTCTGAATATGAGTAGCTAAACTCATAGAGCTTAGACTAGATGAACCCTAAGTGACCCAGGGCTTTAAAGCGGTCACGGATCGACAGTAATTAAATCTAGTTTTAATCAGTTTCTCTTGCATGTTTGGTTTGTTCTTAATTGCTTTTGTGCTTGTTTTCTAGCTTGATCACCTAGTTAAGATTCTAGTTAAGCTGAGGATAGTAGCGAACGTTCGCCTCACTTGAAAACACCAAATCAATAGTTAACCTATTCATTGGAACAATGTCTCTTTGTAAGAACCGGTTAGGGTTAATCCGCTTCAAGAGTAACTCATTAATCACTAGTAATCTCACCAGTTAGTTTTCCGTCGCAGAAGCGAACGCACGGGCGGTCAATTAATCTTGGGAGTTAGATCGGATAGAGCGAACGTTCGCCAGTCTTAAACCTAAGGGTCAGGAGTTATGGTGCTATCTGAGAACTGAAAGAATTAGGATTGGAAACTACTGGTCTTGTGATCGCCAATGTTCTGGTGATCTTAGGGGGATTCAGAATCTAAGCTTGTCTGTCTTCTTGTTAAGTCAACCAATCTTTCAACTGTTTCTGTTTTCTATTTTCATTTCTTTTCTGCTTTATAGTTTAGAAGTTGTGGAACTCACACCACGCACAACTTGTGTTAAACTTGATTAATTTGCCTTCATATTTGACTAGACGATTAGAA
Organism: Linum lewisii; assembly: GCA_034768395.1. Taxonomy (NCBI): domain Eukaryota; kingdom Viridiplantae; phylum Streptophyta; class Magnoliopsida; order Malpighiales; family Linaceae; genus Linum; species Linum lewisii. The sequence goes on from CM068296.1 coordinate 51,787,251, forward strand.
GAGACCTGTTGAATACGATCTGCTTAGCTTTTAGCTTAGTAGTTATTTGATTGCTCGCATTACAACGTTCATCACTAGTACTAACCGATTATAGTAAGCTCGTGGGTGTATCGCTCCCTAGAGGAAGAGGAAGAGGAAGAAGAGTCTGTAACAAGTGGAGTCTGGGTAGGGATAGACCGGGTAGGAGACTGAGTCATGTCTTTAACACTACCAGAAGCCATCACTAAGAGATGAAACAGGAAAAAAATTTATTATCAGAGGACAAATTTATATATTCAATGTTTGAATAATTCATATGATTTGCAGTCTTGAAATCAATCCATTAACAAAGGACAAACATCATACAATTCTATTCAACCTCGAAATTGATAACACCACTTCCCACAATTTGCAAATCGGGGATGGTGTTAGTTACATGTAACTATTGTGGTTGTGGAGCTAACGGTAAGCAACTCATGCGAAATAGCTCCCTCTTTCCCATCTCATACGTATATCTTGGCTTGCAGTGAACCGATATACACCATTCAGGCTCAAGGGTGTCATCCACGTAGAAGACCATATGTGCATCACTTGTGCTTACGTACGACTCATCTTCAACTCTGTCACTGACATCTCGCAAGTGACTAAAGTTGACAATGATTATTCTGAGTGCATCTCTCCTCACCCATGTTGGAGTAACAGTATCAGCCCACTTGCATTTGAATAATGTGATTGTTCGCGAATAATAATCCAATTCCACAATATCTACAAGTTTCCCATAGAACCAGATGTCACTACGTATTTGATTATTATTAGATGAGCTCAAGACGCTGTCAGTGCTGAATTTAGCCACAAAAAACTGTTTTGGGTTTTTTTGCCGTGTTCCCGATCAACCGTTCGAAAGAGATAGCCGTTGATGTCATAAGCAGTGAATAGTCTTGCATGCACGTTTGGTCCCCTAGCAAGTGTCAACAAATCCTCACCGTGACTTGCAGATTGGTCCAAAATCTGTTGATGATATGCTATATTATAATTTTGATTATATTCCAATAGCATAATGAAAGTATCCGAATAAAGAATGAATACTTTTTTTAGGACCCATCCTATAATCTTTTTGTGCACAACTTTATTTATAACAGTTTCATTTGCACGCCTTCTACCCAATTCTCTTCTAGTTTCCGCTTCACATTCTCTAAAATACAATCTGCGACATTGTAGAAAGGATAAATATGGTAAATAATCCATATACCTAAAAAATGGTTGTGCTGCTGGACTGTTCACCAACACATAACGGAACGCTTGAGTCCACTACAATTGTGAGAGTTTGAATGAGTCTCCATTTCCAATAGGAACCCCTCGCGAAACAAGGATTGATGCATTTTCATCGATTGGAATTTCTGGCTCTACCGCAACACGCTTTGGTCAATTGTATCTCGTCTCAACATCATCGTTAAAATACAATGATGAAAAATTTAACAACTCTTCCGCCGGCCAACCTTCGGCAATTGAACCTTCAGGATGTGCTCTATTTCCAACAAAAGTTTACAATTGACCCAAATACCTAAATAGAAGAAATTTTGTCAAGCGCACACTTAATTAGCAACAATGACAAAGAGTGTAGTCCAACAAGAATATACCTTTCAACTAGCTACATCCAACGATATTGAATTGGTCGTCCACGTTGAACTTCATCAACAAGGTGCAAAACTTGATGCACCATTACCATGAAAAAGGCCGGTGAAAAAATCATCTCCATATGTCATCAAGCTATGACAAACCTATCTTGGAGCTTGTCAAGCTCTATTGTATTGACCATGGGAGAACATAATTCCTTAAAACAAGATCCAAGTTCAACTAGAACCCTTGCCACAGAGACGGGTAAGACATTGCGTATCGCAAGAGGTAACAAATCATGTAATAGCATATGCGAATCATGACTCTTCAACCCTAGCATCTTACGATTCTTCAGGTCCACACATCTTGCGATATTGCTAGCATATCCATCTGGAAATGACATTACTTTAAGTGACTTTAGGACAACTTCAATTTTCCACTTATCCAGAGTGAATGAGGCAGCAGGACAGGTTTTACCATCATCCAAAGGCCACAATTGGCTTCTAATCTTCATTTCTTTCATGTCTAGTCGAGCAGCCAGATGGTCTTTTCTTTGTTCTTGTCATTGATCAATGTGAACAAAATATTGTTGTAGACATTTTTCTCTATGTGCATGACATCGAGATTGTGACGCAACAAATTGAATTCCCACTACGGAAGATTGAAGAAGATACTTTTTTTCCTCCACTGTGGTGTTGGTCCTGACTCTTTTGGTTGTGTCTTCCCGAATGTAATATCAATATTTTCCACTTGTCCTAGAATATCAGTCCCAGTCAACACTCTCGACGGATTGCTTTTGTCGACTTTCCCATTGAATTTAGACTTTTGGGATCGAAACCGATGATTCATTGGCAAAAACCTCTGACTACTCATGATACATGGTTTATTACCTGAAGCTTTCAGTCGAAGTGGTTCCGCGTCATACATACATGTCGGGCACAATATTACAATGTGTGTATTCCATCCTGATAAGTTACACAAACCAGGATAATCACTAATGGTCCACATCAATGCTGCTATCAAAGTGAAAGTTTCTTTCTTCAACCAATCATAAGCTTCAACCCCAATCCACAATGTTTGTAACTCCTCAATTAGTGGCTTTAAAAAGACATCTAGGTCATCTCCGGACATCTTAGGACCAGGAACAATGACAAATAACACAAGGCATGTCTGCTTTATACACAACCAAGGTGGAGTGTTATATGGTATTAGCATAAACTACCAAGTGCTATTACTTATACTCATGGTTCCAAATGGATTGAAACCGTCACTTGCAAGCCCAAGTCTCACATTTTGGGGGTCAGCAGCAAAATCTGGGTACTTGGCGCTAAAACTTTTCCATGCATCTGCATCTCTAGGATGTCTACCCGTACCATCATCATGTCTTTCTGCCGCATGCCAAGTCATATCTTCTGTTGTGTAAGGGCACATGTACAACCTCTTCAGCCGAGGTATTAAGGGAAAATACGAACTATCTTCTCGGGTCGAGGCTTTGATTTTTTTGCCACCAGCACTATTTCTTTCATCCTTGAATCGAGCAACCCCATACACTCGACATTCCTTAGCCTCACTATCTTCTCTGGTATACAACATGCAATCATTCTTACATGCATCAATCTTGTTATAGGACAACCCAAGACTTCTAATTGTATTCTTTACTTCATAATTGCACGAAGGGATTTTGGCCGTAGGAAAAGCCTTGCGAAGCAACTCCAATATCTTCGACATTGCTTTATCACTGATCTTGTGTAAATACATAATGTGGTATAAACTGATCATGAACGACAACTTTGTAAAACTGGTACAACCATCATACAATGGTCCTTCACCATCCCGCAAATCTCGGAAGAACTCATCATCTGGTTGCATGTTGGGTATATCTGGCATTGGTTCATCACCCGTTTGTGGAACTTCATCATCTGGATGTACACTGATATGGTTAAGTGTCTCACGTACTTCAAATGCACCGTTCACCATGTTCTGAAATAAGTCTGGCTCAGATATTGGTATTTTCTCAACCAGTAATGGAGAAATTGATTCTTCATGAGCGACTGGTTCAGGCTCTATCATGGCAGTGAAGGCACCAAAGTCTGTGATTCACTCTCCATGCAAATTCCATACATCGTATGACAAGGGAAACGCCTTTACTAGCAAATGCTGATTAATTTCATTCCGTGGCATCAACTTCTTGAAGTTACATTTCGAACAAGGACAAAGTATATTCACTCCATCTACTACGTTGGAGATTGCAAAGTTGAGGAATTGTTGAATGCCAACGTAATACTCACGAGTATGTCACGGCTTTCGAATCCAAGACTTGTCCATCTATACTGACCAAATGAGTGTTAGTTTCAATTTGTTTACTAGTCATGATAAAAAGTATAAAATGATACTAGGCTAAGTAACTTAGTTTTAAGCTATGTTTTCCTAATTATATTAACTACATTAATATTGTATTTACCAACTTAATTTGACAGAAGTTGGTAAATACATTTCACTTTAATTAATATAGTTTATTGACATGAATAATTAAGTTGTTAAACTAACAACATATTATAAATAGTAACTACTTATATCGGAAACCAATACATGGTAGGTTACATGCATACATCTTCATATTGAATACTAGAAATGAAATTATTTGTTGATTCTAAACATTTCATGCATATATTTTGTATAATTTATTCTACTTCAATGAACTTAACTATAAATTTCATGCTCATACTTCATATTAATTTTAAAAAATAACAACCCTAACAAATTTACATGCAAATTCTATACTTTAAAACTCAAATAACGAGTCCTAAACCTATTGCAACAAACCTTGAGCGCTACTTAATAATGCTAACCCCCTAAACACTAAATCTTAACTATCCAACACTACATTATAGACTAAAAACTCTAAATCGTATTCCAAACTCTAACATTTGACGATAAGTCAAAATTAAAAGATCAAAAACTCAAAAAATAAACTCGAAACCCCTAACACTATATTCTGACACCTGAACATTGAACTAAAGCCCTCAAAATCTAAAGTTCAATCACCAAATACTATAGAATTTTAATGCTAGGGTACCGATACCCCGGGGTACCGAAGTGTTACCCATATATAGTGAACACTTCGGTACCCATGGGCATCGGTACCCTAGCTAGCATAAAAATTCACATTTCTATACTTTAAAACTCAAATAACGAGTCCTAAACCTATTGCAACAAACCTTGAGTGCTACTTAATAATGCTAACCCCTAAACACTAAATCTTAACTATCCAACACTACATTATAGACTAAAAACTCTAAATCGTATTCCAAACTCTAACATTTGACGATAAGTCAAAATTAAAAGATCAAAAACTAAAAAAATAAACTCAAAACCCTAACACTATATTCTGACAACTGAACATTGAACTAAAGCCCTCAAAATCTAAAGTTCAATCACCAAATACTATAGAATTTTAATGCTAGGGTACCGATACCCCGGGGTACCGAAGTGTTACCCATATATAGTGAACACTTCGGTACCCATGGGTATCGGTACCCTAGCTAGCATAAAAATTCACATTTCTATACTTTAAAACTCAAATAACGAGTCCTAAACCTATTGCAACAAACCTTGAGCGCTACTTAATAATGCTAACCCCTTAAACACTAAATATTAACTACCCAACACTACATTATAGACTAAAAACTCTAAATCGTATTCCAAACTCTAACATTTGACGATAAGTCAAAATTAAAAGATCAAAAACTCAAAAAATAAACTCGAAACCCCTAACACTATATTCTGACACCTGAACATTGAACTAAAGCCCTCTGATGCGCGAGATTTAACTCACAACAATCAAGATCGTATTCCACGAGGGCTCTCTCAAAAGCTTGTACTCACACGGTTCATGGACGGTCTATTCATTTAAAATTGGTTTTAGTTTGAAATAAGAACAATTGAAAACATAAAAAAAACTAAACAAACAAAGCAAAACAAAAGGGTGCAAATCAAAGGTAAAGGAGGTTAACTTGGAAAGATAGGTTCATCATGCTCAAGAGGTATAAATGCACAAACAAGCCAAACATGATCGAGGATGCAATCGAATGACCACGCAAATCCCTTCTATAGACTCAATGCACTCTCGTCGCACTAAATCCCTATCCTAGAACCACTCAACCTAGGCTCTCGCTCTCAAGCTATGTGACTAAGGATGCATTAAAGGTGTTTGATGAAATGCCAAGCTACAAAACCCTCTCCTATGACTCTATGACCACTAGGCTAGACACCACACTCTCATGACAATGTCCTAACACTAAGAGAATCATCCAAAGACTAATCAAAGTTCAATTGAGTGAAAATCCTAATGCACACCAAGTGTTCGATAAAATGCACAAGTGAGAAATCATGCAACTATGGTTGAATTGAGATGATCTAATCTCTTAGAACACACTCCCTTCAATCCCTAGACCTACAATCCATGTAATCCAAGCACTCTCATGCATTACATTACAAATAATAGACCAATCAAGCCATAGCCATCAATGGAATTAACAAGTCATAGAGACCATCTTCTTACAATCCAAGATCAATCATGGCAAGTTTATACAATTAACCTCTATCCTAGCACAACCATCTATCAATCCAAGAAAACCTAGGAAATCAGCCACACATGGCCAAGGGTACACAAGAGAAAGAAAGAGAGATGGTCACCAAGGGTTCCATGGCAATCCTCTTCTTGCAAGCTCCTCTCCCCAAGGTTGTGGGCTTCAATCCAAGCTCCTTACTCCAATTTGCACCTTGCTCTAGATTGATGAAGGATTGGTTGATGAGGAGAAAGTGTTGGAGAGGTTGAGAGGAAAGAGGAAAGTGATCGGCAATTGTAAAATTAAGAATAACGAATTGATCATCCCTATTTTCGCCGCCTTCTCCCCTTATATAGTCGCTGGAAAATACCTGAAATTTTCAGTGAAAATCACATATGATTTTCGCCGAAACTGCCTTTGAAAACACGGCTTGACATTCCTTCATCGATTTTCGGCGAAAACAAAGAAGGGTTTCGCCGAAACCATCTTCAATGAACAAAGTCCTTCTCTCTGCTTAGGATTTTCGGACCGAAGACTTGAGAATTTGCCGAAACTACTTCTTCGGCGAAAATCCCATGATGGTTTCGCCGAAGATGTCTTCAGCTGAATGTCGTATTTTCTTCGATTTTGCAACGTCCATATCTCCTCCGTCCTAGCTCCGATTGACCTCCCGTTTGATCCTACGTGCTCCTTGTCACCAGTACTACAATGCCAAGACCTGAAAATACAAAGAAAACAGCTCCAATAGACAAGGAAATGGCCTCAAAGTAGCAACCGGACAACAAATGGACACTTAGCACAAAACATCAATAAAAGCATATTAAGCATGGCATTTAAGGATCAAACACGAGCGTTTCATAGGTCAAACGAGGACTTAAAATGCACCAAATAAAGTCACATCAAATTCCCCTACGACTAAGCTTTGCTTGTCCTCAAGCAAATGAACTAGAAAACATCCAAGTTCACAAATGACAAGATCGGTTCCATTGAGATTCAAGCAATCACAATTTGGCTTAAACTGTTCCACGAACAAACTAAACCTACACATGCAAGAACATCAACCAAACAAGTCTAAACCTCACTAATTTCTGCACACTTCAAGTAGTGGTTGATTGGGACACAGCAAACCGACCACGACAACACCAATTCTAATCAAAAGGACTATTTTTTTGAAAGTGATGAGTGATCATGATGTGGCTATCGACTCGACTTCATCCGCTTCTAGATCCGCACTTTACAAACTCTGGCATAGGATCAAGGGCTACATTTTGAGAACTCTCCTTTTTTTTTCTTTTCTTTCTCTTTTCTTCTCATTTCCATTTTTTCTCTTTTTTTCTTACTGCATACTAGTGCTCGATTCAACACTTCACTTAGGTGTTGAACCTGCCTAGCTCACAGCCTTTGCCCTTTTTCTAGTGCTCAACCCGACACTTCACTTAGGTGCCGAGCTTGCCTAGCTTTTCTTTTGAGCATTTTCTCTTCTTTTTCTTTTTTTCACAATTTAGCCACTTGATCCTTAGCCCCTTACAACTTCCACACAAGATTTCGAGTTGGACTCCGTCTAATCTCAAGCCACAATCACGAGAAATCCAAAAGGGAAAGAAGAACATGGAAAAGAGGAAGAAATTCTGATTGCCTTCATCATCTTAGACCGGTGTTATCGAGCGGTACAAAAACACGTATCAAACCAATCAACCAACATACAAGAGTGATAAAATCTCAGTTCTGGCCCAGACTCATTTGATATTAGTGTTAACATGCTGGTTATAGGTTTTAAGTAGGACAATCTAAACGTCATTGTGAAAACTTGAAGTCAATTAAACACCAAAAGTCAAGAACCGAATGATTCTACAATAGAGGAATTCGACATTCAATTAAGATCATGCAACACATCAAAACATAGCCTTAGACTTCTACCGACAAATAATCACACCAAACCTCAAACTCCCCTACGACTAACATGAGCATTATCCTCAATGATCAAGAGAGAGAGGGTAAGGTGGAATGAAGTTACCGCATTGGTAGAGAGGAGCATAGGACGTAATAGAGGTGAAAAAGTTTCATGATGATCCTTGGTGAAGAGTGATCCAAAATGCTTGCCAAACCTTATTCAAAAAGCTAAAACAACACAAAAAACCTCAAACAAGAATTAAAAGCGAAAAATTAAAGATAACATGGGGTGCCTCCCAAGAAGCGCTTGGTTACCGTCTTAAGCTCGACGATACCTGCGTTAGGGTGTCCAACTTAGTACCTCCTTGAAGTCAAGTAGCTTCTTCCATGATGAAGTTTGAGCTCCAAGTAGCAATAGAAGCAAATGGTAGAATGACCAATGAGCTAAGCTTGAGTTCCAATTCTTACCTTGCCAAGGCCTTCTACCGTTGAGCTTAGGAGTTTGAGGAAGAATGTATGGTAGGGGGCCAAGCTCCATCGTCTCCAAGTTGGTGATGCCACTCGAAGAGTCTTCCGGTTCAAACATGGGCAACTCCTCTTCCATTATCACCTTAGGGGAGGTTATGAAGCTTGTGCCCGTCTCTTGACACAAGTACTTCATGATCAAGCAAGAAGATTGAAGAGTACTCACAACCTTTGGTGGGACCTCAATAGGGTGGTGTTGTTCACTTTCGTGCTCCACTCTCGGTGCCACCTCTTCTTGAAGCGTCTCCAAATCATCTCTCACCTCCTCTAAAGGGTCATCATCCTCAAGTCTCCTTGGTTCTTCATACCCCACATCATCGTTACTTGGTGTGTCCTCGGGAAGAACATGTTCTTCAATCTCCTCCACTACCAACTCTTCTTCCGTGTCAAGCTCTTCCGGTTCACAAGTGTCATCTTCATCATCATAAAAATACTCCAAATGATTGGGATGTCGTTCATTCTCAAGAATCTTCGTGACGAGCTCTATGCTTTGAGATAAGCGGTTAACTCGGTTTGCATTATCCTCCACAATTTGCAAGATCTCTAGCATGAAAGGAGATGGAAGAGGTTTCTCATGGCTCATGAACTCTTCTTGGGGAGACTCACCTTCTTCTTCTTCCATGACTAGCACTTCCGGTTCAAAGGTGTCGGAGATGAGCTTCACACTTTGAGTTAAACGATCCAACCGAGCCGCATTATCTTCCACCATTTGCAACATCTCCTCAATTGTGGGGGGAGATGGACATTGTTGTTCCTCCTCTAGAGCTTCCTTGATGAGTGTCACGCCTTGAGCTAAACGATTGAGTTGGTTCGCATTATCTTCCGCAATCTTCAAAGCTTCCTCAAGTGTGGAAAGAGGTGGAGGAGGTTCCTCATAGCTTACAAACTCCTCTCGAGGATGCTCACTTTCCTTCACCATTTTCAAGAGCTCCTCTAACATAGAAGGAGGTTGAGAGGGTTGCTCACAGCTTGTGAAATCCTCTTGAGGGCGCTCGCTTTCTCTAACCATCTTAAAGAGCTCCTCTAACATTGAAGGCGGTGGAGAATGTTGTTCTTGACTTGTGAAATCTTCTTGATAATACTCCGGCAAGACTTGATGGTAGGGTGGAGATGGATAGGGACATTGTTCATTCCACATTGGCATTGAAGCTTGTTGTTCTTGATCCCACCATTGGCTATCTCCCTCATAAGTTCCTTGGTAGTAGTTGGATGAAGTAGGATTACCATAATATGGATTAGGAGATGGATTCCACCCTTGATAGGGACCATAACCTTGATTTCCATTCCACGAGTTCATCTTACTTGCAACCTTGCTCCCATGAACTAGATAGGTGGATAAGGGACCTACAAACACGCACAACAAACACAACCAAGTAGTACAACAATGCGGGATAACAAAACCACAAAAACAAATAACAAAAACAATAAACAAAGAAGCAAAACTAAAACGGAAGGAAGTGAATAGAACGGTCCACTACTAGTGCTTTCAAAGGATTGAGAAAGTTCCCCGGCAACGGCGCCAAAAACTTGATGCGCGAGATTTAACTCACAACAATCAAGGTCGTATTCCACGAGGGCTCTCTCAAAAGCTTGTACTCACACGGTTCATGGACAGTCTATTTATTTAAAATTGGTTTTAGTTTGAAATAAGAACAATTGAAAACATAAAGAAAACTAAACAAACAAAGCAAAACAAAAGGGTGCAAATCAAAGGTAAAGGAGGTTAACTTGGAAAGATAGGTTCATCATGCTCAAGAGGTATAAATGCACAAACAAGCCAAACATGATCGAGGATGCAATCGAATGACCACGCAAATCCCTTCTATAGACTCAATGCACTCTCGTCGCACTAAATCCCTATCCTAGAACCACTCAACCTAGGCTCTCGCTCTCAAGCTAAGTGACTAAGGATGCATTAAAGGTGTTTGATGAAATGCCAAGCTACAAAACCCTCTCCTATGACTCTATGACCACTAGGCTAGACACCACACTCTCATGACAATGTCCTAACACTAAGTGAATCATCCAAAGACTAATCAAAGTTCAATTGAGTGAAAATCCTAATGCACACCAAGTGTTTGATAAAATGCACAAGTGAGAAATCATGCAACTATGGTTGAATTGAGATGATCTAATCTCTTAGAACACACTCTCTTCAATCCCTAGACCTACAATCCATGTAATCCAAGCACTCTCATGCATTACATTACAAATAATAGACCAATCAAGCCATAGCCATCAATGGAATTAACAAGTCATAGAGACCATCTTCTTACAATCCAAGATCAATCATGGCAAGTTTATACAATTAACCTCTATCCTAGCACAACCATCTATCAATCCAAGAAAACCTAGGAAATCAGCCACACATGGCCAAGGGTACACAAGAGAAAGAAAGAGAGATGGTCACCAAGGGTTCCATGGCAATCCTCTTCTTGCAAGCTCCTCTCCCCAAGGTTGTGGGCTTCAATCCAAGCTCTTTACTCCAATTTGCACCTTGCTCTAGGATTGATGAAGGATTGGTTGATGAGGAGAAAGTGTTGGAGAGGTTGAGAGGAAAGAGGAAAGTGATCGGCAATTGTAAAATTAAGAATAATGAATTGATCATCCCTATTTTCGCCGCCTTCTCCCCTTATATAGTCGCTGGAAAATACCTGAAATTTTCGGCAAAAATCACATATGTTTTTCGCCGAAACTGCCTTTGAAAACACGGCTTGACATTCCTTCATCGATTTTCGGCGAAAACAAAGAATGGTTTCGCCGAAACCATCTTCAATGAACAAAGTCCTTCTCTCTGCTTAGGATTTTCGGACCGAAGACTTGAGAATTTCGCCGAAACTACTTCTTCGGCGAAAATCCCATGATGGTTTCGCCGAAGATGTCTTCAGCTGAATGTCGTATTTTCTTCGATTTCGCAACGTCCATATCTCCTCCGTCCTAGCTCCGATTGACCTCCCGTTTGATCCTACGTGCTCCTTGTCACCAGTACTACAATGCCAAGACCTGAAAATACAAAAGAAAACAGATCCAATAGACAAGGAAATGGCCTCAAAGTAGCAACCGGACAACAAATGGACACTTAGCACAAAACATCAATAAAAGCATATTAAGCATGGCATTTAAGGATCAAACACGGGCGTTTCATAGGTCAAACGAGGACTTAAAATGCACCAAATAAAGTCACATGAAATTCCCCTACGACTAAGCTTTGCTTGTCCTCAAGCAAATGAACTAGAAAACATCCAAGTTCACAAATGACAATATCGGTTCCATTGAGATTCAAGCAATCACAATTTGGCTTAAACTGTTCCACGAACAAACTAAACCTACACATGCAAGAACATCAACCAAACAAGTCTAAACCTCACTAATTTCTGCACACTTCAAGTAGTGGTTGATTGGGACACAGCAAAACCGACCACGACAACACCAATTCTAATCAAAAGGACTATTTTTTTGAAAGTGATGAGTGATCATGATGTGGCTATCGACTCGACTTCATCCGCTTCTAGATCCGCACTTTACAAACTCTGGCATAGGATCAAGGGCTACATTTTGAGAACTCTCCTTTTTTTTTCTTTTCTTTCTCTTTTCTTCTCATTTCCATTTTTTCTCTTTTTTTCTTACTGCATACTAGTGCTCGATTCAACACTTCACTTAGGTGTTGAACCTGCCTAGCTCACAGCCTTTGCCCTTTTTCTAGTGCTCAACCCGACACTTCACTTAGGTGCCGAGCTTGCCTAGCTTTTCTTTTGAGCATTTTCTCTTCTTTTTCTTTTTTTCACAATTTAGCCACTTGATCCTTAGCCCCTTACAACTTCCACACAAGATTTCGAGTTGGACTCCGTCTAATCTCAAGCCACAATCACGAGAAATCCAAAAGGGAAAGAAGAACATGGAAAAGAGGAAGAAATTCTGATTGCCTTCATCATCTTAGACCGGTGTTATCGAGCGGTACAAAAACACGTATCAAACCAATCAACCAACATACAAGAGTGATAAAATCTCAGTTCTGGCCCAGACTCATTTGATATTAGTGTTAACATGCTGGTTATAGGTTTTAAGTAGGACAATCTAAACGTCATTGTGAAAACTTGAAGTCAATTAAACACCAAAAGTCAAGAACCGAATGATTCTACAATAGAGGAATTCGACATTCAATTAAGATCATGCAACACATCAAAACATAGCCTTAGACTTCTACCGACAAATAATCACACCAAACCTCAAACTCCCCTACGACTAACATGAGCATTGTCCTCAATGATCAAGAGAGAGAGGGTAAGGTGGAATGAAGTTACCGCATTGGTAGAGAGGAGCATAGGACGTAATAGAGGTGAAAAAGTTTCATGATGATCCTTGGTGAAGAGTGATCCAAAATGCTTGCCAAACCTTATTCAAAAAGCTAAAACAACACAAAAAACCTCAAACAAGAATTAAAAGCGAAAAATTAAAGATAACATGGGGTGCCTCCCAAGAAGCGCTTGGTTACCGTCTTAAGCTCGACGATACCTGCGTTAGGGTGTCCAACTTAGTACCTCCTTGAAGTCAAGTAGCTTCTTCCATGATGAAGTTTGAGCTCCAAGTAGCAATAGAAGCAAATGGTAGAATGACCAATGAGCTAAGCTTGAGTTCCAATTGTTACCTTGCCAAGGCCTTCTACCGTTGAGCTTAGGAGTTTGAGGAAGAATGTATGGTAAGGGGCCAAGCTCCATCGTCTCCAAGTTGGTGATGCCACTCGAAGAGTCTTCCGGTTCAAACATGGGCAACTCCTCTTCCATTATCACCTTAGGGGAGGTTATGAAGCTTGTGCCCGTCTCTTGACACAAGTACTTCATGATCAAGCAAGAAGATTGAAGAGTACTCACAACCTTTGGTGGGACCTCAATAGGGTGGTGTTGTTCACTTTCGTGCTCCACTCTCGGTGCCACCTCTTCTTGAAGCGTCTCCAAATCATCTCTCACCTCCTCTAAAGGGTCATCATCCTCAAGTCTCCTTGGTTCTTCATACCCCACATCATCGTTACTTGGTGTGTCCTCGGGAAGAACATGTTCTTCAATCTCCTCCACTACCAACTCTTCTTCCGTGTCAAGCTCTTCCGGTTCACAAGTGTCATCTTCATCATCATAAAAATACTCCAAATGATTGGGATGTCGTTCATTCTCAAGAATCTTCGTGACGAGCTCTATGCTTTGAGATAAGCGGTTAACTCGGTTTGCATTATCCTCCACAATTTGCAAGATCTCTAGCATGAAAGGAGATGGAAGAGGTTTCTCATGGCTCATGAACTCTTCTTGGGGAGACTCACCTTCTTCTTCTTCCATGACTAGCACTTCCGGTTCAAAGGTGTCGGAGATGAGCTTCACACTTTGAGTTAAACGATCCAACCGAGCCGCATTATCTTCCGCCATTTGCAACATCTCCTCAATTGTGGGGGGAGATGGACATTGTTGTTCCTCCTCTAGAGCTTCCTTGATGAGTGTCACGCCTTGAGCTAAACGATTGAGTTGGTTCGCATTATCTTCCGCAATCTTCAAAGCTTCCTCAAGTGTGGAAAGAGGTGGAGGAGGTTCCTCATAGCTTACAAACTCCTCTCGAGGATGCTCACTTTCCTTCACCATTTTCAAGAGCTCCTCTAACATAGAAGGAGGTTGAAAGGGTTGCTCACAGCTTGTGAAATCCTCTTGAGGGCGCTCGCTTTCTCTAACCATCTTAAAGAGCTCCTCTAACATTGAAGGCGGTGGAGAATGTTGTTCTTGACTTGTGAAATCTTCTTGATAATACTCGGCAAGACTTGATGGTAGGGTGGAGATGGATAGGGACATTGTTCATTCCACATTGGCATTGAAGCTTGTTGTTCTTGATCCCACCATTGGCTATCTCCCTCATAAGTTCCTTGGTAGTAGTTGGATGAAGTAGGATTACCATAATATGGATTAGGAGATGGATTCCACCCTTGATAGGGACCATAACCTTGATTTCCATTCCACGAGTTCATCTTACTTGCAACCTTGCTCCCATGAACTAGATAGGTGGATAAGGGACCTACAAACACGCACAACAAACACAACCAAGTAGTACAACAATGCGGGATAACAAAACCACAAAAACAAATAACGAAAACAATAAACAAAGAAGCAAAACTAAAACGGAAGGAAGTGAATAGAACGGTCCACTACTAGTGCTTTCAAAGGATTGAGAAAGTTCCCCGGCAACGGCGCCAAAAACTTGATGCGCAGATTTAACTCACAACAATCAAGGTCGTATTCCACGAGGGCTCTCTCAAAAGCTTGTACTCACACGGTTCATGGACGGTCTATTCATTTAAAATTGGTTTTAGTTTGAAATAAGAACAATTGAAAACATAAAGAAAACTAAACAAACAAAGCAAAACAAAAGGGTGCAAATCAAAGGTAAAGGAGGTTAACTTGGAAAGATAGGTTCATCATGCTCAAGAGGTATAAATGCACAAACAAGCCAAACATGATCGAGGATGCAATCGAATGACCACGCAAATCCCTTCTATAGACTCAATGCACTCTCGTCGCACTAAATCCCTATCCTAGAACCACTCAACCTAGGCTCTCGCTCTCAAGCTAAGTGACTAAGGATGCATTAAAGGTGTTTGATGAAATGCCAAGCTACAAAACCCTCTCCTATGACTCTATGACCACTAGGCTAGACACCACACTCTCATGACAATGTCCTAACACTAAGTGAATCATCCAAAGACTAATCAAAGTTCAATTGAGTGAAAATCCTAATGCACACCAAGTGTTTGATAAAATGCACAAGTGAGAAATCATGCAACTATGGTTGAATTGAGATGATCTAATCTCTTAGAACAAGCTCTCTTCAATCCCTAGACCTACAATCCATGTAATCCAAGCACTCTCATGCATTACATTACAAATAATAGACCAATCAAGCCATAGCCATCAATGGAATTAACAAGTCATAGAGACCATCTTCTTACAATCCAAGATCAATCATGGCAAGTTTATACAATTAACCTCTATCCTAGCACAACCATCTATCAATCCAAGAAAACCTAGGAAATCAGCCACACATGGCCAAGGGTACACAAGAGAAAGAAAGAGAGATGGTCACCAAGGGTTCCATGGCAATCCTCTTCTTGCAAGCTCCTCTCCCCAAGGTTGTGGGCTTCAATCCAAGCTCCTTACTCCAATTTGCACCTTGCTCTAGGATTGATGAAGGATTGGTTGATGAGGAGAAAGTGTTGGAGAGGTTGAGAGGAAAGAGGAAAGTGATCGGCAATTGTAAAATTAAGAATAATGAATTGATCATCCCTATTTTCGCCGCCTTCTCCCCTTATATAGTCGCTGGAAAATACCTGAATTTTTTGGCGAAAATCACATATGATTTTCGCCGAAACTGCCTTTGAAAACACGGCTTGACATTCCTTCATCGATTTTCGGCGAAAACAAAGAATGGTTTCGCCGAAACCATCTTCAATGAACAAAGTCCTTCTCTCTGCTTAGGATTTTCGGACCGAAGACTTGAGAATTTCGCCGAAACTACTTCTTCGGCGAAAATCCCATGATGGTTTCGCCGAAGATGTCTTCAGCTGAATGTCGTATTTTCTTCGATTTCGCAACGTCCATATCTCCTCCGTCCTAGCTCCGATTGACCTCCCGTTTGATCCTACGTGCTCCTTGTCACCAGTACTACAATGCCAAGACCTGAAAATACAAAAGAAAACAGATCCAATAGACAAGGAAATGGCCTCAAAGTAGCAACCGGACAACAAATGGACACTTAGCACAAAACATCAATAAAAGCATATTAAGCATGGCATTTAAGGATCAAACACAGGCGTTTCATAGGTCAAACGAGGACTTAAAATGCACCAAATAAAGTCACATCACCCTCAAAATCTAAAGTTCAATCACCAAATACTATAGAATTTTAATGCTAGGGTACCGATACCCCGGGGTACCGAAGTGTTACCCATATATATAAAATCATATTACTAACAAGTTAAACTCCCTAAATTATGAAATTATTATATATTTAAATTAATAATAAGACAAGCGATAAACCATAATTGAAATCAAACATACATTTTTTTAATCAAATTTATATATTGCAGTTCAAATTACATTTCATACTAAAGGGTGCATATTTAGTTCATAATAATTAGATTAATTAATTATATTAATAAAATTCTAACTATCATGTTACATGCAAACCATAAATACCAAAAATCGTACATGGAAATCGACGATAAATGTAGAAACGAGTACCAGAAATATCCGAACGAACAAACACCAAAAACCAAAACACTGATTCAGACAAATTTAGAACAAAGAGTTAGTACCCTAAATATAATTAAACTCGTTCATGCAAAATTATAAACCATAACAAAGATGTATACCATACCTGAAAAATAAATCGTGCACACTGAAACACAAATGAAAGCCACTAATTGTCGATTCTCAGGCAATAACAAAACAAATGTAAGCTAAAAAATCAAACACGAGTTCAAACATAGTTGTTCAAACATGGTTGTTCAATCAACCAATTTAGACTCACCCTTTTGCTCAAAGTGAATTTGCATCAGGTATCTGAAGTCATCCGCACAATCACCAAAAGGAATGGAATCTGCAAATAGAAAACCAACGAGGGTTTGAATCCAGCTAATCAACTGTAGAGTTATATCGAAACAGAATCAAATTAGACATATTAAAAATATTTTCCTCCTTTCTCTATTCGTATCAGACTAAAAAGTAGGAGTAGTGACATCCAAAAACATACATAACGAAAACCCTAGAACAGAAGAGAAGATTATTGCCACATGAAGAGAGTGATCGAAGAGATGAACAAGTTTCGGGGAAAAGCTTTAGTGGGTGGCGGGTTTTTTGTTTTAGGGGTTTGGGGAAGAACACGACGACAAAAATGGCTTCTGAGAGAGAGGAGAGAACAGAATGAGCCATCTGCCACAGATTTGGGGTAGTCATCTCCTAATTTTGTGGCAGCCTATGTGGTTAGTGGGAGGCAGCCTGCCACTAGCTTGTGGCAGGTGGGGCTTCCTCGTAGACAGGCCTGCCACTAGCTAGTCGCATGTCGTTCTTCGTGGCAGACAAACCTGCCACTAGCTAGTCGCAGGTCGTGCTTAGTGGCAAACAAGCCCGCCACTAGCTACTCGCAGGCCGTGCTTAGCGGCAGGCCGCCTTCCACAAACTAGTAGCAGTTTGGGCTCGCTCGGAGGCCGCCTGCGACAAGCTAGTGGCAGACAGTTGGCGTCTGCGAGTAATTTACTCGTAGACGACCCTGCTGCCTGCCACAAAACCATCTTTTTCTTGTAGTAATTTTGTTCCTATACTAATAATTATCAGGCTCTGAGTAAAGCGCCGACCTATCATCTATACATGCCCGCGATGCTTTGGCTGGTTCAGAGCCTGTCCAAATGAGTTGCGTGGACCCCACTCTCGCGGACAACCAGAAGCCTCAAATCGGCCAATAGTATCCTCAAATTTGGAATTACACCAAGACAATTATTAAACACTCTCAATTTGGAATTACACCAACAAAATTATTGAATAATACTTTGCTTACCATTATTGCTCTTGGATGTGCGCTCTTGGGATCTCCATTCAGCTAACTATAGAACTTGAAGAAGACCTTACCCCTCATAGATCGCAGACCTGTCTTACGATCTCCTCCTCGATAAACAGCCGCCGCGGTCTAGACCCTCTAGTATGGTTTTCTTCTAGGCATGCTCAATTGACCTTGTTTCTGGCGATCGAATCATGAACCAAAACAACGTTGAAAGATTCAATTTTAAACGAATACGTGATTCGTATACGAAATAGTTAATTTGGTAAAATATTGTAGTATACTTGGAATGATTGACTATCAACGTACGTCATGTATGCTAGCCAATCACTTTATGGACAACCTTGAGGGGGGTTTTGGTGAACCCACTCATATGGAAGGTTGTTGTCCGTGGCATACTTCTTCTTTGCTCTCCACACGCCAATCCTCGATTTGCCCCAAAGTCGCGAGATAGCGTGATCCCAATATTTTCGAGCAGCTAGTAACAAGACTGGGTCTCAATAAAACTTTCCCTGAACAGAAAAAATGCTATCTTACAATTAAATTTCAACTAATTAGCTAGTATGTAATTCATTATTAAGTTCCAATCTCACCAAGAAGAACTACTGAAAAGCACGTGTCTTAATCGAGTCCAACACATGCTTCCGTGAGGGGCTAAATAGGGTAGTATGTCCAAATCCTCATACACTCCCCCACGTACTTGCCCATAAAGGATGCCAACGGGCCATTGGGCGTGACTCCGAAGGTGTCGAGGTTAAACAAGATATTGTTTCCGTCGCTCGTGACTCGACGGTGGTCTTTGAACTTGATCTTGAGGACCTTAGTTTGACCGCCACGATCTGCACAAAATGATAAGCTAAGTACATATAACGATTTTTAAGTATTTCAAAATGGATTGGTATGAAATTGTCAATACTCATCGATGATAGTAAGCTCGCGAGTGTGTCAATTTTTAGAGGAAGAAGAAGAAGCAGAAGAGCCTGTAACACGTCCCCGGTAGGAACATATCTAGTAGGACTCTAATGAACGTTGTCGTCACTACTAGAAGCCATCTCTAAGAAAACTTATTCGAAAAAAATCAATCAACGGATGTGAATAAGATTGGTAGACAAGAAGATTGTCATAAAATAACAAACTTCATATTATTCTATTCATTCTTGAATTAATCACACCACTTCCCACAATTTGCAAATAAGGAATATTGTCAGTTATAGGAAGCTATTGTGGAGATAACGATAAACAACACTCATGTGAAATAGCTCCCTCATATCCCATCTCACAAAGAAATGAAATTGCAAGTTACATGCAATAGATCAAAAGCTGACTATTGGTTTGCTAGTCGGAATCGGTCATTTTCATGCAATCAAGATGAAATACTATAAGCGGATAAAATTTATGTTCTGACCATGTAATTTAGCATCGATGCAAGCAAGTTGGTTACAGGTTCTATGTTAAGCAGTCTAAGGATCATTATGAAAGATTGAAGAACAACTTAACATCAAAAGTCAAGAATCGAGTAATTATATGCTAGAGGAATGGAATATGCCACGAAGTCATAAAAAATCACACAAGATCATGCAAATTCTAACTCCTACCCCACACTTAAACGGTTTTGTGTCCTCACAGGAATAAATTAGGAGAGAGAGATACGGAGAACCTGGAATGAGATGGTCGATGTAGGGGATGAATACGGAGAGTCCGGAGTCGTATGGAGTAGCTACAAAAGTTCCTTCAAAACAAAAACAACAAAAGATCAAAAGGAAACCGGACAAGTGTCCCGGATCCACAGAGAAAAAGTTGGATCGAGATCCAAAAAGAATAAATAAAAAGAAAGGAAAGGGATACGACCTGATCACTGATCCTTAGGTGGGGGTGGAGGTGGTGAAATCTGGAAACGCGTTTGTCGCGCCGCTCGCTCCTCCTCGTGCCATGGTCTTTGCTGCTCATACTGACGCTGAGTGATGAGCCATCTGGCATCCTGCTCCGCCTGCCAGGTTGAGACATTGGTCTCAAAGGTCAGCCGGTCCTTCTACCACTGGTGGGAGCCAGAGGTGAAGTCCGTCTGCCACTGCTCCAGACGAGTCAGCGTCTGACCATACTGGTCAGAGTACTGGGGTGGCATCTGTTGTGGATGCACCTGAGGTTCTGGCTGAGGCTCCTGATAATGGAACTCCTGCTCCAGCTGGGGCTCCTCCTCCTCATCTTCTTCCTCTTCTTCTGCCTTGAAGTCCTCAAGGATGGGGCTGGAACATACACCTCTGGCTCGATGCCCAGGTTGAGCCCGAACTACTGGGCTAGCTCCGCTACAACGGTGTGCACCTGGATGCGTGTAACCCAAGGATCCCAGGAACTGGAGAGGGCGAGGCCGGCAATGAGACGTCGATGAAAGCACCACCAAGAAGGAAAGGTGGGAGCTTAGAAGAACTGATCTTCTATTCAAGGAGGTGGGCAAGGACCCAACCCGGATGGAGAGGGTAGCCCTCATGGATAACCCTGAAGAGTAGAAGCTCCTTAGTGGCTATGTGGTGGCGGCTTTTCTCTGGAGCATAAAATAAAGAACGATGCCATATGTAATGAATAAATTGAAAGAGAGGGTGAGAGACCATACTGATGTAGTTCTAGTTGGTGGGCTTGACTCCTGGCTGACCGGTGATGTGGCTCAAGAGCGCATCGAATAACCGGACCGTTCACCTTGTTGGTCTCCCAGCCATGATGGTGACCGTGGTAGTGTTCGTAAGGGATGCCGACTACCTCGGCAAACTCGTCGTATGTGTGGTCGCATCTCTAGCCGGCGAAATGGAAAGTGATCACCTTTAAGTGCTTCCTGTTCTTGCGGGTGTTGAGCTCGAATGTGCTCGAGAACTCCTTGAGAGCAACGTGTGGATAGTTGTCGGCGATGGTGGAGAGCGACCTGTGGATAGTTGTCGGCGATGGTGGACAGCTCTAGAAGTCTCGCCGCGGTGAGGGAGTGGGAGACATTATCGTGCCACTCCTGGTCAACCTCCTAGATGGACTCTAGCGAAAGAGGGGTGACCTCGGCTGGAGGGACGGTCTGGATCCTCCAGTAGCTGTCAAAGTAGTGCGAAGGGAGTCGGGCGAGGAATGGATGGAGTCCTAGAAAGTTGGGGTTGGGCGGAGGAGGACCGGTGAGAGCGGGAGTGACAGGGGCGGAGACACTTGCTCCGGTGTCTAGAGTGGCGGAAGAGGATCCCGAACCACTTACTCTCGGTCTCTTACCCATGTTCCTAAGGATGAAAAAATTGAAAACCAAATTAGTCAAACCGACATCTTACCCCACACTTGGTCAAAAAAATCAATTTCACAAAGAAACGAGGGAAACCGAGTGAGGATAAGCTAATTCAACACTCGATAACCACAATTAATCATAGGGCATGCATAGGAACTGTCGGGACAGCACAATCATATGTGGAATTCAAAGTCAAACCATCATTTAGCACAAAGTCAACACTCCAACAAATTCATCAATTAAACATGGCAAACTAAGTTCAATTGGCATCAAATCATGGCACGGCACTCCTAAATCAGTCTAGATCATATACATTTGAACAATTTAGCACAATTCACACCGAAACAACAGGCACGCAAATCGAGGTAGACTGAAAAGTCAAACGAAAACAAGTTCAACGAAATTCAACAATCAATATGTCAAAAGATTCAAAATTGAAAACTCAACAACTAACCTTGTAGACATGATCGAAGAAAATGAACAGAAAATACTGAAAATGGTAAAAACTTGGACGGCAAGGTTTCGGGTGGAACCGAAGCTATAGAGCTCCGATTCAGATGATCTAGGTGACGAAATGTTCAGAACAGGGAGGGGATTGGTGCGGCGGCGGCGATGGGAAACGGATTGCAAGGGATAAGAAAATCGGTGGCGGAGGGGATGCGGTTTTGGCTCGACGAAAACAATGGGGAAATGGGGGGTACGGACGCGAAAAAGGATAAGGGGGATTTTTTAAAAAATATTACTGAAGTTTTCACCGAGAACTTTCAAAAGTTCTCGCCGAAAACTTGTTTTAAACAATTAAAATAGAAAACTCAAAATGCACCGGATGTGGGAAAAGTTTTTGCCGAAAACTTTTATAGTTTTCGGCGAAATGTTTATCGAAAATAGGTTCAGATTGTTTGAATATTTGAAAGTATTCGGTACAAACATCTCACCTAGGTTGTTCAAAATAGATTTTCGAAAACGCTGGCAACGTGACTTTGAAAAATCAAAACAAAATTAACAAAAATTAGAAAAATCCCAAATGAATTGGAACTGAACCGAGAACACATGACACACACAAGAAAAATAAGAAACCACGAATGACACTTTTGGCTCCCCCGAACCGACTCTAGACACGAGAACTGACGGAAAAAACCGAAGACTGACTCCAGCCGTGGGTTTCCTCCCACGAAGCACTCTTGCTTAATGTCCTTGAGTTGGTTGATACCTGGATGGCGATCAAGATGTGTCCCAACTCATGATTTCCTTCACGCTCATGTCGGAGTCGATGAAGTACAGCTTCAGTGTACCTCCGGTAAGTATGAAACCCTTCCCATTGATATGAGTCAATTGAGTTCGTCCGTTGGGAAGATGTTCGGTGACTTCAAACGGCCCGAAGAGGTCTTTCAAAGGTGAATCCTTCTCCGGTGGTTTGGTAGAAGGTGGCGGAGAAATTGGCTCGGTAGAGGGTGGCAGAGTCATTGGCTTCCAAACCGTCTTGGTCTTCTTTGTACTCTTCTTCTTCACTTCGCCAGGATCTTTATTTTGCTGCGATTTAGAAGAGGATGCTTTTGATTCCTCCTACTTCTTTGGTTTTTGCGTCGGAGACTTATTCTTCTGGTTGTTTACCTATTCAGGAACTGTAATAGCTATCTTTGAAGAAACACTTGGAATGACATTAGTAACGGAGTTGACCGAGGCCAACTCCACAGTGTCAACAGATAAACAATGTGCCTCTCCCTTGGGAATGTACTTCATACCATCCTTGAGGCGGAATGTTACGCTATCCTTCCCGACCCTTAATGTCAACGAGCCATTTGGGACGTTAATTGTCATGTCGGATGTTGCCATAAAAGGTCGGCCTAGGAGAAGAGTACCATCCTCCTCTCGAGTATCCATGACGACAAAATCAGCTAGGAAGGTGAACGGACCACATCGAATGAATGCATCCTTGACTAATCCCCTAGGTACTTTAAGAGATTTATCAGCAAACATTAACCGCACACTAGTAGGTTCCAATTCACCTAGGTTTAGTTTCTCATTCAAGCAAGTAGGTAGGACATTGATAGACACACCTAAATTAACTAAGCTACGATCAATTTTAATACCATTGATGGTGCAAGGTAAAGCAAAGGAACCAGGATCGGAGCACTTAGCTGGGGGGTGTTGGTGGCGGTTGAGACCGGATGGTAGAGCATCCTTCATCGAGGGAGATGGAGGATGCTTCTTCCTTCTTCTTGTTCTTCGCCAGATCCTTCATAACTTTTCCAACTTTTGGTATCATCTAGACAGCATCGCTAACTGGTATCTTCACCTCTGCATTATGTAAGATTGAAAACCATCTCTTGTATTCAGTGTCGTGATCTTTAGATTTGTTTAACAAAGCTTTAGGATACGGAGGCTTAGGCATGTAGGGAGCAAGACGTGGTGCAGAAACTGGCTTTGTCGAAGGGGATGGAGTAGTCTTTTCCTCTTCTTCTTTGTTTTCCTCTTCCTCGATCTCTGGCATGTTAATGGTGACAGCATCTGGAATCATGACCGGATCAGGAGTTGAAGGACTAGCTAGCTGCTTACCACTTCTAGTGGAGATGGCTTTGACATGCTCCCTTTTGGGGTCTGGATCTATTTGGTTTTGCGGTTGACGGAAGAGAGGGCTACTAGCGAGGAGGTTGGCAATGTTGTTGATCTGCTCTTCTATTCTCTGGCTTTGAGCCATTTGGCCTTGGTTTAAGGCGGCTTGATTTTTTAATTTCTCTTCGTGATTGTCGAGCCTTGTCATAATTAGGTCAAGCTTCTTGTCTATCTCGCTCTCCCTATTGTTTCCTGGCGCGGATCTCTGAGGCTGCTGTACTTCGGTGAATCCAGGAGGGCCTTAATAGTTATTGTTCAGGTACTGATTCTGGCGATTGCCAGGTGATGTATCGTAGTTGCCTTGATTTCTATGGGGCGAATGATATACTCCTCTGTATTGGTTGTTCGGCTTCTGCTCTTGGAATGACCCAGATGGTTGTCTATTCTGATTCTGGTTGGCTCTGGAGTTGTAAGGAGGTCGCTCTTGGAAACTTCCCTGTTGTTGAGGTTGCCGGTAGTTGCGGTAGCCGATGTAGCCTTGTTGGTTGTTAAGGAAGCCTTGAGTAATGAAGCTCACCTCATCCACAGACCAAAATTCTGGCAGCTTCCTCCATTGTGAGCACAAGCTCCACACCATTCACAGTCAGCTACAAAGACAAAGGCTGACAGAGGGTTAATAGGAGCACCAGCCTTCTTCAAATGCTTCTGAACTTCAGTTTTAATCTGCTCTCCAATGTTAAGCCTACTCTTAACTCCTTCTGATTGTTGTAATATCCCCGCCGAACCAAACGATTTGGAACTCGAGTTTGGATGTTTGAGACATTGGGAACAATGTTCTTGAGGCCCCATCAAAGTCTGGGACGTTCATAATTGAGTCAGGTCGAAGTTACAAGAGAGTACGTGAAAAATTTGTCAAAGTTGGCAGATCATGATACATGGCGGTGTATCATGATACATGGCCGTGTATCATGGTCTGACTATAAAAAATGGGTTTTTGATGAAAATCCTCAACTTCTCTCTCTCTCTTTCCTCCCAAAAATCCCTTTGACGAACCAAACTTCCCCCAACTTCAAACCTTGATTCCGGGAGCTACAGAGGTCCGATTGTTGATCCATTTCTTGCTACCGCTCTTGGAAACGAGAGGAAGAGATCGCATATCTCGATTTCTGTTATTTCAGAGTTGGGCGCTATTGGTGGCAGAGGGAAGAAGCTACATTTTTGGAGGTGTAGAGCTTGGATGTTCGAGTTCTAGAAGTTGTTTTAGAGCCTCGTCTTCTTGTCAGGTGAGGGTTTAGCGTACGATAGGTAGTGATGGTCGATGTGAGGAGTTTTAATCCGACTTAGTTGAAATTAGGGATTGCATGAAATTGGAAGAGAGTAAAAGGGGATAATTGTTCTGTGATTGATTGTCAGTTGATTGAATGTGATGGCTGCCTTTGATTGTTTATGGATGGATGATTACTGTTGTGATTGCTATGATGTTTGGATTGGGGTAACCGTGATTAATGATGATTAAACGAATCATAATTAGTAACGAGTGATAGGGGGAACGGGTCCGGGAACTATGAATTGTGCATATATTATGCTATTGTCAGTTGTGGTTGCAGGAGGGTGGTCCTGCCAATGTGGGGTTGCCCTATTAATGATGAACAGGTGGATGGCCCTACCAGTGTGGGGTCGTCCTATGAAGGAAGAACCCTAAGACTCACGACATGGCTATCCCTGTACTTCCAGGTGGGGGTGGCCGGTGAGCTAGCCGTTTACCCTTAAATTGTTTGTGATATGTGGGATGTTGATTGAAATGAATTGTAATTGTAAACGTGATATTAGGTGAATTGATGCCATGTGTTGTGTTGGGTGAAATTGATGTTTATGATGAATTAATGTTGTGTGATTGACATGAGTGAAATTGATGATATGAGTGATGGTGATTGATAGCGTGACATGTGGTTAGTGTAATAGGGTTGGGTCTTGAATGTGAATTAGGGTGAACGAGGATGTTAGAATTGGAAGGATTGTGGCTAGGAATCGAATTAAATGAAATATGTGAAATAGATGGATTATGTAGATAAATATAGGATTGCACGAACTGGAGAGTCGAAACGGTAAATTGATGTTGATGTGATTGTTGCTGTTATGAGGTGTTAAGTGACTTGTCTGAATGGATGATCAACTTGTGTGAATGTATGGCTGATTTGTGTGAATGATTGGTTGACTAGGGGCTAGAATTGGGAATTAATTCCTATGTGTGCTTAGTTATGTGATTGTATTTTAGATTAGCGTCGTTAGGCCACCATGAGTAATGTGAGGAGCTAGAACTCGACCTAGAATGGAATTAGATCTTGCATGAACCTGTGAGAGTAAAACTGAATAACTGTCTTGCGATTGTAGTATGAAGATTGTGCTGATTGATGTGTGATATGAGGATTGGGACGAAGAATTATGGCTAATAAACTCGAGTTAGAAATGTGAGATAGGATGGGAAGGGATGTGATGAATTTATGTAATTGTATCTATAGTTGCCAAATGTGGGTTGATGTAGAATTGTGATGTTGGATTGAGTGGTGGATTTGTGACATGAAATTGGGACATGGAATTGTGAAATGGATTTGTGGTTGAATGGAATTGTTTTGTGGATGAGTGTGATTGTTGTGGTTGCATTAAATGGAATATAAATGATAGAATCGGAAGGAGCCAACGTTACCCCACCCGAAATACTGGTTGAGATTGAGTCTGATTCACTAGGGTGAATCCCTTGGTTGGGATACCAAGGTTGTTTGTTGTTCTCCTTCGTGGAAGGATCCTGCGGGATGCGTCTGATGGTATACTCCTTCGGGGAAGGATCCTATATGGATGCGTCTGGATGATGTGATGGCCGGCGGGGTAGTGTGGGAACAACTCCTTATGGCGCCTAATTAACTCACCTAGTTAAATGAATTATGAACTGTCGTGTGTGTGTGCTGTGCTGGATGTGATTGTGAGCTTAAATGTGATTTGTTGAGTGTTTATACGTGATGTGCGGTATGTGTTGGCGATCTGATATATGTATGTGTTGCGGCCTGTGTTGGATTGATCGGTGAACTGAGTGGTGTTGTGGGCTGATGCTTTAGGATTGATATTGAATGGCTTTATGGTTGTGTTGAAGATATGAATTGTGAATTGATAGTGAGGAGAACTACTCTTGAGTGATAACCCAGATTACTTAAGGATGTCTAATAGCTTTCTTAGTGAATTAAATGGGATCATTGTGCGTGTGCAATGTGAATGCGTGTGAGTGTTGTGTGTGTGGAAACGCTGACCATGATCTTAGCGGTATTGTGATGTGATGTTGAACTGCGGGAATTATGTTTCCCTGTTATTTATGGATGTTATCGTGAATGGTAAGTGTTTAACTGAGAACTGCACCTATGTGATCACTTAGACTGTTTAAGAAATTAAAACCGGTAAAGGTTGAGTCTGATTCCATTGTTGGTGTTTCTTGAGGATTTTGGAATCGCTTCTTTTGGATAGGTTCAGTGCATAGTTAAACCCAGTGGGTTCACTCAGTTTCGTTAGGAAACTGATCCCCCCAGTCTCTCTTTTCAGGTTCGCGTGGTTAGAGTGAGTGAGTTAAAGTTTAGGTGCTTCGGTTGCGTGTCGAGTGTTGATGTGTTGTTGGCGTGGTGAAGATCTTCGAAGGCTTGGACCAAGAGTTGACCATATTTTGGATTTATGTTGACTATTTTCGGTTGGGGATGTTTTGTATCATTTTATTTGAACTTTGGGATTGTAAAGGAAATCTTGGTTTAGATTGTATCTTTGTATTTTGGTTTTGGATTTTAATAATGGAGGCGCTTCCGATTTGCTCTTGCTTATGTTTTTATTTGATTTTAAAGGTTGTTTTCGCATTTATTTATTGATGTATCTTTGAGTGATGTTCAAACTAGTTCGACCATGGGTTCAACCCAGGTCGATTTGGGGCGGGTGTTACAATTGTCTCTCCCATATCCTTGACTTGGAAGCGCAGCTAGCAAAGTGGAGAAGAACAACTTGTGGAGTAAGAGCGGTGCAATCTCAGTCAGCTAAGGAGTTGACCAATTTAACAGATTCCTCATTCATACCTCGAGCAAAGATCTCAGCTAGTTGCCTTTGTTCGAAGCCATGATGAGGACAATTGTAGAGGAGTGTTTGGAATTCATTCCAAGCATCATATAAGCTCATCCCTTGCTTCTGAACGAATCTGGCAATGATGTCCTTGTAAGCTGTAGTCATAGAAGGAGGAAAGTATTCCTCTACAAAATCTTGAGCAAGATCGTCCCAGTTTGTATAGTGACCGGGCGGCTTGCTATTCAGCCACCTCTTTGCGGAACCTTTGAGAGAGAATGGGAAGGCTCGTAAGCATAAGGTGTTATCACGGATTTCCTTCGAACTGCACATCCCTAGAGATCATTCCAAGGAAGGAGATCTTGATCTCATAGTCAGGATCATCTTCATTGCGTGGCATAGCAATAGAGGACCGAACACTAGTTGCGCTCGGTTTATTATTATCCGCAAGACTCTTCTGAGCAACCATTGCGGTGGGAAAGGGTTGAAGTGAATCTGATGACGTGGATGAAGCGAAAGAAGATGAGGAGCTCTCCTTAAACTCCTCGATCTTAAGTGGTGTAGAGGACGAGGGTGGATCGATTCTGACTTTCTTTGGAACCCGCGGTTGCTTAGGCGGAGCAAAACTACCTGACTTGTCTGAGCTAATAGTCTTGAGAGGCTTAGACTGAGAACGAGTGAACGGGTAGTTCATAAACCTATAAACAACCTACAAATAACAAAAACAAACACAACCGGTGTAAAATTGAAGTGTGATGGAAAGATGAAATACGGAAAGGCAGAACAATAAAGATGCCAACTCTTCTTTCAAACAATTAGAAGAGTCCCCGACAACGGTGCCAATTTGATGAACAGTAAAATAGGGTATCAAATATTACCAAGCTAAAAGCAAGATAGATCGTGATCCACGGGTCTCCTCTAATTGACTGCTCAAATGAATTAACAAATTATTCGAGTTTAAACACGTTGTGCGTGGTGTGAGTTCCGCGACTTCTAAACTAATAAGCAAGGAAATTGAAATGAAAATAAAAGACAAATTGAAAGATTGGTTTTGACTTAACAAGACGACATACAAGCTTAGACTCGAATCCCCCTAAGATCACTAGAGCATTGGCGATCACAAGACCAACGGTTTTTAACCCTAATTCATTCAGTTCTCAGACACCACCATAACTCATGACCCTTAGGTTTAAGTTCGGCGAACGTTCGCTCTATCCGATCTAACTACCAAGATTAATTAACCGTCCGCGCGTTCACTTCTGCAACAGAAAACTAACTGGCTCGATTACTAGTGATTTATGAGTTACTCTAGCAGAGGATTAATCCTAAATGGTTCCTACGAAAGGCACACTCCATTGAATAGATTAATTGTTGATTTGGTGTTTTAAAGTAAGGTGGACGTTTGCCTCTATCCTTAGCTTAACAAGAATCTAGTCTAGGTAATCAAGCTAGAAAAGAAGCACAGGCAATGAAGAACAAACCAAACATGCAAGAGAAACTGTCTGAATCTGAATCTAATTACCGCCGATCCGTGACCACTTTAAAGCCCCGGGTCACTTAGGGTTCATCTAATCTAAGCTCTACGAGTTTTGCTACTAATATTCAATACAAGAGAATCAGAAACAATCAAGGAATACATCTTAGGTAGGAAGAATAGAGAAGAACTGTAAAACCTAATTTGACGAATCCGTGAAGCTTCAATCTCGAGAATCTTCAACTCCTAGCTCCGAGCACTCTGAGGTGGAAAGACAGCGTCACGATCTCTCCGGGAACTCCGAGGATGCTCTCAACTCTCTCTCGAACTCTAAAGTCTAAAAATTAATCATTGGAAAAAGTATATCGAATGATGTCGTCGTCTGTTTGCTTAAATAGGGTTTGTCCGAATCAGCACCAGAAAAAGGAAGGACTTCTCAGTGAGAAGATTGAAAGTTCTCATCGAGAACTTTAGGTCAAATCCACCTGTTTACTTCGACAAGAGTTCCAGTGCAATTCTCCAATAGTTTATGGCGAGAACTTTGGAAGTTCTCGTCGAGAACTTCAGTGTATTTCTCCTGGATCTTTGACAGAACTCTAACTCGGATTTCTTCATAAGTACTCGGTGAGAACTATGAGAATTCTCGCTGAATTTTTTAGTGTAAGCACGGGTACTGTTCTGGCTTTGACTTGTTTGATTTCTGGATCGATTTTGGGAAATTCCTTTAGATTCTCTTGCTTCCCGAGCTTGTCTGTGGCTATGTCATTGATGGCAAAAACATGTGCATTCACAAAGGCACTAGAAAACACATCAAATAGACCCATAACGGGCCAAAGTAACCAAAACGGTAAGAAATAGAGCAATCGAGTGAACACACCCTAAACTACCCAAAAATCGTATCTCAACTAGGGAAATGTCGCTTAAATGAGGCTGATAATCACGTCAAATCGAGTATCATCATTGTACTTTCCCGTCATGAAAGTGCCATCAAAGACAAGCACAGGAGGACAATGTTTGAAACCTTCAATGATAGGGGTAAAACTCCAAAAAAAATCTTGTAAAACTTTGGAATTGTACCTCCATCAGGCGTAGTCAACGGCTTTGTGAAAAATTCCACATGCATCCCATAGTTACGATCTTTCACAGCTTTTAGGAGGATTGGTAACTCGTTATACGATTCCTCCCAGTTATCATAGATAAGATCTATGGACCGTTGCTTCCCGTTCCATGCTTTCTTGTATGACATATGCCTGTTGAACTGAGTGAAGATCTCTGTTTGATGAATATTGATCTAGACATGAGGTCGTACTTGAAGGAAGGGCATGACCGAGCATTAGCTATCACACGCACGTCCATATGCCTTGTACTAACGTTGTGTATGCTACCCGCACACAGGTGTGCTGGATTAAACTGCTTAATAGTCGAAACACCACTCCCATCCATTGTTAGTCTCATCCTTCATAGGAAACCATTATCTTGGTAGCCATGGCATCGTTGCTCGAGTTTCCATTTGCTAGATCACGTCGTGCACAACATGTGGTTATTTTTAAGTTTGTGTCGCTTGAGAACAACTTGGACCTAATCTTTCATCTGAAATTGTTGTCCAATTGCAAACCCCGACCCGTCAATATGATATCATGGAACGTTGTGAAAACCTTACTCGCCATTATATGACCTCATCCATTCACCGATATATTCGGTGAAATTTGTGAAATGCCCCCGGGGGGTTGTAGTCCCTCGGTGGTGGTACATCTGCACCAGCGGTGACCTTAATATCTGGTTCAGATACGTACGCTTAGTTTGCTTCTGAGTTGATTTCACTCTCTAATGACTCTCCTTCACTACTGGCACCCAATTGTGACACCTAACTTCTTTGGCTACTCTGCCCACCATCTTCTTGATGAGTATGTATGATCTGACCACTATAAGATGCGCTTGCTATGTCACCCATGAATACATAGTGACCTTGCAGGGGCGGATCATGTTCGGAAAACTCGAAGTATAACTCGGTAATTCGGTATCGCAAATTAGTTTCCATGGTGGTGTAGACACTATTCAACCCATGGTCGTGGTCTAGCTGGAGTGGGTAGTGGGCCAAAATTATGCCATCTGCAAATACTGGGCACCGATACATGATATTTCTCAACACTGTTGATTCCCCGAGCTTCATTTTCCTCCAAAACACTGGATATGCATCTTGGAGAGAAGGGTGCCTCCTCATCGTCAAGCGTCATAACTTACCGCCACTATAACACCCCCTCTCCCAATTGACCATGTACTATCTCTCCATCCCACGAATCCATAATGTGAAATCCATGTTGTAGGTAAGGAGATGTTGAGGAAGTAAGAAGATATGGGTGTGGGAGTGAAGGTGCATTCAGCTATATAATGGAGAAGGTGGAATCATAGCTGTGCTCTGGCCAGCCTTTCACCATTGACACGTCAAATCGTATTAATGGCTTTGTGTAGCCTTTTATCAGTGTTTTGTCAATTCAGGACAATGCTTTGTGGATCCTTTCATCAGTGTTTTGTCAATGCAGGATTGTGCTTTGTGCAACCTTTCATAAGTGTTTTGTTAATTCAGAACTGTGTTTTATACATTTTTTTAAGCATAGAGTTGTACATCTCATCCAAAAAATACATAAGCAAAATTGAGTTGTCAATTCATACAAAAATTAAACTAGTATTGAGTTGTCTATCCATACAAAAATTAAACTACATATCTGTTCCATTACAATTAGTAAAATAACCAATGCATCAAGGTACCAACGTAACAAGACTCTAAACACTACTCACGACCCCTACCATCACAACACCTACTGTAACATCCCAACCTTTCCTGACAAGATATTGTCTGCTTTGGGCCCAACCCTCACGGATTTGTTTTTGGGTGTTGGTGGGATTTGAACCCATGACCTCTTCCTCTCAAGATCAAACCCCAACCACTATGCCCAAAAACGCGTCATGTTAGTTAAGGTTGAACCATTCCCCATAGCCCATGGATTTCTCTGCATGCTTTGTGGATGTGGGATTTTCCTAGGATGTCACTGATGTGAACCGCTGCAACCGTGGGCAGACGACCCTTAAACACCATAAGCTGATGATCCTAGCAACGAGAGAAACCGTCGGAACCGGGGATGGAAGAGGACTAATGTGACTTTATTTAGTGCATTTTGAGCCTATGATTGACCTATGAAATGCCCGTGTTTGATCGTGAGATGCCATGCTCTATATGCTTTTAATGATATTTTGCGCAAAGTGTCCATTTGTTGTTCGGTTGCCACTTTGGAGCCAAATTCGTGGTCTATTGGAGTTGCCTCTGTGCATTTTCAGGTTATGGCATCGAAGTAGAGATGACAAGGAGCCCATAGGACCACACGGAAGCCAAATCAGAGCTTGGATGAGGAGAAACGAGCAAGGGAAAATCATGATTTGTGCAGCCTTTTCAGGGTACACGACGTGTAGTTATACACGACGTGTATTTATGCACGACGTGTATGCCCAGCAGAATCCTATTTAAAGACGATTTTTGGGGATCTATCTACATTCTATCATCTCTCTTGAACCCCAAACACATACCTACGACCCCATAAACCCTAGGACTCATTTCTGGAGCTAAGTGGAGCTAATTGGAGCAATTGGAGCTTGGATTGAAGTCAACAAACCTTGGGAGAGGAGCTTACAAGTGGAGATTTGAAGATTGATTCAAGGATCCTCTACATGGTGTTCTTGGTGATCAACTTCCCTTCTCTTTTCCTTACTCCCTTGGCCATGTGTGGCTAAGTTCCTAGGTTCATCTTGGATGGGTAGATTAGTTGTGCTATGATAGAGGGATGATTGTATAGAACTTGCCATGATTGATCTTGGTTGTATGAGGATGATTCCTAGACTTGTTTTTAATGCCATTTTATGCCATGTTTGCTTGATTTGGTCCATTCAATGTGAGTTGATGCATGAGAGTGCTTGGATTGCATAGATTGTAGGTCTAGGGATTGAAGTGAGTGTGTTCTAAAAGATTAGATCATCTTGTTTCAACCATTTTCACTTGATTTCTTCTTGGGTATTTTATCGAACACTTGGTGTGCATGTGGATTTTCATTCAATTGAGTTTGAAAAGGCTTCTTGGTGAATCTCTTAGTGTTAGGGGATTGATATGAGAGTGTTTTACCTAGCCTTGTGGTCATAGAGTATTAAGAGAGGGTCTTGTGTCTTGGCATTTCATCAAACACTTAGAATGCATCCTTTTTCCCTTAGCTTGAGACCGAGAGCCTAAGTTGAGTGGTATTAGGATAGGGATTTGGTGCTACGAGAGTGCATTGAGTCTATAGAAGTGAAATGCATGGTCATCCGAATGCAAACTCGATCTTGATTGGCTTGTTTGTTCAATTAGTCCTCTTGAGCATGATGAAACTACCCACCAAGAGAACCCCCTTTGTCTTTGATTTGAACCACCTTTCTCTCTTGCTTAATCTTTGTTAGTATTGCATTTCTTTGCATTTGTTTCTGAATTTCTCAATCAAACCAAACCAATTTCAAATGTCTAGACCGTCTATGAGAAGTGTGAGTATTGGTTTATGAGAGGACCCCGTGGAATACGACCTTGGTAAAATCCTTTTATCAAGTTTTTGGCGCCGTTGTCGGGGACTCTCTCATTCCTTTGAAAGCACTTAGTAGTGGACCGATCTATTCACTTCCTTCCATTCTCCTTATTGCTTCCTTGTTGCTATTTGTTTACTTTGTTATCCCGCATCGTTATATTACTCGGGGTGTGTTTGTTGTGCTTGTTTGCAGGAGATTTGGGTTAGTGCATGAGGCGTTCAGCTCGTCTTCAAGCACGAATCCAAGGACTAGAACAAGTGATCGAGTCAACTACCACTTCCCCACCTCCTACAGTTGAAGAAGAAGAAGTTGATCGCATCTCACACCACACTATGTCTCAGAACGAGGACGAAGATAACCATTCAGAACATTCACATCGCACCAATGAAGACGATCAATCGCAAAGGGGTGCGAGGCGCACACTAGCTGATTATGCTCACCCAACCCTTGAAGGGGCAGCCTCGAGCATCGTGCGAAGACCGGTGAATGCAAGAAATTTCGAGCTAAAGCCAAATATGATTCAGATGGTACAGTACGGAGTGGTGTTCAATGGTATAGATGGAGAATGCCCATCTAGGCATCTCAAGGACTTCTTGGAGATATGCGATACGGTGAAGAATGACCAAGTGCACCCCGATTGTGTGAGACTCGGCTCTTTCCCTTCTCACTCAAAGGTAGAGCCAAGTCATGGTTGGAGAACCAACCGAGTAGAGCTTTCACCACATGGGAGGGCCTAACCGAAGCTTTCCTCGAAGAGTTCTTTCCTCCTTATATGACGGATGCAATCCGAGATCGTATCAACAACTTCACACAACACAAGGGAGAGCTCTTCCATGAGACTTGGAATAGGTTCCAAGCCCTTCTTCGGTCTTTTCCTCATCACAACTTCGCCGAATGGAGCTTGGCGGATATCTTTGCTAGGTCATTTGATTTTGAGAATACAAGGATGATCAACCAAGCCGTCGGAGGTGATTTAAGGATGCTCACTCCCGAAGATGCTCTAGAACCACTACAACAGAACGGGTTTTTTGTCACAGGCAAAAATGCAGTTTGTCGCAGGCAGGCCTGTGACAAAGTACAAGGTTTGTTGCAGGCACCGCCTGCGACAAAGTGCGTTTTTGCCTGCGACAAAATAAGCCGCGACAAAGCGTATTTTGTCGCAGGCGCTGTCTGTGACAAAGTTTGTCGCAGGCAGGCGTTTGTCGCAGGCCGCCTGCGACAAAGGTTTGTCACAGACGGCCTGCGACAAACGCCTGCCTGCGACAAACTTTGTCACAGACAGTGCGTCGCAGGCAACGCCTGTGACAAACGTTTGTCACAGGCCGAAGTTTGTCACAGGCCGTCTGCGACAAACCTTTGTCGCAGGCGGCCTGTGACAAATGTATGCCTGTGACAAAGAGCCTAATCTGGCCGGGCCGGCCTTCTTGGGCCTCTTGGCTGTGTTTCTTGGGCCTCCGGCAGGGCCGGCCTGCCGATTTTTAGCTCATACTGGACTGGGTTTCGTTGGCCTGCAGGCTTTTTAGTGGGTTTTTCATCGGGCTTTTTTCTGAATTTTTCGTGGGTTGACCACACACAGATTGGGCCATTATTGATTTTCTGTCGGATTGAACGAGAACAATGTTCTGAATACCTTAAACGAAATCCTAACAAACTAGTTAAATTCTCAAAATACAATCCTACAATTGAAATGACAAAATCATAGTACAATCATACAATCCTAACAAACAAATGTAGAGTACATGATAAATACGATACAAATAAAGAACGAATGCAATCACATAATACAAATAAAGTACATGATAAATTTGATACAAATAAAGTACAAATACAATTAACAACTCTCTACTGTCCCCATGAACCCTAGAACTCTGCAAACTGTTGGCCTTGAGGAGGAGGAGCTTCATTAGCCTACAATAACACAAAAAAAAACATTTACTTGTCAAACACAGAAATTAAAAATTAACATTATCTAGTAATTATAAGTACCTCATTCAATGCATCCAAAAATGCATCTCCAGCATTGTCATCAAACCACTGACTAAGCTCATCAACACTTAAATCAGGACCGCGAGGCTGGACCGCAGGAACGACCGGAGGCACATGGGAAGAAGAAGGCATGGATGGAGCAGACCCAGACGATGGCTGTTGGACCTGCTGCTTCAGAGTAAGCACCATGTCCTGCAATTGACCCATCCACTCCCGAGTGGCTGCAAGCTCCGTCTGCGTGTTTGCAAGCTTGGTTTCAGTGTCTGCGAGCTTCTGGCTGAGCTGGTCATAGGCTGCATCGTGGGCACGAGCTGGAGTCTGTCTGGAAGTAATACTTCCAGTTGCCGTCGAGGCTGACTCTGCATTGGTCCCGAATACCTATAATAACACAAAATTGATTAGTGAACATCATGCATAATTTAAATTATCTTTAAATTATGACTATGATAATAAATAATTACCAGGGCTTGAGTAAAGCGTCGACCCATCATCCGGACATGACCACGGTGCTCTGGCTTGTTCAGAGCTCTTCCTAGTGAGTCATTTGGACCCCACTCCCGCGGACATCCAGCAGCCTCCAAACGACGAATACTATCCTGAAATTTGAATGTACAATAAGACAGTTATTTTCCTCTTAATTTAGAATTTCACAAACACATTTACTAACAATAATCTGCTAACCATTATTGCTCCAGCATGCGCGCTCTTGGGTTCACCGTTCGGCCAACTGTAGAACTTGATGAAGACTTGCCCCCTCGTAGGTCGCAAACCCGTCTTCCGCTGCTCGTCCTCAATATACAACCTCCAAGGTCTAGACCCTCCAGTATGGTTTTCTTCTAGACCCTCCAGTAGGCACAGATCGAGTAGGACTGGGACTCCTCTCATCGGTACTACCAGAAGCCATTGCTAAAAAAACGAGATGAAAGTAATGTAATCAACGTATGTCTATTGCATTGGTAGACAAGAATATTGTCATAACATAAAGATCGTCATACAATAACAAACTTTATATTGTTCTACTCATTCTCAAAATTAATTACACCATTTCCCACAATTTGTAAATCAGGAATATTGTCAGTTACAGGAAGATGTTGTGGAGCTAACGACAAACAACATTCGTGCGAAATAGCTCCCTCATCTCCCATCTCATACGTGTCTCTTGGCTTGTAATGAACCGGTATACACCATTCCGGATCATTTGTGTCATCCACATAGAACACCATACGTGCATCAGATGCACTTACATATGGCTCATCTTCAACTTTGTCACCGACATCTCGCAAGTGATTGAAGTTGACCATAGTTATTCCGAGTGCATCTTTCTTCACCCATGTCGGAGTAACTGTATCAGCCCACTTACACTTGAATAGCGTGACTGTACGGGAATAATAATCCAGTTCGACTATATCCACAAGTTTCCCATAAAACCATATGTCACTGCGAATTGGATTGTTGTCAGAGGAGCTCGAGACACTGTCGGTACCAAATTTTGCAGCAACACCACTGTTCTGGGTTTCCAACGAAGGTTTTTAGTTTACCCAAGTACCTAAATAATGAATTATTGTAGGTATCAGTTTCGAAGAACATACTCAATTACATAGGAAGACAATGAATGTAAGAGTATACCTTTCAATTGGATACATCCACCGATACTGAACTGGTCCTCCCCGTCGAACTTCATCAACTAGGTGTAAGACTAGGTGTACCATAACAGTGAAGAAAGACGGCGGAAAAATCATCTCCATGTGACATAGAGCTATGACAAATCTATCTTGAAGCTGGTCAAGCTCAGGTATGTTAACCACATGAGAACATAATTCTTTAAAGCAGGAGCCAAGTTCAACCAAGACCCTTGCAACTGAGACGGGCAACACATTTCGTATCGCAAGAGGTAACAAGTCATGTAGAAGCATATGCGAGTCATGACTCTTTAGGCCTAGCATCTTCCGATTATTTAGGTCCACGCACCTTGCGATATTGCTAGCATACCCATCTGGAAATGACATTCCCTTCAATGACTTCAAGACCATTTCAATTTTCTTTTTATCGAGAGTGAATGAGGCAGCAGGACATGTTTTACCATCATCCAAAGGCCATAATTGGCTTCGAATCTTCATTTCTTTCAGATCTTGTCTTGCAGCCAAATGGTCTTTTCTTTTGTTCTTGTCATTGAGCAAAGTGAACAAAATGTTATCACAAACATTTTTTTCTATATGCATCACATCCAGATTATGACGCAACAGATTGAATTCCCAGTACGGCAGATTGAAGAAAATACTTTTTTTCCTCCACTGTGGTGCTGGTCCCGATTCTTTCGGTTGTGTCTTACCAAATGTGACATTAATATTAGCCACTTGTGCCAAAACCTCAGTCCCAGTAGAAACCTTCGGTGGACTCCTTTTGTCCACTTTCCCATTGAACTTGGACTTTTGGGATCGAAACCGATGATTCATTGGCAAAAACCTCCTACTACTCATGAAACATGGTTTATTCCCAGAAGCTTTTAGCCGAAGTGGTTCTGCATCATACATACAAGTCGGACACGACAGTGCTGTGTGTGTATTCCATCCCGACAAGTTGCAAAGGCCAGGATAATCACTTATAGTCCATATCAATGCTGCTCTCAAGGTGAAAGATTCTTTCTTCACCGAGTCATAAGCTTGAACACAAACCCACAAAGTTTGTAACTCCTCAATCAGTGGCTGCAAATAGACGTCTAGGTCATTTCCAGGCATCTTAGGACCAGGAACGATGCCAGACAATATAAGACCTGTCTGCTTCATACACAACCACGGTGGAGTGTTGTATGGGATTAGCACAAACGGCCAAGTGCTATGACTTATGCTCATGGTACCAAATGGATTGAAGCCATCTGTTGCAAGCCCAAGTCTGACGTTTCGTGGATCAACAGCAAATTCCGGGTACTTGGAATCAAAATTTTTCCAAGCTTCTCCGTCTCTAGGATGTCTACCCATACCATCATCTGCTATGTTCTCCGTAGCATGCCAAGTCATATCTTCTGCTGTGTAAGGGCACATGTACAACCTCTTCAACCGAGGTATTAATGGAAAATACCGAAAGACCTTCTCGGGTTGAGGTTTTCGCCTTTTTCCACCTGTATTCTTCCCCACATCCTTGAATCGAGACACCCCACACACTCGGCATTCCTTAGCCTCACTATCTTCTCTGATATATAAGATGCAGTCATTCTTGCATGCATCAATTCTGGTGTAGGACAACCCAAGTTTTCTGATTGTCTTCTTAACTTCATAGTTAGATGTTGGAATTTTGGCGGTATGAAAAGCTTTGCGAAGCAACTCCAGTATCTTTGATATTGCTTTATCACTGATTTTGTGCATATACTTGATGTGATATAAGTTGATCATGAAAGACAACTTGGTATGACTTGTACAACCATCATATAATGGCACTTCACCATCTTTCAATATGCGGAAGAACTCATCATCTGGTTGCATGCTAGGTAAATCTGGCATTGGTACATCGCCTCCTTGTGGGAATTCATCATCATCGAGACGCACGTTGGGGTTATCATGTGACCCATGTATTTCAAATGCGTCATTGACCATGTTCTGGAATAAGTCTGGCTCAAGTACTGGTTGTTCCTCAACCAGTAATGGCGGAGTTGCTTCTTGATCATGAATGATTAGTTCTGGCCCAAGTATAGAAGTTGATGCTCCGAAGTCGGTGATTAACTCTCCATGCAAATTCCATACATCGTATGAAGACGGGAATGCTTTTGCCAGCAAGTGTTGATTAACTTCACCTCGTGGCTTCCACTTCTTGAAGTTGCATTTTGGGCAAGGACAGAGTATATTGACTCCATCAATTGCGTTGGAGATTGCAAAGTCAAGGAATTGTTGAACGCCAGCGTAATACTCATGAGTATGACGCGGCTTTCGAATCCAAGACTTGTCCATCTATATTGAACTAATGAGTGTCAGTTTGAATTTGTTATCAAGTAATGAAGAAATAAAAAAAAATTGTAATCAACTTAGCTTTACGCTAAGTTTACCTAATTATAACAGTAACTCATTCAAATACT
Organism: Linum lewisii; assembly: GCA_034768395.1. Lineage (NCBI taxonomy): Eukaryota > Viridiplantae > Streptophyta > Magnoliopsida > Malpighiales > Linaceae > Linum > Linum lewisii. The sequence goes on from CM068296.1 coordinate 51,827,411, forward strand.
GTATTTACAAACTTAGTTTGACATAAGTTGGTAAATATATACAGTAATGTTAAGTGGTTAAATATATAGGTTACTACCTAATAATTTATATGCATATATTTCACGTGTATATAAAAAATGGTGTATAGTTACTACCTAATATTTTACATACATATATTTCACTTATACATCACAAAGGTGAATAGTTTATATGCATAAAAAAGGTGCATAGCGTACTAATATTTTACATGCATATATTTCACTTATAAATTAAAAAGGTGAATAGTTTATACCTAATAATTTTCATGCATAGATTCATCAAAAAAAATTTCATGCATAGCAATTAATTTCAAGCATTTATAATTTATATAATTTGTAGTTGTAAATACTTTACTTATAAAAGGGCCAATTACATGCATATATTTATATCAAATCAGTTTCTTTCAATCGGTTTCTTTACATGCATATATTTTAAAGGGGCCAATTACTTATATAAATTTCGTACCTGGAGATGAAAGAAATCAAAAACTTCTACGAGAACAAATATAATACAAAACCTAGTACGAAAAAATTAAGATAATCATATTAGAATACAAAATTATTTTAATTAATTATGAAAAAAATTAAGAGAAAACAATTACCGGAAGGAAAATCCTTCGAAAGAACGATATGACAAAAAGAAACCCGACGGACTGCCGCAAGAACAAGAACAAACTGCAAATCACCACGAATTCAAAGATCAGGAAAATAGTATTGGAACCAGAAAACAAAATAGTAAAAAAAATCAAAACGAAGAACATGATCTTACCTAACTAACTCGGACAGATGAACGAACGTCCGAATCTGATGAACAAGTGAAGATTCTCCGTTTCAATAGCTAGACAACATACATTATACCATAATCAGTTAGGGGATGATCAAGTCGAATAATGGTGAATTTGATCAGCTGATTAACCAAGAATACCTTCTGTTGGTGAGCGTGAGCGTGATTGCAGATAGAAGCTGGAGTTTACGTGTCCGTAGATTGCGGGTGTATCTGGAGATAGATGGCAGTAGTCAGGTTCAGCAAATACCAAAAAATGAGAAAATGCAAAAGGATACAGCAGATACCTTCGGAGGAAGCAGTCGTTCCTCAGCAGTCCGCCGGAGAAAGAGTCGGAGGAGGAGGAAACGGTCGGAGGGGGAAGAATAGTCCGCCAGAGGAGGGGGAGACTGTCGGAGGGGGAAGAACAGACCGCCGGATGAAGAAGAACAGTCCGCCAAAGGAGGGGGAGACGGTCGGAGGCGGAAGAACAGACCGTCGGAGGAAGAAGCAGTCGGAGGAGGCACCAGAGGAGAAGGAGGAACCGCTCGGAGGGGGGAGTATTGTCCGCCGGAGGAAGGGTCGGAGGAGAGAATTTCAGAGTAGTTCGGAGAAACTGATCGCTGAGGGTCGAAGAGGGGGGGTCATTTGAAGTTTTGTCGCAGGCACTTGAGCCTTGTCGCAGGCCGCCTGCGACAAAGTTTGTCACAGACAACGCTTTGTCGCAGGCGGCCTGCGACAAAGTTTGTCACAGACAACGCTTTGTCGCAGGCGGCCTGCGACAAAGCTTGTCACAGACAAAGCTTTGTCACAGGCCGCCTGCGACAAAGCTAGTCGCAGACAACGCTTTGTCGCAGGCTGCCTGCGACAAACTTGTCGCAGACAATTTCTTGTCACAGGCCGCCTGCGACAAACTTGTCACAGGCAGGCACTTGCCTGCGACAAATCTTTACGCCTGCGACGAGCTTTGTCACAGGCCGCTTTTTCTGTCGCAGACGGCCTGTGACAAAACCTCCGTTCTGTTGTAGTGAACTCTTTGTGGAGGTTTCCAACAAGACAAGGAGTTGGTCTCGACAACAACCTCCTAAGTCTAAGTATGGAAGTGACACGCACTATGATTCTCGGTCCGTGAGTGTTGATGCACCAAAGGACTCGTCTAGCTATGGGAAGAAGCCTAAGTTACCGGGGCATCATGATGAAGATGACCCCATGATTGCTCTCCTTATGTCCAAGATTGATGACATGGCCTCTCAAGTAAGCAATCTTAGTATGCCTAAGCATCCCTCTAAGGTTTCATCATCTCATTTGGGTAATCCATCGGTTGCTTCGATATATTGTTGTGAATGCTGTGGAGGCCAGGGCCACGATGTCAGTGCTTGCCCCTCCACCACTTTCGAGCTTAGCCAAGGCGACCACAATGAGGAGGTAAGCTTCGCACAAGGTCAAGGATTCAATGGTAATTTCAACCCCCAAGGGAACTATTAAGGGGGTAACTACAACCGTCCTTGGAACCAAGGAGGTGGGTACAACAAGCCTAACCAAGGGTACCAAGGCCAAGGTAATCAAAGTGGTGGTTATAACAAGGGTTACAACCAAGGTAATCAAGGAGGATTCAAAGGTTACAAGGGTTACAACCAAGGTAACCAAGGAGGAAACCTATGGAATCAATGGGGAAATCAAAAGCAAGGCAACCAATGGAACCAAGGGGGAAACCAAAACCAAGGTAACCAAGGAGACAACCAAAATCAAGGTAACCAAGGTGGTGAGCAAGGTTCTAATCCACCGGGGATGTATAATCATAATGGTAATGGACCGCCCGGTTTCACCAAGCCTTCTCAAAACAAAGAGGGTGGTTCTTCAATCTCCCAAGAAGACACCAATGCGACAATGATTCAACTTATCAAGAATCAACAAGCTTCAATTGCAAATTTGGAGAATCAAATGGGTCATATTGCTAACGCACTTCGGAGAGAACTTCGGGCTCTTTACCTTCCAATACCGAGGTCAACCCCAAAGGTCCGGAGCATTGCAAGGTAGTGACCTTGAGAAGTGGAAGACCCTTGCAAGATACACCCTCTACCCCAATTGACTCCCAAAAGGTACAAGATCCTAATCTAATGGTTGATGATGATGATATTAATGATCCTTCGGATGAAGTTGAGGTTGAAGAAGTAGAGGTTGAAGTCGAACCTCCTACAGGTAATGTGAGCACTAAGGTTGCCAAGGAACCTAGTAACGCTACATCGAGTACACCACCGGTCTCTCCTCCCGCACCGGTTGTATCTCCATACAAGCCTAAGCATCCATACCCATCTCAATTGAAGAAGGATGGCCTTGAGAAGGTTTTCAAGAAGTTTGTGGAGCGGATTAGTCAAATGCAATTCTCTTTACCGTTTCCCAAAGTTATGACTATGATGCCTCAATATGCTAAGTTCATGAAGGAGCTCTACACCAACAAGAGGAAGTTACCGGAGACATCTCTAGTCCACCTCAATGAGGAATGCTCCGCCGTTCTCTTCAACAGTCCACCCAAAAAGATCAAGGATTCGGGTTCCTTTACTATCCCTTGTGCTATCGGTAATATCTCTTGCTAATGGTCTTGTGGATCTAGGTGCTAGTATCAATGTCATGCCTTATTGCATATTTGAGAAGCTAGGGTTGTCTAATCTTCGTTCTACTCGTATGTACATTCAACTTGCGGACAAGTCGACCAAGAGTCCTAGGGGGATTGTTGATGATGTGCTAGTTAAAGTAGGCCCTTTTGTCTTCCTAGTTGACTTTGCGGTCATAGATACCGATGATGTGGATGTCTCATTGATATTTGGTAGACCATTCTTAGCTACTTCCCGTGCTTTGATTGATGTGCATGATGGTGTAGGACAAGAGAGTGTCACATTTTGCATAGCCGATGGCATGAAGTTTGCTCACGCACAAGATGATTTAGAGTACTCTTGCGATACTATTACTTCGGCTAGTGTGTGTAGTATTTCTAACTTCGTGTGTCGAGATTCTTTGGATATTTGCCTTAGAATGGATGTGCAGGAACATTTAGGTACCTAGGAGTTAAAAGCTCAACTAGCTTACCTTGATGAAGGAAGAGACAAGTTAGAGGGTGAAACGGTTTTTGTTGCTCTCCCGAAGGTGGAAAGGGTAAAGACCTCCTATGAAGAACCACCTACTCTTGAGCTCAAGCCTGTTCCCAAAATTTTGGAGTATGCTTTTCTCATGCCAAATTCTAAGCTACCAGTCATCATCAGTTCTAAGCTTCAACCCGAGCAAAAGGACCGTCTAGTGGAGCTCCTCAAGAAGTACATGAGAGCTATTGCGTGGAGCATCTCGGATATTCGAGGTATAAGTCCCACATTTTGCTCACATCGGATCCTTATGAAGGAAGATTTCAAGCCGGTTGTGCAACCACAAAGAAGGCTAAATCCTAACATGAAGGAGGTTGTGAAGTAAGAGGTTATTAAGCTTATGGATGCGGGGATTATCTTTCCTATCTCGGATAGTATTTGGGTTAGCCCCGTGCAAGTTGTTCCCAAGAAAGGAGGGATCACGGTGGTAGCTAATGACAAGGATGAGCTTATCCGGACAAGGATGATCATCGGGTGGCGTGTTTGCATAGATTATCGCCGACTCAATGATGCCACTAGGAAGGATCACTTTCCTCTACCTTTCATGGATCAAATGCTCGAGCGTTGGTGAACGCCCCGCCCGGTCGTTGTTCGGACGTTTCAACCAAATAAAAACTACTAATGCTAAAAAGCGTATAGCAGATCGTATTTCGAGGGCTTTCTATGATTGGTTACTTCAGAACTAGCAAAATACTCAAAGGTAAACACGTTGTGCGTGGTGTGAGTTCCACGACTTCTACTTCTAAGGAATGCAGAAAAATTAAAAAGGATTAAACAAAAGCAGATTGGGAATTAGGGTTTGAAAACAAGAATGACAGACGAACTTAGACTTTGAATCCCCCTTCGTTCCCCAGAGCATTGGCAATCAACAGATCAGCGGATTTCGATTCTCATTCAATCAATTACTAAGACACCACCATAACTCCTTACCCTTAGGTTTAAGACCGGCGAACGTTCGCTCTATCCGTTCTAACTACCAAGATTAACTAGCCGCTCGGGTACGGTCGCCTCTCGCAACGACTTAATTAATTGGTGTGATTACTAGTGATTAATGAGTTACTCTTGCAGTGAATTAACCCTAACCGGTTCCTACGAAAGGCACGCTCCAATTATAAGGTTAATTGTTCAATTCGATGTTCTAAAGTAAGGCGAGCGTTCGCTTCTATCCTTAGCTTTAACAAGAATCTAATCTAGGTGATCAATCCAGACAAGAAACATGAACAATGAAGAACGAATCAAACATGAAAAAGAACTGATTGAATTTCGAATCTAATCACCGCCGATCCGTGACCGCTTTAAAGCCCTGGGTCACTTAGGGTTCATCTAGTCTAAGCTCTAAAGGGTTTAGCTACTCATGATTATTACAAAAGAAACAAAGACAAGGAAAGAGTTCATCATTCAGAGGAAGAACAGAAAAGAATCTGAAAAACCTAATTTAGACGACTCTGGCAGACTTCGATCTTCGGTAAGTTACACTCCTAGCTCCGGTTCGTCGAGGTGGAAGGGATGGCGTCACGATCTCTATCCGGCTCTTCGAACTCCAGCTCTTCACTCCAGAACTTCAGAGAATTCTGATCTCAAAAAGTTGTATTATGATACTTAACCCTAATCTTTTAACCCTAAATTAGCCCTAAATTAGCCGAGTCAGCCTAATATTTTCGCCGAATATTCCTTAAGAATTTCGGCGAAAATTCCTTTGAGTTCAGGGGCTGATTTCTCTGGTCTTGAATTTCGGTCCGAAGAGTTGATTGATTTCGCCGAAGACATGCTTTGACTCGGCACCAGTTGATTTGCACTATTGATTTCGCCGAAGATGCAAGCCTGTTTTCGCCGAAAATGCAAGTGTGAATGGGCAGATTTCGGCTTGAACTTGATCGACTCCTTTGATCAATTTCGGTTTGATTCCTCGAGGTTCCTACGCCTTAGACACGTCCATGGCTACGTTATTTGACGGCAAAAACCTGTGCTAACACAAAAATACTAGAAACCCATCAAGTAGACCCGAAACGGGCCAAGGTAACACAAATGGCACGAGATAGGGCAATCGATTGAATATTCGTTATTCTACCCTAAAAACCATGTCTTAAGCAAAGAAATGTCGCTTAAATGAGGCTGATAATCACGTCAAATCGAGTGTCATCAAGCGTCTCTCCGGTCACGAGTACTATTGTTTCTTGGACGGTATGTCCGGCTACTTTCAAATCCCGATCGCCCCGGAGGACATCGAAAAGACCACATTCACATGCCCTTTCGATACTTTTGCTTATCGACGGATCCCATTTGGATTGTGCAACACTCCCGATACCTTCCAACGGTGTATGCTTGCCATTTTTGATGATTTCGTGGAAGATATCATGGAAGTGTTCATGGACGACTTCTCGGTTTTTGGGGATTCATTCGACCTATGCTTGAGGAACCTTGAGAAGGTCTTGCGTCGGTGTGAAGAGACCAATCTCACGTTAAGTTGGGAAAAGTGCCATTTCATGGTCAATGAGGGGATTGTTCTTGGTCACAAGATCTCTAAAAAGGGCATTGAGGTTGATAAGGCAAAGTTAGAGACCATCTCTCAACTTCCTCCACCCTCTTCCGTGAAAGCCGTGAGAATTTTCTTGGGGCATGCCGGTTTCTATAGGCGCTTCATCAAAGACTTCTCCAAGATAACTACTCCTATGACTTGGCTTCTCGAGAAGGATGTGGAATTTCGCTTTGATGACGAATGCATGCGAGCCTTTGAACTTCTCGAGGGTAAGCTCACGAATGCTCCTATACTCATTGCTCCGGATTGGTCAAAGTCATTTGAGTTGATGTGCGATGCTAGCGATTACGCTATTGGAGCGGTTCTAGGCCAACAAATCGACAAGAGATTCCATCCAATATACTATGCAAGTAAGACTCTTAATGATGCTCAAAGGAACTACACAACTACGGAGAAGGAGCTCTTGGCCATAGTGTTTGCTTTTGATAAGTTTAGGTCCTACTTGGTACTTTCTCACACTATTGTCTTCATGGACCACCAAGCTTTGAGGTACCTTCTATCTAAGACCGATGCTAAACCAAGGTTGATCCGATGGGTCCTTCTATTGCAAGAGTTTGACATTGAGATTCGAGATAAGAAGGGTTCCGAGAATGTAGCCGCCGACCACTTGTCTCGCTTGGAAGAGGCGGAAATGGTACACAATGGTAATGAAGAAATCAATGACAACTTCCCCGATGAGCTATTATTCGCTATAGTGACTTCGGAGTTCAAGGAACCTTGGTTCGCGGATTTGGATAACTATCTTGCTAGTGGAGTCTTGAAGGAGGGCCTCTCCACTCAAGACAAAATGAAGTTCTTTGCGGATTTGAAACATTACTATTGGGATGATCCTTTTGTATTTCAAGCTGGCTCGGATGGTATGATTAGAAGATGTGTCAATCATGGAGAGGCTAAGGACATAATGCGACATTGCCACTCCGGTCCTACGGGTGGACATCATGGAGCAAATCGCACGGCTCGCAAGGTACTTGAGTCCGGATTCTTTTGGCCCTCGATCTTCCGAGATTGTCAAGACTTTGTCAAGTCTTGGGATGCGTGTCAACGTTCAGGTAACATCTCTTCCCGTAATGAAATGCCTCAAAATGTCTCGTTAGTGGTAGAAATATTTGATATATGGTGTATTGATTTCATGGGACCGTTTCCTACTTCGCATGGTAACAAGTACATATTGGTTGCAGTAGATTACGTGTCTAAATGGGCGGAGGCACAAGCTTTGCCTACCAATGATGCCCGAGTCGTAGGGAAGTTTCTTGTTAAGTTGTTCACCCGTTTTGGTACCCCTCTTGCTATCATTAGTGATCGATGTACTCATTTTCAAGGGCAATTCGATAGAGTATGTCGTCGGTTCGGCGTCACTCATCGGATGTCCACCTCGTATCACCCTCAAACTAGTGGCCAAGCCGAGGTGACTAATAGGGAACTTACGAGAATCTTGGAGAAAACGGTCCACCAATCACGAAAAGATTGGTCGAAGAAGCTTGATGATGCTCTATGGGCCTACCGCACGGCCTACAAGACCCCTATAGGCACTACTCCCTATAGGATGGTCTATGGCAAAGCATGCCATTTGCCGGTAGAGCTCGAGCACCGAGCTTATTGGGCTTTGAAATTTCTAAACCTTGATATGAGTCTCGCAGGAGAAGAGCATAAGTTTCAGGTACATGAGCTCAAGGAGTATCGCCATCATGCATATGAGAATGCAAAGCTTTACAAGGAGAGGACGAAGCTCATTCATGATTCCCGTTTGAAGCCGGGCAAGGATTTCAAAGTTGGTGATCAAGTTCTCCTATACAACTCTCGGCTAAAGCTCTTTCCCGGGAAATTGAGGTCTCGTTGGTCCGGCCCCTTTACGGTAACTCATGTTTTTCCTTATGGCACCATCGAAGTAATCTCTGCATCCCAAGCCGAACCTTTTAAGGTGAATGGCCATAGACTTAAGAATTATGTTGTTAGTGATACTATAGGTGTTGTTGAGGTCTTGTCTTTGGTCATGCCTTGAGTGTTCCTTGCTTCGTCGAGCTTACGACGTTAAACAAGCGCTTCTCGGGAGGCAACCCGAGTGTTTTCTCGTTGTTTTTGCTTTGTCTTTGTGTGTGTTTGTGTATGTGTTCTTGTTTACTTTGGAGGCCTTGAGGTTTAGAGGTGGTTTTTGGTCTGTCATGCTGTGGGAAATTGACTTTGTTCGGGTCAGGACCCTTTGGTGTTTGGAGTAGTTTGGGAATTCTGAAAAAAATTTGCATTTTTGTGAAGGTGACTACACGTCGTGTAGTAATACACGTCGTGTACTTTCTCAGAAAATCCCCCTGTCCCCCAACTTCAGTTCATTTTGCTTGGGTCCATAAACGTCGTGTATAACTACACGACGTGTACACCCTTTTTGAGTAATTTTCAATTTGAGTGTTGGTTTGTCTTGTGTCTCGATTTGGTTTTGTGTGCACCCAAACCACCCAACCCTCTCACATGGCCCAACCAACCGAACTAAACCAACCAACCGACCCAAACCAACCAATCGAACCAACCCAGCCACCCAACCATATCCCCTTTTCCCCCTCTCTTTGTTTCTTCGACCCCCCCTCACAACTCTTTTCTTCGTCTCCCAACCCATCCCGCCGACCAATCCACTACCACCGATTCCCCCCGCCCGCCGCTCCTAGCCGCCAAATCCGACCCGCCAACCGCTGCCGCCTCTCCTTCCTTTCTCTCCACTCCACGCCGCAGCCCCACCAGCCCCGCCGGCTTCCCACCTCCAACACCTGCCCGCCGACCCAGCCGATCCACACACCAATCCCGCCGACGCCACCGCACCCGAACCTACTCCCGCCACTCTATTTCCCGCAGCCCCACCAACAGCCGCCGCACCAAGCTACTGCCCAAAATTCGTTTGAACCTTGCAGCAGGTTTTGACTTGAGTTGCTCTTTGATTTTGTTCCACTCCTGTCGCCTGGAACAATGAGAGAGTCGACCCGGACGCCTGAGTGATTCCGAATCGCCTCGCAATAATAAAGTGGGGGTAGTAATCAGAACAGAGGATAAGGAATGAAATGGATGATGATGTAACAGAGTGTACCTAGGGATTGCTCCCAGAATTTGGTCGTGTCGTCAGTCTGTCCAATCCTTCTGTATTTATAGCCTGGCAGGTCTACCAAGACCGTTGGGCAATGGTACGGCGCCCAGCAAATCTCACCACGTGTCACCGAATCCTAACCGTCGCTTGGTGAAGACGAAACCTTCAGGATTGCTCCACGTGTCCTTCTAGGGTTTCCCAAATGGTAAGCGCATAACATCGCCTCAGGGCCCTTCCTGGGCCACGACTGGGCCCACTCAGAGCGACCTTCAAGGCACCTAGCTGGTCAACCTTCGCTTGACATGCTGACTGCTTCCTGGGCCATATCTGGGCCTGCTTTTCAGGTCTTTTAGACAGTCGCCTGGTCAATCCTCGTCAGAGGCGTTGACCTTCCTTTCTGGGTGTATCACATCGCCTACTGGGCCGACCCAACTCAGGATGGCCCATCATGAGCCCCCTAGTCCGCTTGTGTGCTTGTCGCCAAGCATACTGGCGGACTATTCTTTTTCGTCGCCTGCTGCACTCCTCGAGGAACCCTACCTTCGCCATAGCTGAGGGGCGGTCTAGTCTTTTCCTTTCATACTAGCCCCCTAACTCGATCATTGCCTACGAAATAGCCCCCTCTTTTTATATTCCTTTTTATGGGTCGTGTTGCCCAATCACCACCTCTCACGGCTTGCGTTTCCGAGACGCTTCCCTCTTCCCAATGCCAATAGCTCCATCCGTCTTTTCAACTGCCGCGACGTTTCCGTTCCCGATGTAAGCCACTCAAACGTCTCCGCCTTTCCCTTATAAAAACGCTCCGCTCCCATCAGTCTTTCTCTTCTTTCTCTGTCACTTTGCTCCTTCACCTGCCCTTACTTTCTTCCTCAACCGTCCCTGTCTTTCCTTCGCCTTTCCTACTTTGTCCGATCTCTCTTCTTTCTCCAGATGTCCGACGATCTTGACTACCTTCTCAGCTGTCCTGGTATGTCTCTGTTCTCAGCTTGAATTTTTTCTTCGTTTTTCCCTTTTTTACCTTCGCCGACTGCCCTTTCTGCTATCTAGCTTTTTTCTCCCTATAAAACCCCTTGTATACTAAGGCTCCAATGGCCTCGTCATCAACCGATTCAGAGAGAACTTCCTCCGACGCTTCTCAAAACTCTCCCGACCCTTCTGAACCCCAAGAATGGGGAATGCACCAGCTTGGATTAGTTCCCGGATTCCGCCCTTGGTCTGTGGACATGACAGCCCCCATCTCTGACCAAGGCTATACTGTCCGAGCTTGGAGGGACATGTGGTACGACGGCCTTGGCCGTGATCGCTACATCATCGGGCCAGGCTATTTTCCCTATCTCTCTGCCACCACTATATGCTCCTTTCTCCCAAAACTTTCTCTTCCGACCTGTTGGGACTACGCTGCTCCCTCATTCCTGTCGACGATTGGGAATTGTCCCGGAGGCTGGCATGGTGTGTGGTCAGAGAGCTTTACCAACGGTCTGCGCCTTCCCCCTTCTCCATTTGTTGTATCCTTACTCCAGAACCTCAAAGCGTCGCTTGGCGCCTATACCGCGACCTCATGGTCCGTTGTAGCCAGTTTTGAGATATCTTGCCAACGCAAGAAAATTACTCCTACCCTTCGTCTTTTTTCCCTTTTGTATAGTGCCAAAAATAATACCAACGGCCTTAGTTTTGTAAAGCGAGGTCCGTATAGGGATGTGGGGATGCGGGGAACAATTAAACCGCATCCTACATGGTATCATGCCTTTTTTATTTTAAACCCTCGCCTGAAGACACCTGGACGACGGCCCTTCCGCCTTGCTGGTCACGAGGCGACGCCAATAACTTCCCCCGTGGTCACTCAGCCACGGAGGTCGAACAACAGCTTTTATCATTTATCAACAGGGAGAGCTTCAATCTGAACGACCCCCTCACCCTAAAACAAGTCCTGGCGAAGCTGCCTGGAGGTAGATGGGACCATCTTCCCCTACTTTTAAATTTATCCTTGCTTTCTATTATCTCCTATCGCGTTCCTTTTTGCCTTCCTGTTTCTGACCCTTCTTTACTCCCTTGTGCAGGGATGACAGATATCTCTAACGTGCTGATCAGCACGTCAGCCCGTGGGTCAATCACCACGACTCAACCGCTGCACGCGCCGCCACCGGAAGTTGAGCTGCCACCTCCTTCGCCTCATGGGAAGGGCAAGAAACGGGGGGCGCGCCGCTCCCGCGAGAAAAAGTCGTCGCCTGTGGCAGTGCCAACCAAGCGACGCAAGTCTTCTTCCGCCGGTGCATCAGATCCAATCATTGTTGTGGAAGACGATCGGGCCGAGACAGCGGATCCCTCGCCAATTACCACCGTCGCCGACCCGAATTGCCTCCTGCCACGGAGCATCTCGACGCGTCAATGCTCGAGCCCCCTCCTCGACGCCCTGGGAAGGAAAGCCAAGCTCCTGTAGAGCGAGAATTCATTTCCTTCATCCAGGACGACTCACCTTTGTCGCCTCATAACGATGAAGAGAGTCGTCGTGCCTTATCCCATCGCGTCCTGACAGACTTCCTGGCGCCCGAGTACGAGAAACCAGAAGGCTACTTTCCCATAGTCTATCCCCAGCGATCACAACTTTCAGCTGACGTGGCCCGGGATATCACGGAGGAGCTGACCTCCGGAGTTCTGAAGGGTCTGGATGATGTGAAGGTTGGTGACTTTCATCCCGCGATCGGGAATGTTTATGTGAAGCATCACGAGGTTCTTTCTTAATCGGCTCTCCTCTTTCTTTTATTTCTTGTTTTTGAGTTTCAAAGATTCAATCGACCGTCCTCTTCTAACATGTATGGCCTCTTATTATACGTTCAGATGTTACTGGCGCTAAGCATTGCGGACAAGTCGCGCGACTTGTTGATGCGCAAGGCTCGTGAGCTTCGCGACGTTCACGCAGTTCTTCAGCGCCGCCTGGACAACGAAGAGGTAAGCAAAACACTTCACTAGTGATGATGATGATGCGTCGTTTCGTCTCTGTCTTTGTTGTGTGTTTTTTTTTACCATTTTTGTTTTATTTCTTTCAGTCTGATCATCAAGCTATCAGGAACGAGCTCAGTCGCCTGACTGAGGCTCACTCTCAGCTTGAGCAGAAACTAAGCGAGGCCTCCTCTTCCGTGGAGCGCCTGACTCAAGATTTGTCGACCAGCTGGGCCTCTATTACTAGCCTAGAGAGGAGCCTGTCTGAGGCAAAAGAAGCTGCCTCCTCGTCCGCCAAGAAGCTCCAGGATCAAGATGTCCTTCAGAAGCAGATTCGAACTCTGACAAAGGAGAGAGACGCTGCTCTTGCAGCGCAGAAGCAAGCGACTGAGGAGAGGGATAAGGCGAAGAAGCTGGCTGAAACAATGACAGCGGAGAGGGATCGCTCATTGAAAATCAAGGAGGAGACTGAGGCACTCAGCGCTCGGCAGTATATGACTGCTGTGTCGCTGATCCGAAGATCTATCCCTGTGATCCTGACCGCCATTCGTCAGAAATTCGTCACCGTTGTTGGGCCCTCCCCTCCTTTCATTCGACGCGAATTTCTCACGGCGTCCTTCAGGGCTGTGAATCGCTTGCTGAATGGTGTGCCCGATCCCAATACCGACGTCGACCCTGAGTACATCAGCGCGATGAAGGAAGTTCAGGCGGCGGACCAGGAGTATATAGCAGCTCAGAAGGCCAGAAGGGCTCGTGCCAAAGCTGAGGCAGCCATGAAGGCGAAGGCAGATGGTGGCAGAGGGGAAAAAGCGTTTGAAAAGAGCCTGTCATCCTCCCAAGGCGATCGTGGGCAAAGCTCGGGGCAAGGGAAGAAATGATGACTTTTCTCTCTTCTTTTTTTTTTTGTTGTTTTGGTTTTTTTTTTTTTTTGTTTTGTATTTATAAGACAAGCTGCCCGTGAACTGGGTAAGCGCCTTTTATTTCGCCCTGATCTTATAAAGTAAGCTCGTAAGCGATTGTTTTGAAAGCCGTAGCGCGATTGTTTGCAGCCGTCATGGGCGGCACCTTAGTTTTGGCCTTAGCGATTGGTGATTGCTAATGAGCGATGTTTTGCCTTCCTATAATGTCATTTAGGCGATGTCGTTACCTTTAAGCCTTAGCGAAATTTGAAAACTTAGGCCTCGTAGGCGAGATGAGTCCATGTCGTACGGAATTTTGTGGCGATTAAGCGACTTCTTTAACTCATAAGTTTTAGGTGATATCAATGGCGATGGTGAGATTTAAATGATAAAACAAGTCATCCAGCGATAAAGCTATCAGACGCTTTTCTTTCATTAATGAGGGAAATGAAAAACCATACATGCTTCTAGGCGACTACTCATGGTACTTGCGGAGGTGCATCGCATTCCAGGTCCGGGGGATCTTTGTTCCGTCCAGCCTGGCTAGCTTGAAAGTGTTTGCTCCTATAACCCTTCTGATTTGAAATGGTCCTTCCCATCCAGGATCAAGCTTCGCGGCTCCCTCTGATGGCCTAAAGATCTTTCGTAGTACTAGATCACCCAATTTGATGTGATGTGGCCTTAACTTTTTGTTGTATCGCCTGGCTAGCATCTCCTTTTCCGCTATTAACCTCATCTGGGCGACCTCGCGCTTCTCTTCTACCATATCGAGACTATGGACAAGGTTTTGCTCATTGTCCTCTGGGTTGTAGCTATCCAAACGGACGGAAGGTATTGTTATTTCCACCGGAAGGACCGCTTCTGATCCATAGGTCAATGTGTAAGGCGACTCGCCTGTTGATGTCTTGTAAATCGTTCTATGTGCCCACAGTACATGATCGAGCTCCTCCACCCACGTGCCTTTCTTGCCTTCGATCCGTCGCTTTAATCCCCGCAATATAAACTTGTTTGCTGCTTCAGCTTGCCCGTTGGCTTGTGGGTAAGCGACCGAGGCGAATCGTAGGAGGATTTTGTATTCTTGGCAGTACGCCTGAAAGCTCTGGCAATCAAACTGGGTGCCATGGTCACATATAATGCTGTGAGGAATGCTGAATCGTGAGATGATGTGTTTGAATGTGAACTTCTCAATCTGCTTGGCGGTGATGCTGGCCGTCGCCTCAGCCTCAATCCATTTTGTAAAGTAGTCTATTGCTACAATCAAGTACTTCCGCTTCCCAGGGGCTTCAGGAAAAGGTCCCAAAATATCCATTCCCCACTGAGCGAAAGGCCACGGGCTAACAATCGCCTGCAAAGCGGTGGAAGGCAATTTATGAAAATCGGCATATTCTTGACACTTGTGACATTTTTTAACCAACTCCGTCGCCTCTCGTCGCATTGTCGGCCAGTAATAACCTTGGTATAATAGATTCTTCTCTAGACTTTTAGAGCCTAAATGTGTCCCACAGACTCCTAGGTGTACTTCCCGGAGGCTATAATCAGCGTCCACTGGGCCGAGGCATCTTAAATAAGGACCTGCGGCGGACTTTCTGTACAGATCGTCGCCTATTAAAGTGCATCTGCTGGCTCGCCTCCTTGCTTTTGTAGCCATCGCCTGATCCTCCGGTACTGTTCCATCTTTTAGGAACTTAATAATGGGAGTGCGCCAATCGTCTTGTGTACCTTCATCGTCCTGAGATCCGTCAATCTGGAAGCATGTGTTTAGCTTCACCTCCTTCTCCACCGTCACCATTCTTGCCTCTTCAAAATCAACCGCCGTGGCTAGCTTTGATAGCGCGTCAGCGTGGCAATTCTCTTCTCGGGCGATTTGCAAGATGTCTACTCTGGTAAAATCTGCCAGGGCTAGCTTTATCTCATCGAAGTATGGCATTAATGACTCCTCTTTAATTTCAAACTCCCCATTTAACTGGTTGACCACCACTGCTGAATCGGAAAAAATTTTCACATATTTGACCCCCATACTTCTTGCAATCCTGAGTCCTGCCTCCATCGCCCCATATTCGGCAGCGTTGTTGGTTCTAGGCGACGCGAAGCGTAGGGCGACTTCATGGATAGCTCCTTCTGGGCTTTTTAGTACTATGCCGGCTCCCGAACCATTTTTACTGGAGGCACCATCCGTAAAGAGTGTCCAAGTTTGGCTCTCTCCTTTTTCTTCCTGCACTGCCCCTTCTACTATAAAATTAGCAAGAACCTGGGCTTTGATTGCTGTTCTTGGTTTGTACCGGATGTCATATTCGCTGAGCTCAATAGCCCACTTTGCAAGTCGCCCCGCCACGCTCATTGTCCGCAAAGCATTTTGTATTGGCAGGTTGGTTAATACTGTTATGGTATGAGCCTGAAAGTATGGTCGGAGCTTTCTTGCCGCGCATACCACAGCATAGGCCATCTTCTCGATGGCAGGATACCGCGTTTCAGCGTCGACCAACGTTTTACTCGTGTAAAAAATGGGCTGATCGCTTCGCTCCTCCCGTCGTACTAACACCGCACTTACCGTTGTTGGAGATATCGCAATGTACATGAACAACTCATCGCCCTCCTTGGGTGAGGCCAGCACCGGAGGAGTGACTAAGAATTGCTTGAGTTCTTCAAATGCCTTATCACACCTGTCATTCCAGGCGAATTTTGACGCGTTTTTCAAAATAGAGAAAAACGGAGCGCATCGCTCTGCCGCCTTTGGAATGAACCGATTAATAGCTGTTATTCTTCCGGCTAGAACTTGTACTTCTTTAACCGTTTTGGGTGGTGCCATGGCGGAGATGGCCTCCAATTGTGTTGGATTCGCCTCTATTCCCCGTCGAGTGACCAAGTACCCTAGGAATTTGCCTGATGTAGCTCCAAAAACACACTTTTGTTGGTTTAATCGCAACGCGAAGCGTTGTAACGTTTCAAACGTTTCTTTTAAGTCGCCTAGATGATCGTCGCTCTTCTTACTCTTTACCAGAAGATCGTCCACATATGCTTCCAGGTTACGTCCTCGTTGCTTAGTGAAGACCATGTCTATCATCCTTTGGTAAGTTGCTCTGCATTTTTGAGGCCGAAAGGCATAACCTTATAGCAATAGTTCGCCATAGGAGTCATGAATGCCGTTTTCTCCTGATCCTCTTCATTGAGTGGTATCTGGTGATACCCAGAGAACATATCGAGAAAAGACAATACTTCGTTGTTTGCTGTGGCGTCGACCAACTGCTCAATGTTCGGGAGTGGATACGCGTCTTTTGGACAGGCATCGTTTAGATTTGTGAAGTCGACACACATCCTCCATGCCCTCGATGATTTTTTAACCAAAACCACATTTGACAGCCATTCTGGGTATTGAACCTCCTTGATAAAACCTACCTCCAGTAATTTGTCTATCTCTTTTGTGACGGCTAGCTGTCGCTCTCGGCAGATATTTCTTCTCTTCTGTTGCACAGGGCGGCAGCTTTTGTCGATGGATAGGCAATGTTTCACAATCGCTGGGTTTATCCCAGGCATATCACTGGGATGCCATGCAAATAGATGCGAATATTGCCTGATTAGTGTCATCATCGCTTGCTTGGCCTCTTGGCTTAGGTAAGTCGACAGCCTCACCGTTTTCTCTTCATCGCCTTCCCACAAAGCTACAGGAACGTCAGATTCTGCTGACTGTATTCTTTCTCTATTCTCCGTTTCCTCTTCTAGGTCGATTTTGTAACATGCTCCTTTCGTTGCTGCCCGATAGCATCGCCTAGCCACCTCCGGGTGTCCCCAAGTGACTCCGACGCCGTCTTTGGTGACGAACTTCAACACCTGATATACTGGTGAAGAGATAGCCTGGAAAGTAGCAAGCGCTGGTCGCCCCAAAATTATATTGTACGAGGATCGACAATCCAGCACATGGAAATCTATGGATTGCACCGCCTTAATCTGCTCATCGCCTATCATGACCTGTAAGGTAACGATTCCTTTAATGGGCACCTGGTGGCCAGAAAAACCTGTAATAGTTGTCTTTGTCGGTCTTAGGCTTGAAATGGGGAGTTTCATCTGCTAGAAAAGTTCCCAGAACAGGATATCAGCTGAACTTCCTTCATCTACCATTACCCGCTCCACTCTACTCCGGAGTGTTACAATCTGGATCACCATTGCCTCCAGGCTAGGCCCTCCATTTTTAATTATGTCCTCTTCCGTAAACATGATGGAAGACCGTCGCGCCTCATTGTTTATGACCAACACCTCTTTACAATTGCCTGACTGCCTTTTTGTCGGGCAACTTTCTCCTCCGAAAATAGTTTGATAGACTTTCGTGACTTCTTCCGTATCATTGCCTTTTTGGTCGCATCGCCCTGCGGCTCTTGCAATCGGGCGAAAACTATTTTTCTAGGTTGGTCGCCTGGGACTGGGCTATCTTCCTTATCATTTGAACTCCTTTCTTTTCGCTTGGTCTGGAGAATAAAGTCTTTTAGGCGACCCTCCCTAATCCATCGCTCAATTTCATTTTAGAGCTGCCGACACTCTTCCGTGGTGTGACCGTGCGAATCATGAAAGTTGCAAAACTTCCGGGGGTTGCGCTGCTCAGGGTCGCCTCGTAGTGGCTCGGGCCACTGAATGTGGTGATCCTTGTGTTGCATGTACAGGAATACCTCTTTCCGGGATCGGTTGAGCGGAGTGTATTCTCTTCTGTCTTCCTGATACGTGCGTCTATCATTGTTTTTCCTGTCGTCCTGATATTCCCTTCTTTCAGGAGATCGCTCCGTTCTCTACCACCGTCCTCGCCTATCAGTGCCGTCACGCAACGCATCCGCCTGTCCGTCCTTTCGACCTTTTCGGTTGTCGTCCACTCCAATCTCCGCTAACTGCTCCTCAATGAGAATGATACTATTTATTCTGGCTTCCAAGTTGGACAGAGTAGTAGGCTTTTTCTTTACTAACGCCTCCTTCAGTCGCCTATTATGCGTCGCTTGGATCATACTTGCAGTAGCAATGTCTAAAGTCACGTCTCTAACGGACTGTACCGTGCTGAGCCATCTCTCAAAGAAATCTTTTAGCGACTCCTCCGGCCGCTGCCGCAAGTTAACTAGGACCTGTACTGGGACCTTTCGGTGTCGCCTATTCTCATACTTCATCAAAAAAACCCTGGCAAACTCATCCCATGTGTGAATAATTCCTTCTGGCAAGCTCATGTACCATTCTCTTGCTACCCCTCCTAAAGTGGCTGGGTATGCTCTGCAAAACGCTGCATCGCTGGCGCCCTGCATTTGCATGGCGATTTGGAAATTCTGCAGATGCTCTTCAGGATCGCCCAACCCCAAATATTTCTCCATGTTTGGTGGGACCAAGCCAATTGGTAGCGTTTCGGCGAAGATTGCCCTTGCCAGAGGTTGTCGGATGACCCTTTGTTCGGCTCCGGTTTCGACTAGCGGTCGAAATGCCCGTAGCATTTCCGCGTGGGTGTCATTTTCTGGGACCTGGATGTGTTGAGCTTTGGGTGCCTGCGCCTGCTGAGCGATAACCGCTTTTAGTAATTGAGTAAGCTCCAAATTCTGCTTTTCCAGCACCTGAAAACGCTGCTCGAGGACTTTGTATGCCTCCGAGCTTAGTGCTTTTTCCTGTATCACACCCTTTCCTCTGGCGTCACGAGGAATATATGATGAGTCGGTGTCTGTGTCTCTAGGCACCCCTTCTTCCTCCAAATCATTTCTCAAGTTTCTTCCCTCGAGTGGTATGCTTTGGGCTCCAGGATTCACGTATTTCAATGGTGTTTCTTCCGTCTCTCCTTCGGGCCTTACGTTCGATACTTCTCCTCTTATCCTTCTTCCCATATTCCCATGCTCCATTGCTCAGTTTCGTTAGTTCTTGATTAGTCCCCTATCTGGCGCGCCAATTGTTCCACTCCTGTCGCCTGGAACAATGAGGGAGTCGACCCGGACGCCTGAGTGATTCCGAATCACCTCGCAATAATAAAGTGGGGGTAGTAATCAGAACAGAGGATAAGGAATGAAATGGATGATGATGTAACAGAGTGTACCATAGGGATTGCTCCCAGAATTTGGTCGTGTCGTCAGTCTGTCCAATCCTTCTGTATTTATAGCCTAGCAGGTCTGCCAAGACCGTTGGGCAATGGTACGGCGCCCAGCAAATCTCGCCACGTGTCACCGAATCCTAACCGTCGCTTGGTGAAGACGAAACCTTCAGGATTGCTCCACGTGTCCTTTAGGGTTCCCAAATGGTAAGCGCATAACATCGCCTCAGGGCCCTTCCTGGGCCACGACTGGGCCCACTCAGAGCGACCTTCAAGGCACCTAGCTGGTCAACCTTGCTTGACATGCTGACTGCTTCCTGGGCCATATCTGGGCCTGCTTTTCAGGTCTTTTAGACAGTCGCCTGGTCAATCCTCGTCAGAGGCATTGACCTTCCTTTCTGGGTGTACCACATCGCCTACTGGGCCGACCCGACTCAGGGTGGCCCATCAGATTTTCTGTTTTTCCTTATTTTTACTACTGCATTTGAGGTTTGGTTGAAGTAGGTGTTAATTTGTGTGGTCCTTGTTGATTGATCTGTGGGAGATTGGTCATCGATTGGGGGTGGGCAGTTGTGGTTGTTTGTTTAATATGCTGATTATGCTCAATTGCTGTTTTTGCTCAAGTACCGATTGTGCTCGCGAGTTTGTTCATTGGTGATTTGGTGTCAGTTTGGTTGATTTGGGGTGTAAGTTGTTGTGTTCAACCTTGTTTTTCAATTGCAGCATCCTTTGCTGGGTAATTGGTTAGTAGGGATTCTTGTTCACTTGAGTTGCTCATGATTGTTGTGCTTGGTGGCGTGAGTGGAGGGGTTGTGATATGCTTGCTTTAATTCATTTTGCTTTAGTTTAGGAGCTTAATGAGCAGATTTTGGTTACTTGGGGTGTGCCCTTTGTGATTAATCACCTTTGGTTACTTTTGCTGTGTCGTGTGTCCTGCTTTTAAGTATGGATAATGGGTTATTTGCTTGATGTGCTGAGTTGGATTGTGTTACATTGGGTATACTTTTGTGCTTGCTATAAATAAACTTTGCTATTGCTTTTGCCCTGTGTCGTGTGATGTTTTCCTAATTGACTTTGGTCGCTTTGGCATGAGCTCTGGATTTCTGTATATGCTCATATGTTTACGGCTTGTGATCTTGCCCCGTGCACTTCAGTATAGTCTGTGATTTGATCCTGCCGGTTATGAATTCGGGGACCGAATTCGATTCTTTGTGTGAGGAGGGGTGTGATTGATCACCACTCGTTGATTTATTTTTGTACACCTCCTTTGCATCGTGAGGACTCATGCTTATTTGTATCGATTCGTGTTTCTGATCCGTGATGCATGCGTATTGCTTAGCGTAGTTTTTAATGAATTGATCTTTGGTAGCATAGGTTGTTGCTCTTAACTTTGATGATCTTGATTCGTGCTAAGTGATATTGCCATTATAATGTGATCGTTGAGCTTCGGATGTTAAATTGTTTAATCTTTGCTCCGATTTTACATGATTTGATTTGGATTAATAGGTATACCCTTAGTATTTCATTTTGATAGTCATTAGCTCGTTCCTGAATCAAGTGTTGTTTCTCTTGCAGGATGCCACCAAAGGGTAAAGGAAAGCCTTTGGCCTCGTCATCCGCTCCAAAGAAGCGAAAGGGACCGGTTGGTGAGCCCTCGGTTGAGCTTCAGGACCCTCCACCTATGCGGAGCATGGACATCCCCGCTGAAATTAAGGAGAAGATCTTTGATTTCGACCCTACAAGCATGGCTTATCAGAGATTTTAGATTTTGGAGCATTGGGCTCCAGCGAGGTTCGGTCGGCTTGATATTCTGGGTTTGCAGCAGCACGAGGGGTGGTATGATCACCTTAAGAATTATGCTGATGGAGCTGGACTTTGGCCACTTTTGGAGTTGAGCGAGCGGACATATGAATGGGCTACTAAGGAATTCTTCTGCACACTTGAGGTTGCTCCTCACTTTACTACAGCGGATAAATGTGTGCAGTTCCGCCTAGGTGGATTCCTTCGAGTGTGCTCCGTTGATGAGTTCGGCTACCGTCTCGGGTTCTATGATTTCCCGACCT
This sequence comes from Linum lewisii, assembly GCA_034768395.1. Lineage (NCBI taxonomy): Eukaryota > Viridiplantae > Streptophyta > Magnoliopsida > Malpighiales > Linaceae > Linum > Linum lewisii. Next base: position 51,848,859 of record CM068296.1, read on the forward strand.
CGAGGAGTGACATGATGAAGTCTCTGGCTACCACTGCCAACACAGGTTTCTCTGCTAGGGAATTTTGGACCTCTATTGCCCCGTCACATGGTGCATATAACTTCAGTGTGTCCAAGGTGACCTCGGTGAGAAAGCCGCTGCTCCGCTTCCTGCACCGTTTCTTCCGTCACTCTATTACTCACAGGAAGCCTCGTTCGTCCACGGGTGTGGTCTCCTCTAGGGACCTCTTTCTCTTTTATTGTTTAGAGTCGGGTGTGAAGGTGCATCTAGGCGACGTGGTGCTCAACTCATTGAATGCCTTGCAGAGGAACGACAGGACGCGGTTAGTTTTGGGAGGCGGCTATGTGACGCGACTACTCACTCATACAGTTGCTTAGAGGAGTTCGGACCTAGTCCTCCATTCTTACCACCGGTCACCATCTTTTTTGCGGATATTCTGAAGTTAGGGGGCATTCTTGACCTTCTGGCACCCACGTGCCCGCGATCTAGGGACGACACTGATCAGGACGCACCTGTAGCTGAGCCTTCTACATTACAGGAGTTATCCTCTGGCATTGGTCATCTTACCTCGGTCTGCGAGGCTGTGAGGTACAGGCAGAACCAGGACAGCACGACGATTGGGGATTTGGCTCGCAGGGTTTCTGATTTGGAGATAGGGCGTCAGGCAGATAGTGAGCGCTTGGCGAGGATGGAGGGTGTGCAGCAGCACCAAGGGGTTCAGATTTCGCATGTTGAGCAGTCATAGTATTGGCAGCATGGCTTCATGCCATACTATCAGGATTCCTATCATGCTTCATCGACGTACTACACAGATCAGGGTTTGGTTCAGGAGGAGGAAGTTTTGGTGCAGGGCAGTTTCCCATTGCAGTGGCCAGCGTACCCACCTCCGCCTCCCTACTCCGGCGACTTCCAGCCATGGCAGCCACAGTGGCCAGGTTACCCGTACCCACCTCCACCACAGTGAGCTTTCTAGGACCACACCTGTATCTCGAGACTTTTGTTTTTCTGTTATTTCTGTTTGATTGTGATTGTGTGCGGATGCTTTGTGCTCTGTTTTATTTTCTGTTTTGATTTGTACTATGGATTGATCTGTGCTATCGTGGATTACATTGTGCTTGACTTATGACCCTATGGATGTATGTGGTTGTGGCCTGTTTCCTCTTGTTTCTCCACAGGTACCCCTGATTCAGGTCCTCGTCCTGAACAGGCTACTTGACCCGGTGTTTCATATCCGGCTTCTCTTCTTCGCCGCGCGGTATATTCGTTCCACCTTACCCTCTCTCTCTTGATCATTGAGGACAATTCTCATGCTAGTCGTAGGGGGATTTGAGGTTCGGTGTGATTGTTTCTCGGTAGAAATAGAATGATGTGCTGTGATTGTGTGCATGATCTTGATTGAATGTCAAATTCCTCTATCGTAGAATCATTCGGTTTTTGACTTGTGGTGTTTAATTGACTTCAAGTTTTCACAATGACGTTTAGACTGTTCCACTTAGAACCTATAACCAGCATGTTGGCACTAATATCAAATGAGTCTAGACCAGAACAGAGATTGGATCACTCTTGTAATTTGAATTAATTTAAGTCCCTCGATAACACCGTTCTAAGATGATAAAGGCAATTAGAGTTTCACCACATTCGGCCAAAAAGCCTACCCGAATCATTTTTCCTATAGGATAACCCCGTTTGATCTTTGGCCTGTTTGTTGGTTTATACACTTTCTCAGCCATGCTCCATGTTTTTATCACTTTTTTATCCCTCGTGATTGTGGCTTGAGATTAGACGAAAATCCAATTCGAAGTCTTTTGTGGAAGTTGTAACTAGCTAGGATCAAGTGGCTAAAGTGGCAAGTCAAGCAGGTGAGTTGTGAAAAAGTGCAAGTAGCTAAAGTGCTTAAGTTCTTGAAGTGCCGAAAGAAAAGCTAGGCAAGCTCGGCACCTAAGTGAAGTGTCGGGTTGAGCACTAGAATAGGCAAAGGCTGTGAGCTAGGTAGGTCCAACACCTAAGTGAAGTGTTGGATCGAGCACTAGTATGCAGTAGAAAAAAAAGTTGATAGCCGCATCACCTGTTGCCCCGGTTTTAGTGATCCTAGCTAGTGCTTCTAAAGTGCAGATCTAGATGCGGATGAAGTCGAGTTGATAGCCACATCACGTTTACTCACCATTTCCCAAATATTTCCTACCTTCACCTAAACCGCATCATATCTCGAGTTTAAGACCTTTTGATTAGAGTTGGTGTTGTCGTGGTCAGACTTTCTGGATCAATTACTTGAAGTGTGCAAAAAATAGTGAGGTTTAGACTTGTTTGGTTGACGTTCTTACTTATGTAGGTTAAGTTTGTTCGTCGAACAGTCTAAGCCAAATTGTAATTGCTTGAATCTCAATGTGACTGATCTTGCCATTTGTGAATTTGGATGTTTTCTAATTCATTTGCTTGAGGACAAGCAAAACTTAGTCGTAGGGGAATTTGATGTGACTTTATTTAGTGCATTTTGAGCCTATGACTGACCTATGAAACGCCCGTGTTTGATCGTGAGATGCCATGCTCTATATGCTTTTAATGATATTTTGCGCAAAGTGTCTATTTGTTGTTCGGTTGCCACTTTGGAGCCAAATTCGTGGTCTATTGGAGTTGCCTCTGTGCATTTTCAGGCTATGGCATCGAAGTAGAGATGACAAGGAGCCCATAGGACCAAACGGAAGCCAAATCGGAGCTTGGATGAGGGAGAAACGAGCGAGGGAAAATCATGATTTGTGCAGACTTTTCAGGGTACACGACGTGTAGTTATACACGACGTGTATTTATACACGACGTGTAGTCATACACGACGTGTATGCCCAGCAGAATCCTATTTAAAGACGATTTTTGGGCATCTATCTACATTCTATCATCTCTCTTGAACCCCAAACACATACCTACGACCCCATAAACCCTAGGACTCATTTCTGGAGCTAATTGGAGCAATTGGAGCAATTGGAGCTTGGATTGAAGTCAACAAACCTTGGGAGAGGAGCTTACAAGTGGAGATTTGAAGATTGATTCAAGGATCCACTCCATAGTGTTCTTGGTGATCAACTTCCCTTCTCTTTTCCTTACTCCCTTGGCCATGTGTGGCTAAGTTCCTAGGTTCATCTTGGATGGGTAGATTAGTTGTGCTATGATAGAGGGATGATTGTATAGAACTTGCCCTGATTGATCTTGGTTGTATGAGGATGATTCCTAGACTTGTTTTTAATGCCATTTTATGCCATGTTTTCTTGATTTGGTCCATTCAATGTGATTTGATGCATGAGAGTGCTTGGATTGCATAGATTGTAGGTCTAGGGATTGAAGTGAGTGTGTTCTAAGAGATTAGATCATCTTTTTTTAACCATTTTCACTTGATTTTTCTCTTGGGCATTTTATCGAACACTTGGTGTGCATGTGATTTTCATTCAATTGAGTTTGAAAAGGCTTCTTGGTGAATCTCTTAGTGTTAGGGCATTGATATGAGAATGTTGTGCCTAGCCTTGTGGTCATAGAGTATTAAGAGAGGGTCTTGTGTCTTGGCATTTCACCAAACACTTAGAATGCATCCTTTTTCACTTAGCTTGAGAGCGAGAGCCTAAGTTGAGTGGTATTAGGATAGGGATTTGGTGCTACGAGAGTGCATTGAGTCTATAGAAGTGAAATGCATGGTCATCCGAATGCAAACTCGATCTTGATTGGCTTGTTTGTTCAATTAGTCCTCTTGAGCATGATGAAACTACCCACCAAGAGAACCCCCTTTGTCTTTGATTTGAATCACCTTTCTCTCTTGCTTAATCTTTGTTAGTATTGCATTTCTTTGCCTTTGTTTCTGAATTTCTCAATCAAATCAAACCAATTTCAAATGTCTAGACTGTCTATGAGAAGTGTGAGTATTGGTTTATGAGAGGACCCCGTGGAATACGACCTTGGTAAAATCCTTTTATCAAGGACTTTGACCCGCTAGCTATAAACGAGCTAGGAACCAGAAGTATGAAGTCGAGGGTGCGACTTCAAGAGGAGGATACTCTTGATGATAAGCCGATCCTTCAGTATTGCAACATGCAAATACAATAAGGGGTTTCAAGAACAAAGTTCTGTAAAAGGGGTTATTTATTCAAAAAGGGTTCTGAGTACAAGAGGTGGCCGGCGGCCTCCTTATATAGGTGAGGGAACAAGCTCTCCTCCCTAAAGACGACTTCCTAAATAAGAATAAAATAAAGAGTCCTACTCCTAAAAAGAATCCTAAAACCCCTAAATAATCCGATCAAGAAGTAATAAACAATTAAATACTCTTAAAACCGAAAATACAACTCAAATAGGAATAAAACACTTAAAAACCCTAATCCGGCAATTTAGGGAATCCTAGTCCGGGTGGGACTAGGACTCGTCGGGTCCGCCGGTCTCGGGCTGGGCCTTTACTTCGGCTCCGGGCTTCTTCTCAAACGGTGGTTCTTCATTGGGCCTTGGGGCTGATGCTCCGGGCTTGTCCAGGGGCTAGGGGCTTGCCACAAGGCTCGGGCCACATGGTGGCTAGCCTCATAAAGTATACCCGATCGGCCCGACTCTCGGTCTAGGGCTCGGGGCTGGGCCTTTCTGGGGTCTTCTCCATTTTTGCTCGAGGCTTCTTCTCCTAGCTGCGGGCATCTACTTAGGTAGCTCCATATATGGCTCTTGTGGGCTAGGGTCGGGCTAGGAGTGGTGCCTTGGAACCAGGGACTCCTATTCTTCTCAAGACTTGGCTCCGGGTCAATTTTAGGTGGCCATCCCTTCTTGGCTAGGTACTCTTGAGCTCTCATGTTCCTGTACTCCAGGAATGCTTCTAGAGGGTCTCTGGAGTGTGCCTCGTCTTCAGGGCCCTTGGAGATTAGGCCAGGATCTGACTGAGGCTTGTCCTCAGCCCTAGGGTTTCTACACTCGGCCAACAGCATGGCCTGGAGTGGCATTTCTTCCTTCTGAGCTTTCCTACCTGCAGGGGGAGGCCTTAGCCTATATTTCATCTCATACCTTGGTTTGAGGGCTTGTAGGTGGCCTGCCTTTGGTCCTATACGTTTCTTGTAAGGCCCTAGGGTTCTGCCTTGGACAGGGGACCCTGGTGGGGTGTAGGAGTACCGGATGGTACTAGGGCAGCCTGACTGGGTCATATCAGTCACATACACCACCCTCAGGGACTCAACGTCCTCGTTGAGGTTTTCCCCATCATCATTCAAGAGGGACACAGAGAGGCTCTGATATCACTTGTACCATCCCAACCTTTCTTGACAAGCTATTGTCCGCTTTGGGCCCAACCCCCACGGATTTGTTTTTGGGTGTTAGTGGGATTCAAACCCATGAGCTGACCTCTTCCTCTCAAGATCAAACCCCCACCACTACGGCCTAAAACACGTCATGTCAGTTAAGGTTGAACCATTCCCCATAGCCCATGGATTTCTCTGCGTGCTTTGTCGATGTGGGATTTTCCTAGGATGTCACACCTACCATCTCAACCTATACGCCTACCCTGTCCTGTCAAATGTGCCCCGAATTCGAGCCCCCTGTATCTCACATGCTCTATGTCGGCTCCCGCCTCATCCCATAACCATGCCCCTGAATTGAGACGTTCTCATTTTCGTCGAATGATGTATGATATATCTCTACCCAGATGTGACATGGTGGGTGTGGGATGGCCTTGCGCGAGAGCTAGATGCCCGTGGATGAGAGCTCGAACCTACATGGTGTTGGGCCTAAGGAGTGGTAAATGTCTAGCTCTGGTGATGGGTGTAGTCCTGCTGGGTCTGGCTCTGGTACTAACTACCAATGTACTGTGAATCTAGGAAGTCTAAGTCAGCGGGTGTCTCGGTCTTGAACACGTAGTGCACCGTGTATCGTGACTGCTCTTGCTGCGGGTCATCCCACTGGGATAACTTGGGCTCCCACATGTAAGGGATGGAGGGACCTCTGCATGCTGACGCACCATGCACACTGTAGGAATCCTGGCGGGTGGAGGCACAGGCGCTGGATACTGTGGATGTCGGGGATTTGTCTCCTGCCGTGGTACCCTCCTAGGAATCCTCTTCTTCGTTGTCCTCTTGATCCTGCCTGAAGTATGCATCATGGACCAAAGGTTAGCATGCATATCCTACTGATCATGTGGTGTGAGATGGTGTCTACCCATCGTGACGTAGAGACACTCAATCCCATCGACATGCAAAACGTAATAAGAAGACTATGTTAGAATTGAACCTATAAATACAACACTTGTAATGCTTAGATGAGCACATACCAAAGACTCAATGATGGCTCCTCTACGACACACTGTACACATGGTGATCCGATGATACCACTGCTCATACTTGTCGCGGAAGTGCCGGTCATCCCTGTTTCAAAGCCATGGACCCAGAATCATATGGTCAAATGAACGGCCCACATCTGGCGATATCCAGCGAACAGCGCTACCACATCTCTGTGTAGCCACCCACGTTGTGTCACCTCCAAGTTAGCTATGACCTCACCTTGTGGCTGGTCCAATGTAGGTATTGGCTGATCCATCCCGAACTGGCGCAACACCCGATCAAGCCTATGCCACATGGCACTGAAGAAGTAGATGAGTGCTGCGACGACCCGGTAGGATAGGAATCTACCTGAACTGTAATGCTCATGGCACCCCTATATCCGGCAGGATAGGAATCTACCTAAACTGTAGTGCTCTCTATCCGGAAAATACAATGACCAAGCTCCCTATATAGTCACGATAGTGCCCCCCAAGCGTCCTCACTAGCCTGCTCTACGTTCGCTAACAATGGAAGGAAGAATATGTGCGCGTAAGCACCAGACTGATTGGCGAAGATGCAGCTGCGAAGAAGTCCAGGATATAAGCACGATAGTGCTGGTAAATCATGACATCGTCGGCGTCATCCCTGATGGCGCCGAAGTGGCTACGCAACCACATCATCTTCATTCTACCAGCAGATAGGTAACCGGTCTCGACTGACCAACCATCTACGCTCAGACCGATGAGAAAGTGCATGTCCTCGAGTGTGATGGTCCCCTCACCGTAGTACATGTGAAACGTTTTCGTCTCCGAACGCCACCTCTCGACCAACGCGGTGATGACCTCAAGATCAGGGTCATCTCCAAGCATTCTCTAAACTGGTGTAGACCGATGTGGTATAGGTAAGGCTTGAACCTTGGATTCTACTTTACAATCTTCTTAGAGTGATGATAGTTAAGCGTCATATGTGGCTCCTAATATTTGAGTAACGAAGATGTAAGAAGTTAATCACAATAAGTGATTGTGAGTAAATACTACTTGTGTGAGTATGAACTAGTAACTCATACTCAATAATTGAGTAGGTCCTAATGAATACTTAATATTGATACTATATAACATAATTTTTTCAAGTATCTAATCAAATTAATTAGACAATAATTAATATAACCAAACTTATTATAACCAATACTAATTCAAATTATTAAAATCATCACTATTACTAGTTAATATTGATATTATATAACATAAAATTTTTAAGTGTCTAACCAAATTAATATACTTAATTACTATCAATTGTATCCATTACTAATATATATATATATATTAAGGAAATTAAATCTAAGTAATTAAATAATATGACTACTAAATAATATTCTATGTTTCAATCTATATTAAATGTACTAACCTCAGCTTCAAAAAATGTCGCCGCACGATGTCGTTCAGCATCACCCCATAAAATAGAGGTCTTTGAGACTACCACTTCGTACGCCACGTGACACCTCTCCAAACATGTATGCATACTTATACTTATATACACATTTAATTAGTATAATATTGAGATTACAAAACCTTCTTCTCGAACGAGGTTTGAAACTATAATATGCGACATAAGCTTGGATGGGAATAATAGTTGCTAGCTACATACAAAAAAAAAAAGACGTAAATATTAAGCGTACAAACAATATAACTCAAAACTAATGAAACTCCACAAACCCTTAACTCGAAAATGATAGAAGTTACCTTGAGGGAATCGAATTTGAGAGAGGATGTGTGACTAAATGGGGTGGGGTGTATGAGGTTTTATACTAGCTGCTGGTTACCGTTGGACCGCCACCAGCGAGCGATGCGCCAGCCAGCCAACGCATCGCTGGCTGATAACGTGTAAAAAGGGTATCAAATACTACCCCACTAAAGTAGAATAGATCGTATTCCACGGGTTTCTTCTAATTGTTTACTCAAATGAGTACGCAAAACTTCAGGGTTTGAATTCAAGTTGCATGGTGTGAGTTCCACGACTTCTAATCTACTGAGCAAAGGAAATTAAGAATAAATTAAAAGACAGATTGATTGATTGATTGTTGTTTATGAATGACAGACGAAAGCTTAGAATCGAATCCCCCTAAGATGACCAGGACATTGGCGATCACAAAACTGGCGACTTTCAATCCTAATTCATTCAGTTGTTAGATACCTCCATAAGTCCCTACCTTTAAGTCTAAGTCCGTGAACGTTCGCTCTATCGAACTAGCTACCAAGGTTAATTAACCGTCCGTGAGTTCACTTCTGCAATGGTTAACTAACTGTTGCACCTGATTAATTTTTGTGAGTTATTCTAGAAGCGGATTAACACTAAATGGTTCCTACGAAAGGCATAATCCATTGAATAGGTTAATTAATTGATTTGATGTTCTAAAACAAGGAGCACGTTCACCAACTATCTTTATTTGAACATGAAACTAATCTAGGTGATCAAGTTAGAAAAGAAACACAGATTAAGAATAAATCAATTATGAATAAGAAACTATTTGAATTAAAATCTAATTACTGGCGATTCGTGACCGCTTTAAAGCCCTGTGTCACTTAGGGTTCATCTAATTTAAGCTTAACAAGTTTAGCTACTCATGTTTGAAATATGAGAATCGAAAAAAACTAGGGAATTCATCATACAAAGGACGAAAAGAGGAAATCTGAAAAACCTAATTCTGACGATTCCACGAAGCTTCAATCTTGATAAATCTTCACTCCTAACTCCAAGCACCTCGGGATGGAAAGACATTGCCAGAATCTCTCCGGGAACTCCAATAAACGCTCTAAACTCTCTCCTTTGTGTGTAGGAAGCCTAAAATTCGGAATCCGTTCAACTAGGGGAGAAGGCTGCATTAAATAGGGGATTTTCCACTGCTGACCCAGATTTAGGCCCAAGTTTTTGGCGAGAATAATAAAGTTCTCGCCGAAAACTTATATGTAAAGTATTTTGCAATCGGCGATGAGAATTTCTTTAATTTCTTCACAAGTTCTCGGCGAGAACATTGAAGTTCTTGTCGAGAACTCCTTCACAAATATTTCAGCACCAGAGACGATATTTTTTTCCATCCTTCTTCACAATGTTCTGGGCGAGAACTTCCACGTTCTCGCTGAGAACTTCAGTCCTAGGCAGGCATATTTGTGCACTTTTTCGATTGATTTTACTTCTCTACTGATCTCGGATCACTTTTTGATTTCTATTGCATCCCGAACACGTCCGACGGTGCAAAAACCCGTGTACTCAAAGAAACACTAGAAAACACATCAATTAGACCTGGAATGGGCCAATGTAACCAAATCGGTAGGAAATAGCGTGAATGATTAAAAACTCACTAAACTACCCCTAAAATCGTGTTACAATCAATTAAATGCTGCTTAATCGGGGTTGATAATCACGATAATTCTAGTGTCATCACTGGCAGGGGGTAGTCCAACAGTAACTAACAGCTAGTTACCTAACGGTAACATAGCCAAGTGGTGATGCGCTGCAATGGCTGGAATTGAGCTGGTTGACCAACGATGTGTTGGCTGGCTGCTGCATAGCTGGCTCACTTGCGCATCGTTGGCTGCCTGCTATATTTGTCTAATTTCGGATATAGTTACTACTTTTGCTACTAACTGTACATACAAATTTAGAAAGTGTAAAAATCTCATGTGGTCCCGCTCGACCCGGGCCCGCATTGAACTGGCTTCGGGCTACTCGATCAGTATGTCCAGGTCAGACCCTTGTATTTGAAATCATTAATCAGGTAACCCACAAGTATTTGAAATCATTAATCAGGTAGCCCAATATTCGATCGACGCGAGCAGGCTAGGTAGCCCGAAATTCTGACCAAAGTTTTTACATTTAAATTATTGAAATCATACGAAAGTTGGGGAAGAAAACAATTCATTTTTTACAGCTCCGTTTACAGATGAGGAGTTTAAAATTGCGATTTTTAACATGCACCCAGATAAAGCCCTGGGCCTAGACGGTTTCAACCCTGGGTTTTATCAAAAGATGTGGGCATATATTGGTGGGGAAATTTGCAGAGCGTGCCGACAATGGCTAGAGGGAATTTATATTCCACAAGGTATTAAGGAAACGATAATCGTTATGCTACCGAAAGTGGAAATCCCCCAATCAATGAAAGACTTGCGTCCCATCTCTCTGTGCAACGTTTGTACTGATTGGTGGTGAAGGTGTTAGCTAATCTCTTGAGAAGGGTGCTGCCAGCTTGTATTGGAGGGGAACAATCTACTTTCCTAAAAGGAAGGAGTATTGTTGACAACATTCTTATGGCCTTTGAAACTCTTCATGCGATGAAGATTAAAAAGAGTACGAAGGAGAATCTTGTGGCGCTCAAAAGCGATATCTCTAAAGCGTATGACATAGTGGAGTGGGAATATTTGATCGGCATTATGCGTAAGATGGGTTTTGTGGACAAGTGGGTGAATTGGATGAGTATGTGTGTCAGATCAGTGGAGTATAGAGTCCTAGTTAATGGCGAGCTCAACTTTGTATTATTCCGGAGAGAGGGCTGCGACAAGGGTGCCCTTTGTCGCTATTTCTTTTCAATATTTGTGCGGAGGGGTTATCAACACTAATGCGTTTTGAGGAGCGAAGAGGAAGAATTCAAGAGGTTCTAGTCAGTAAAGGGGCGACGCGAATTTCTCATCCGCTTTTTGTAGATGATAGTTTTTTCTTTTTCAGAGCAGGAGTTGGAGATGCTCGGATCATTCGAAAAGTTTTTGACATGTACGTTGCCGCCTCCGGGTAGCTAATCAACTATGACAAATCTGGTCTTGTTTTCTCCAGGGATACATCCAACATGTTGAAGTGGGTGATTAAAAGTATCATTGGGGTTTGGCGGCCGATTGACAGTGGGAGGTATTTAGGGTTGTCGTTGATCGTTGGCCGCAATAAGAAGGTGATGTTAAATTTCGATAGAGACAGAATGTGGAGTAAGATTCAAAGCTAGAAATAGCGATTTACGGCAAATAGTGGGAGCGAGATTTTGATCAAGATAGTTGCTCAAGCGATCTCGATTTTCTACATGAACGTGTTTCAAGTTCTTATTACAATGGTGGAGGAACTGGAGCGTATGCTTAATACTTTCTAGTGGGGTACGAAGAAGAATGACAGCGACGGAATTGCATGGATGAAGTAGGATAAGCTGTGTGTGCCAAAGAGGGAAGGTGGGATGGGTTTTAAAAGTCTCAAGAGCTTCAATCTTGCCATGTTGGGGAAGCAGGGGTGGAAATTTCTTGTTGACCCTGATGCTCTAGTTACGAGGGTGTTGAAAGCTAAATACTTCCTGCAAGGGATTTTTTGTTAGCTAAACTCGGTTATCGACCAAGCTATGTGTGGAAGCGCATGAATGCGGCCCAAGAAGTGGTTAAGGACGGATCCCACATTAATATTTGGGAGGAGCCGTGGGTGAGGGATGACGAAAATTGTTATCTAGAGACGACTCCTACTCTGCAACTATATGATTTGATGGTCAACGATTTGATCATCCCGGATCTTCGGATTTGCGATGAGAACCTACTTACGAATTTCTGTGACAGGAATATTAACATTATACGAAGGATGGTGCCACCTCAAGGGGAAGGAGAGGATGTCCGACTATGGCGGTTCGAACGAAGTGGTCAATATTCGGTCAGATCGGCTTACAGAAGCATCATGGAGAAGAGGGTGGATATTACTTGCTGTCGTGTTAATGGGGAATGGAACTTGCTGTGGAAGGCGGCATTACCACAAAAAATGAAACATCTCTTATGGCGTATCTCGAGGAAGGTGATGCCGACGTGGAACGCGTTACAAGCTAGAGGTATTAATGTGGACATATATTGTTTGAATGTTACATGGCAAGGGAAGTATGGGATCGCGGCGATTTATGACTCTCTACAGAGGCTATTAGGAGGCGAGAGGGAGGATTGGCGGAGTGGATTCGAGCCATGATAGAGACAGGTGTTGAGCATCTTATCCAAAAAGCTACGTCAATTATGTGGGGATTATGGCGAGAGTATAATGAGAGAGTCTGGCAAAACAAGGCCACCACCACATAGACTATACTTGAACAATGCTTGGAGGAGATGAAGGAATGGTGTGCAGCTCAAAAGTTCAAGCACACGCCAACAACTCGAAATGTGACTGGGTGTACAAGATGGCACGCTCCTGAGGAGGGGTGGTTGAAGTGTAACGTCCATTCTACAAGGTCGAGTGGGTTAGGAGAAATAGTAATGTGGTAGCTCACGAGTTAGCTCGACGATCACGTTATTTAGCAACACGTTTGTATGAGGTGGTGCCTCTTGATTGGTGTGATGAGTTGGTAAACAATATTTGTAGCATTGAGTATTAATAATAGCTACAACTACGGCTTTTGGAAAAAAAAAAAATTATTGAAATCAAATTTTGAAAAAAATTATTTTATTAAGATTAATTTATGAATAAAAAATATATGTGGTAGGAAGAGAGAGAATGTGAATAACATAAATTAATATTTTTGATTAGTTAATTTAGTCTAGCATTTAATTTGTTACGATTCATTACTTTCCGCCACTGAAAATTACCTTATATTCACGGGAAGTGCTTATAAATGTCCAGCAAGGAGAATAGACCGGTGCTGCTATATATAGTCCGTATTTTTCAGAAAAAGACCATTATATTCTTATTGTATTTTGCTTCGTACAGTCGAGGTTTTACTTCGCGTAGTCCGTTTTTACTTTATACAATTCATGTTTTACTTTGCATAGTCCGTTTTTTGCTTCGCGCAGTCCAAATTTTACTTTGCGGAGTCAGTTTTTTACTTTGCACAGTTCGTTTTTACTTCGCGTAGTCCAAGTTTTACTTTGCGCGGTCCATATTTTACTAACACAGTCAATTTTTATTTCGTGGAGACTAAATTTACTAACATAGTCCATATTTGAATAAATTAATGATTTTTATTGTTTTGAAAATAAAAGAAAATACTTCTTCAAATGACACATTTCATATCTAAAATTAATATTCTAATAACATAAAATAAAAATGAATTTTTTCACAAAATAAATTGAATTACTATATACCATTATGTATCTTTGAAAATATCTAACAAAAAAAAAAGGTTTATTATTATTCAAGTTATTAAAATCTGGACTGTGTTAAAAATCTGGACTGCGCGAAGTAAAACAGACTTCGAGAAGTAAAACCTAGACTTCACGAAATAAAAATGGACTGCGTGAAGTAAAACCTGGATTGCACAAATTAATAAGAATATAATGGCCAGTTTTTGGAAAAATATGAACTGCGCGAATTAAAACATAAACTGTATATAACAAATGGCCGCTTTTTTCCATTGTCCCCATTTTTTTACTTTTCCGTTTTGACCATATATAGGTAGCTGGTACACTACTGAATTACATTCAATTAATATTTAAGTAGGTATGAAAGTGGAGAATTTGTTGGAACTTTGACCCATTATTGATCGGAATCCGAACTGGGTTATCTGTGTATTTGTGAATTATATAAGTTGATAACTTTTAAATGGATTCATCATAACTATTTAACTTATCACCAATACTTTTTATGGGAATTAAAGCGGGTCTAGACGCCTTAATCATTACTCATATAATCAAGGGGCTTGGCGAAGTCCAAACAATCAAGCCATAAGAAATCTACAACCTTTTTTTTGGGAAGAAATTTATAACCTAAAATCGAAACATTATGGCTCTCAAAAGGATAGCCATAAGGGTAGCCATAACCCAAACTAGTAAGAAAATCAGCAGTACGAATTCATCATAACTAATTAACTTATCATCATTAAACTGAGTAGTGACATGCAAGCAAGCAGTTGAATTAGAATATGACCTCCTATATAATTATGCATTCAAACGATTTGATTCACACTAACAATGTTAATTTGATTCATAATAACATTTAAACAACGCAGATCATTGGATCTTAAACAAACTTGTTTTTTTTTTTTTTTTTGGTTTTAGTTTGAGTTTGTCAAATTCAATCTCATGCCCTAGCTAGGAGTAAAATGATAGGCTTATTAATATTATATATTTGGGAGTTAAAATTTGAGAGTGATCTCTCTTCGATTGCATTCTTCTTCTTCATCTTCTTCTTCTTCTCTATCTTTTCTTTCTCCTCCAGCAGCTGCGTTGTCACCGCTCTCCCCTGCTTTCCAGCTTCCACTTTCAGACTTTCCATCTTCGATGCTCTCCGACCTTTCCCCACCTGCTGCCCTGTCCTCTGAATCCTGCCCAGAGCTGTGAGGATGAGACGATGGTGAAGCCTTGTAGAGCTGGATCTGGTGGTGGCGGTGGAGGGCAGCGGCGGCGTGATGGTGGAGATGATGGTGGGGTGACAGCCTAGAATTAGGAGGCGGGAGAGCCTGTGCGGTGTAGTAGTCTTGCGTTACAGACGACGGAGCAGCAGCACAGAAGTGGGATTGTGATGGGTGTGGGCGGCGGCTGTGGCTGCGGCCCGTAGAAAGCGTGAGCACCGCCGTGAGTGGCGGCGTAATCTGGTGGGACCCAAATTCCGCCTAGGACAACAAGCTGATGCGGTGGGCCACCTGACACCTGTGGGCTTGGACTTGGTCTCCTTGTGTGAAGCCTATATTTCTGTGTCCCCCCATAACAACAGAAAAAGGACAAAACAACAACATTTTGGTTATCCAATGAAATGAACTCTTCTTTACTTCAGTTTATTACTTGAATATCTGTATATGAAATGAACTGTTCTTATTCTGGATCAGACAGACATTCTGTTGCTTCAATAATGATGACCAAGCTAAGCTAGACAGAAATTAGTTACATATATGGCCAATCGGTAGACATAATTACATATGACAAAGCTAGAAAAAAAAGTTACAAACAATTAAGTCATGTTTTGTATGATTTCAACGAACAATTAGGAGTAAGGTTTACTGTTTTGAATTTATTATTATTATTATTATTATTATTATTATTATATCTTTTTCAAAAATATATAAAATTATGTCGGACGATTGTGGGAATATATAGAAATAATGAAATGAAAATGTTATACCTGGAGGTGGCTTTTAACTTCATCATTGGTCAAACCATCAACCTTCATCAGTTCTCTGATTTGCTTGGGGGTAGCAACTAGAATAAAAACAAAACAATTTTCCCATGCATATGCATGGCCCCACAGTTAGTTTAGTTACAAACTTCTGAAAACAAAAAGAAAGTAACTAGCTAGTACTACTATTACTTATTCATAATGAATAATAAAATAAAAAATATAGAGACAATTAATCATTATAACACAATCTTTGAACTAGGGAGGAGGACCCATTCAATACAATCCAAATCATGAATAATAATAATAATTAATAATAAAATAATAATAATAATATAATTACCTTGTGAGCCACCAAGCATTTGAAGAGCATTCACAAATCTCCTGTGCAAGTCAGGCGACCAGCATCTTCTAGCTTTCCTTTGACTAGTACTAGTAGTATTACTAGTGTTGTTACCTCCGGCCACCACCGCCGAACCACTTCCATTATTAATACTGATATCAGCTGCACCATTAACTTTGATCAGAGGCTGATGATCAGAGCATTTCTTTTCTTCTTCTTGGTTCTCTTTGTTATAAAAATTATCCACTGATGAGGCCGCTAGTGCTAAAGTAGTACAATTAGAGTAGTTTCTTTCCTTTGAGAATGGAAGGAAACCTCCACCACTACAATTGTTGCTGTGTTTAGTCTCCAGCTCATGTTTCCTGGGAATCAAGCTGCTGCTGTTTGGTAATTGACCTTGCTGAGTAGGCTTTGTCTCTTGGCTCCATAGCTGAGCTGTTGTCATCCAATTCGCCTTGTTGTCAGCAGCGTTGTTGCATCTCATCATCTTATTATTATTATTATTATTATTCTCCACCAGTAGTATTTGATCAGAGGATGATGATGGTCCTGAGTTCTTCATAGGTATGAATTCTTCTAGTACAACAACTGGCTCCCTCCCCTTGTATGCTTCTAGTTGTTGCCTTGAGCTTTCCATAGCTGAAGATTACGATCAATGAAATTATATATATATTTATGTAATAATTAATGAAATGATTTAGGGTTTTTGTTGTTTTAATCCACAAGTTGACGATTATAAAGAATACGTGATCGAGTTGTGACAAAAATGGAAGAGCTAGCTAGCTAGAGGATATATATATATATGTACCATTTGTGAGGAGTTGCATGCAAAGTGGGAGCTCCCTCTTGAAAGCATCGATCTTGAACCTCTCTTCCTCGAGTCGAGATAAGAAATCCTGAAGCTTTTGTTTGTGATCATCATCTTGATCAGTAGCATTATTAGTGGTAGAAGAGGCAATGATTTGGTCCTCAAAAGATTTCAAAAGCATAGAATGGGTGTGTGGTTTGGAATCCAAACTTAGTTGAGAAGGAGATGCCATAGCAATAGCATACAATAATTTTGCAGTTGGGGTAAAGAGAGGGGGGGGGGGGGGATAAAAGAGTAGTGTTCCTCACTCAAATCATCAACTAGTGTTCATAAGATTAGAGAATATTAAGAGAAAAGGAAAAGAGAACAAAGTAGAGTTTTGGTCGTGGAGAGAAAGAGAGGGCTATGGCGCCTTGGGGGGGGGGGGGGGGGGGGGGGGGGGGGGATTCAACAAGGGAATAAACAATAAAGTAGCCCACCCTGCACTGCATAGGATTTTATAGAGCAAAATTAAAGGAAGATTGGAGGGGGTGTGGCATAAAGATGGATGCTAACTTCTTCCAAAGAAAGCAAAAATTTAAAGAGATGAAAAGCTAAAAACTGAAATTACACACACAGAGAGAGAGAGAGAGGGGAAAAAGAAGACAAAGGGTATCCTAAAATCTTTTGTAATTTATTATGAAATAAATTAAGGAGAGGAATCAGATGACAGAGAAGGCAGAGAAGAGAGTCCAGATGAAGAATGGAGAGGGACAACTAGTACTACTGGTATCCCTGACAATAAGATAGAGAAGCTCATGTGCTCTCTCTCTCTAGCTACATCCTTTTTTCTTTATGTATCACATTTATTTTAATATAACAACACCATATACATGAAAGCCTCTTAATATCTTATTGCTTTAACATCATTCTCATTCTGGGAGAGGACAGAAAAAGCAAAGCTAACTATTATTCACAAAAGAATATGCATACAAATTTCATCCAAAATATTAATTTTAATTAAATGAAACAACTATATTAATTAAAACATCAACATTATTTTCCCATATATATACTAGCTTTTTACCTACCCGTTGGTGACCAGAAACTATGAAATTTGAATCTAATTTACAGAAAACAATAAAAAATTAGAAAGAAAACTTTGTCCATCTATGATGGAGATAATGAAACATTTCTAAAATAAAATATTATTCTAAACATTGAATTTTTTATAATTCTAATAAAAATTAAAATAAAGGTGAAGACCTATATAGTGGTATAACTCTGATTAGACGGTAAAATTGTTGAAATTGGAGGGTATGTTACGTCAGCTAGTGTGTCCTTCGATTGGCTTTTTATAAAGTAATTTATTTGAAGTTACTATATATTATAATATGGGGTAACGCTTCGGTGCCCCCACTAAAAGTCGGGGTATCAGTTATCCTCATTGGCGTTTCGATGGATAAACATGTTTATAATATCTTGTTCTTTCGAGGACAAGAATCTATATGACATTAAAGGATAGATAGGGCGATTTGAACAAAAAAAAACTAATTTGGTAGAGATGATTATCTATCATATCGGAAGAAAATGCTGTTGTAGAAGGAAACCTGTAGAACATCGAGTGTAATCTTATATTATGATGACTAAAAATTTCAACCAAACTTAATTTAGACTTATTAAGATTAAACCTATTAATTTAAAAGTTTGGTTTAATGAGATTACCACTATAGATAGCAAAAACTTTAGTGGGGGTAACCGGTATCCCCACTTTTAGTAGGGCACCGTAGAGTTCACCAATATGATATATTTTAATCACATAGCATGTTGATGGCTGATGTGCAATTTTTTACAAATATCGTCATAAATCGATCAAAGTGACTAAGCTTACCGAAGCTCAAACTTAGGACACTAAGTTGACTGAGTTTAAATTTAACTGACTCTAGTGATACAATCCTCAAACTTAGGTGACCACTAAAGTATAATGATGATTTGAAAATAGTAAAAATAATTTGAAGCTATAAAATGAATTTCTAAGGAAAAGTAGCACTTTGCCCCCTCTACTTTGCCAACTTAATAAATAGCCTCATATAAATTATCAAAAAAATAAATAAATAAATAAATAGCCTCATATGCCATAAATCGCTCATTTTACCCCTTCCTACTTTGGCCACATTGCATTTTGGGTCCTTCCTTTTCAACTATCATTGACGTTAATTGGTGCGCATCCAGTACACCCACATTAGGTCCAATAGTCATGCATTAGTTGACTAAATAATTTTTAATTGAGAATTTAAGTATATATAATTACATAGGATGAAAACGATGAATAAAACATGTGATTTTAAAGCCTTCGTATTTCACCATACACTACGCGATACCTACCCAATTTACCTCCCTGACCAACTCTTAGTCTCCTACCTCTGATATCTCTCTTCGTCGATGTGCGAACGTATCCAAATTTAATGTTAAGAAGATGATAGTTGAAAAGGAAGGACCCAAAATGCAAATACAGAGGATTGTGCTTAAAGAATAGGAATAGTAGGACTTGGTTGAAGTAAGAGTTTCACTGCTATCGCTTGTTAATGGATAAAGCAAATTTAAGTTTTTGCTTCTCTTGTGATGTACTTGAAAGAGGGGAACATGTCAAGTTTTTGCTTGAACTCATGTCCTAATCCTCTTTCTCGAGGATCCTAGATGAGGGAAACCCTAAGGCAGCCATTGACTCAACTATCATCATATAATCTTAGTGGTGTTGATTTGTCAAAGTCACCACTACATTAACACCAATTCTGGAACATAAATGTCATGGTTGGTTATTTAATTTGATATACTTTTATAAGAAAATCAATATAATCTTATTGATGGAAGTTCTAAAAGTGACATATAACTTTAATCTTCAATGTCGACTTTTTATATTGAACTAACATAATCAAAAGTAACCATTTAATTACTTAAATTCTAAATCATTTGAAAAATTAAAATAATACTTTTTTTTTGGTCTGAAAGCGGCGTTGAGCGCCTAATCATTAATCAAAATCGAGCGCTACTTGAAAATCCCAAAGCAGTCAAAACAGAGAAAGAATCCAAGACTACAATCAGAAATAGAAACAGTGTGACTCCCACAAGGGTACCCATAACCAATGTTGGCAAGGTAGTCCGCCGCTCGATTGCCCTCTCTATAGGTATGTTTAATCGTTATGCTCCAGTCTCGGCCTCGAAGCTCTCTGAATTGGGCAGCTTCAAGAGCAAATTGGTTCGACGACTCGTCATCCTTGGTGAGGATTGAGAGAGCCACTTTCGAGTCAAGTTGCATAATGACGTGCCTATGTCCATCTGCCCAAGCCCGTTGGATGAAATCAAGTAGGTGATTCGCAGTATGAAGGGATTAAAAGCCCGGGTGTTGATGATTTTCAGCTAGCTTTTTTTCAGAAACAATGGGATAGAGAGGGAACTTCGGTTGTAGATTTGATTCAAAGTTGCTTCCGGGACAACAACTTGATCGATAGCTTAAACGATACGACTATCGTCCTTATTCCCAAGGTTAGACATCCGGAATCACTTAACCAACTTCGGCCCATCAGCTTGTGTAATGTGATTTATAAGATTCTTACTAAATGTGTGGCTCTAAGATTGAGACCTTTTATGAGTCACCTTATCAGAAGCACGCAAGCCAGCTTTGTCCCAGGTCGGCAGATCTCGGATAATATTATCATTCTACAGGAAGTTGTGCACTCAATGGAGAGAGGCAGGAACCGAATAAGGCGTATGGTTCTTAAGATTGATTTAACCAAAGCTTATGACCGGATCAAGTGGTCATTTCTTGAGGAGACGCTTCGGTTTGCAGGCTTTAGCGACGGCTTGGTCCGAATTATCATGCAGTGTGTTTCTTCAACTTGGTTTCAGGTCCTATGGAATGGAGGCTTAACTGATCTGTTCTGTCCTCAGAGGGGAATCCGACAGGGCTGCCCTCTTTCGCCCTTTCTTTTTATCCTCTGTATGGAACGCTTGAGCCACTTGATTGATGTGGTCATGTTGGCAGGATGATGGAAACCGATCACGCTCTCTCGGGGAGGACCGCCCCTTTCCCATCTGTTTTATGTTGATGATCTTATTGTTTTTGCTGAAGCTTCCATTGAACAGGCAGGTGTTATCTTGGAGTGTCTGGATGCCTCTTGCGGTGCTTCAGGTCAGGCTATTAGCATGGAGAAATCTGTTTGCTTTTGCTCTCAGAAACTCCGAGAAGCTGCTCGGTGGACATTACCACGGTGCTTGGCTTTCCACTCACTCAAAACCTTGGACGCTACCTTGGAGTACCTGTTTTGCATGAGAGGACGACTGTCCTTACCTATCAAGGTATTATCGACAGAATTGATCAGAAGCTAACTGGCTGGAAAGACAAGTCTTTGTCCATGGCAGGTAGGGTCACGCTTGCTCAATCGGTCTTTGCTGCTATCCCGGCTTATGTTATGCAAACGGCAGTGATTCCTAGTGACACTTGCGAGACTATCGATTAGAGGATCCGGGATTTTGTTTGGGGGTCGACTAACGAGGCTCGTAAAGTGCATCTTGTCTCTTGGGAACATATTTTCTTGCAGAAAGAGGACGGGGGTCTTGGTTTGAAGTCGGCCAAGCTCTTGAATAGAGCCTATATGACGAAACTCACGTTTACTTTCTTCCAAGACCCGGAGCGCTTATGGGTGAGGGTCTTGAAAAGCAAATATATGAAGGACACTAATAATAGATTTGAGCTACGTAATCTGAAGTCCCAATCAAACCAATCGAAGGGCTTGTCTAAGGAATGGGGGACCATGTTGTTGGGTGCCCACTCATCCATCCGCAGTGGTCGTGATACTCCATTTTGGACGGCTAGATGGGTGGACTCGGTCATTCGTCTTATTGACTCGATGACAGATACGGGTGTCAATTTCAATTCTTTGGATATGGTGGCCAACTTTGTTGACGAAGATGGACAGTGGAAGTTTCACGCCATCGGGAGTTTGCTACCGTCCGACATTGCCGAGAAAGTTTTTGGAATGACTCTGCCGAACTCTGAGGGTGCCGAATTAAAATAATACTTCAGTGAAAAGCTTTTGCATAACTCAAATTTAATTATTAAAATTCACAAAAAGTTAAAAGTATCAGCAAAATATTAATTACGTGAATAGTTCATAAATTTGTTTGTTACGATATTACAATTAAGAATATAATTTTATCAGTAAAAATTTGAAAGTTAATAATAGGGAGAATTCATAAAACACCAATTTAAAGTCATCTAAATCAAAACATAGTATTTATTATAAAGAATCAGATTTGAATGCCCATTAATACATTGTAAAATTCATAGGTTGATCATGAAAATCAATGTTTTTTGTAGACTTTTTATTTCTTGGTTTGTGATAATCATATTGGTCATTTATAGGTCATATTTTGTATCTTGTGAATAGTGCTCCTATTCTTCATTCCTTATTTTTATGTTTTCTTGTTGTTTATATAATACATATTTTTCTTACTTTTCATAGAAATAGTCATAATTTTTATAGATATAAATATATAAACATGATTTTCATAATCATAGTAGATGATCAAACTAGTAAGTCTAATTTGGTTCAACATCTCAAATTTCAAAAAATTATTGGCTCATCGTTATTAAACCAATAATTTCTATAAATCTTCTCATGGACATGGGATACATTGGGGACATTTTTACTTGGACCAACAAGCAAAGGGGTAGTGATTTGGTAAAAGAAAGACTTGACCGGGCTTTCTGCACATCCAATTGGAGAATTCAGTTTGACAAAGCAAGAGTCTATCATGAACAAATTGTTGGTTCAGATCATGCTCCTATCCGGATTAACCTGTTTGGAATTAAACATTCAAGGATCCCTTTTCGGTTTGATAAACGTTGGATTAAGAGGAGTGAGTGTGAGAACATAATTGCAAATTCTTGGCATGAAGGGGGTTCATCTGCTGTGAGACTTGAAGCTTGTCGACAAGGAATTGTAAGTTGGGCAAAGAAGAATTACCATGTGAGAAACCAAAGAGAAAAAGAAGTGAGACAAAGAGTTCTTTTTTTTCATATTACTCTTTGCGGAGAAGCAATAACGATAGCAAGAAGGGCCCACAGGAGAGGGCGAGGGGAAGGGGAAGGGGAAGGGGGAGGGGCGGGGGGAAGGAGAAAGGGCGGGGAGAGGGTTGGAGGGGGTTACAAACGAGGGCAACTTTTATTCTTTTGGGAGAGAGTTAGCAAATGAACTCATTTCTTGAAATTGTGTGTTGGAAGGAAGAAGAGAAAGGGCATTCCTCGCAATGGCGTGGGCTGCTGAGTTCGCTTTTCTATTGATGTGAGAAGTTTTAATTGTGGGATGGGTCCTTAGGAGGTTTCGGGTTTCGCTTATGATTGCTCCTACTGAGGAGTGAAGCTCCTCACAGTTTTGTATTCAATGAATCACACTTTCTGAGTCACTTTCGATGTCAGCTTGAAGGCATCCTGACCAAAGGCACCAATAGATCGCTTCTCTGATAGCTAACAACTCAAGGCTGAAGGGTTCCTCAATCCTGTTAAGGGATCTACCGCCTGCACAAATGATGGAGGAAAAGGAGTCACAGATGATGAGGCTGATGGCTCCCCAATACCTTTCCTAACTGCACCGTCGACGTTACATTTGATTCAAAGAAAACTTGGGGGGAACCAAACGGAAGGGGACGGTTGTTTGAAAAAAATGCAGGGAACTTGTGTTTGGGTTTTGGTTCTTACTAGAGCAAGTTCTGCAAAATGGGCAAGGAATTGGAATTTCAGCTTAGTCAATGAGGTTTGAGTGTGTTCGAAAACCACATTATTTCTTGATTTCCATATTTTCCACCAAAAGAGTGTGAATTTTTCTGCTGAAAATGTGTTCCTTATCAAGAATGGATCTCCAAGCTATGGCAATGTGTTGGGTTTGGAAGTTATGAATTGGAATTTTAAGGGAACTTGCCAGACGAAGCGTGATTGGGCAAAAGAGAAGTAGGTGTTCCACTGACTCTCTTCCTCCCTACAAACCATAAGGGATCGACGCTGAGTCTCCTATGTTTAATCTCTTGTTTTGTTGGAAGAATTATGTTAGGGATTTTCCAAAGGAAAAAAATGGAGTTTGGGTTGGAGTTGAAGGGCCCATGTTTACTTCCACAAGATTTCATCACAAGGGGAGATGGGTTGGAAGGTTTTCCATGCCGGGATTTTGTTGAGTGCAAGTTGATAGCTGAACTCACTTTGTACAAGCCATTATTTTTGAATTGCCAAATTGGCCGGTCTTCAATGGGGAATCCCGAGAAGAGTATAGTTTGGATGCTCTGGATGGTTGGGCCATCAAAAAATTGACGGATTTGTAGTATGTCCCATTTCCCGTGAGAAATGAGGAAGTTGACAGTAGGGGGAATGTCGGATATTGAAATGTTTGCCAATAATTTGGGCGGGGAGGGTGGGTTGGTGGGCAGCCATTTATCCGCAGATGTGTTGATGAGTGACCCGTCCCCGACTTACCACCTGAGTCCGTCTTGTAGGATGTCTCCCCCGAAGAGTAGGCCTCTCCATGCCCAAGATGGACGCCCGCCCTGTTTGGCCTCCAAAAAGGATGTGTTGGGGAAGTAGCGTCCTTTGTATATTCGAGTAACGAGACCGTCTGGTTTGGACAAGAAAACCCATCCTTGTTTTGCAAGAAGGGCCCGATTGAAAGCTTGGAAGTTTTTGAACCCCAAGCCTCCTTCTATTCGTGGTCGACACAATTTTTTCCAAGATAACCAGTGAATACCTCTTGAATCAATGGCTTTTTCCACCAGTATTGCGCAACAAGTTGGGAAAGTCGCTTAGTGAGGTGTTTAGGGAGTTTGAAGCAGGCCATTGCATAGACCGGGAGAGCAAAAATAACTGAAGATATGAGAACCTCCATTCCGGCTGGAGAAAGTGATTGAGCTTGCAAACTTTTCAGTTGGGAAGTCACTCTATCTTCAATGAACCTGAATGTTTCTTTCTTTTTCCCTGATATAGTTGTGGGTAAACCAAGGTAAGAATCAAAATTTCCCACAAATCCAATGCGAAGCTTTTGGCTGAAAGCATCGGCTTCGTCGTTATCAACAGAGCGAGAAAAAGCAACTGCAGATTTTGGAGGTTGACTTTTTGTCCACTGTACAGTTCGTACGTGTTGAATAAATCGAGCAAGTTTTCAATTTCTTTGTGTTGAGGCATGTAAGAACAAGTATGTGTCATCTGCGAACATAAGATGAGAGATGCTCGGGCAATGCCGATTCATTTGTATCCCTTGGAGGTCTCCCTTTTGGATGGCTTTGTCTATTAACATAGTAAGTCCTTCGGAACAAATGGCAAATAGAAGCGGCGATAATGGGTTTCCCTGACGAAGGCCTCGCGAAGGGGAGATAAGACCTTGTGGTTGTCCGTTTAGAAGGATTGTGAGTGTGGATGTAGAGAGACACGTCTGTATCCATGCAATCCACATT
This sequence comes from Linum lewisii, assembly GCA_034768395.1. Lineage (NCBI taxonomy): Eukaryota > Viridiplantae > Streptophyta > Magnoliopsida > Malpighiales > Linaceae > Linum > Linum lewisii. Next base: position 51,873,778 of record CM068296.1, read on the forward strand.
TCATTGAACCCCAAAAGTCGCATCATGTCCATAAGAAAAGGCCATTCAACTCTGTCATAGGCCTTCTCCATGTTGAGTTTCAAGGCCATGAACTTCTTTTTCCCTTTCTTATATCTTCGAATGAAAGGAGTAAGTTCGTGCGCAATTAGAATGTTGTCTGTAATAGAGCGGCCCTTTATGAATCCATTCTGTGTTTCACTAATGATGTTTGGGAGTAGTTCTACTAGCCTTTTTGAGAAAATTTTTTAGATAACCTTGTAAACGACAGTGCAAAGGCCAATGGCTCTTAATTGTTTCGTGTATTCGACTTCTTGAACTTTCGGGAGAAGAGTGACCCAAGTATGGTTAATGGCTTTCAACATTTCAATTGAGTAGAAGAAATCAATCACGACTTTTGTAAGGTCAGGACCGACAATATCCCAGTAATGTTGGAAGAAGAGACCAGTGAAACCATCCGATCCTGGGGTTTGAGATCCTCCAATAGAGAAGACTGCTTGTTGTACACATAAGGGTGTGATTGGTTTGATCAAATCTTCATTCAATTCAGGTTTAATCCTCGGGCAAGAATCAAGATTTGGGAAAATGTTAGACAAGTCTGTTGGTGGTTGGGATGTTTTGAAAAGGCTTTGGTAGAATTGAATAGCGATGTTGCCTAAGGCGGCAGGGGATGAGTGAAGGACTCCATTGTCGTCTTTCAGAGAGGTGACCTAATTTCGACATCTTCTTTGCTTGACTGATTTATGAAAAAAAGAGGTGTTTTGGTCACATTTTTGGAGCCAATTTGCTCTATCTCTTAGTTTCCAATACATTTCTTCTTTCCTGGCTGCGTCTGCCAGTTCGAGCTCGAGTTGTAGGATGTTTTCCCAGTCAATTGGGATTAAGCTTTGGCTAAGGCAATCTTCCTCTCGATCTCACGCATGGCCCTGGCTGAGTTGGTTACTCCTGTGGTAGACCATTGAAATAGGAGGTGTCTTGCTTCTTTTAGTTTTTCTTTTAATCAGAACATGGGGGTTCCTCGATCATATAATTTCCAAGCTTTTGCGATTAGGTTACGAGCCTCTGGGTATCCAATCCATTGATTATCGAATCGAAATAACCTTTAGATTGGCGCCGAGGGCAAGGCTGGAAAGAGTATAATGGGACGAGAAACAAATACTTCAGGTGCATGGAACTATGGATCGAACAACTAGCAGTGTAGAAGAGGAAGTACGAAAGACAGAAGAATTAAACCATATTTGGAGGGATGAGGAGATATTTTGGGGCCAAAGGACGAAGGTTAAGTTGTTGGCCCTAGGAGACAAAAATACAAAGTATTTCCATGCTTCAAGTATTTACAGCAAACATTGAAATTGTATCTCTAGCCTTCAAGGTGAAGATAGAAGATAGATCAATAAGGAGACGGATCTTAGAGTTGTGGCTACTAATTTTTTCAAAGGCCTTTTCTCCAAATGACAGGTTGACATGACTCTTGAAGGTTTGGACGGTTTTCCAAATTGTGTCATAGAGGAAATTAACGACAAGGATTGCTCTCTTGTGACTCCTGAAGAAATTTGGAAAGCTATGTTTTCTATTGGGGTAGATAAATCTCCGGGTCCAGATGGTTTTACAGGTGAATTATACCATAAATATTGGGCGATCATTGGTGACATGGTGTGTGATGAGGTATAGGCCTTCTTCGAAACTTCGATTATGCCGACGGGTTGGAATGACACTCATGTTGCCCTCATTCCAATAGTCCCATCCCCTAGCAGTATTAGTTAATTTCAACCCATAAGCTGCTGTAACTTCATATATAAGGTGATTGCTAAAGTCATGGCCTCTCGGTTGAAAGAGTGGATTCATTCTCTCGTTTCAGAAGTTCAAAGTGCTTTTACAGGGGAAGGGTTATTCAAGATAACATTATTATTGTTCACGAAGTGCTCCACCAGTTCAAGATTAGGAAGAACGGAAACCAAAAAGACATGATGCTTAAATTAGATATGAAGAAAGCTTACGACTTGGTGGACTGGGATTGTTTGTTAGCAATCCTTGAGAAATATGGGTTTGCTCCTAAATGGTGTGGATGGATCAGAGCTTGTATCAGCACAATACGTTTCTCTATTCTTTTCAATGGTCATCCACCCCGTTGTTTGTTCCTTCGAGAGGTATTCACCAAGGTGATCTGATGTCTCCTTTCTTATTCATTCTCATGTGAAACACACTCTCTTTCCTAATTGAGAAGAAAGGTAGGGAGAATTTGTTGTCAGGGATCAAACTGCATCGTCAAGGCCCTTCTTTATCTGATTGCTTTTTTGCTGATGATACAATCATCTTTGGTAAGGGCTCCACAGAAGAGGCTCACAGAATCATAGAAACTATCAACAACTATGTACGAATCACGGGTCAAGTTATGAATCTTGAAAATTCCTCAGTTTTCTTCAGTGCTAATGTGGACCATATGACTAGAGGAGATATTCTCACCACGTTGGGGTTCTCGGCCACCAATCATCACTCAAAGTACCTAGGAGTTCCTACAGAATGGGGTATTTTTAAAAGGAGACTTCTCGTTCCTATTGGATCGCATGGATCAACAAGGCCGCTCTTGGAAAGGGGGGATTATCTCTCATGCCGGGAAAGAAACTCTTATCAAATCCGTCATTCAGGCTATCCCCACTTTCATTATGAGTGCCTTCATGCTTCCAAAGAGTATGACAAAAAAGATGGACTCAAAGCTGTAAAATTTCTTATAGGCTGGTAATATGGATAAGAGATGTATCCATTGATGCAGTGCTGAGGTGCTCTGCTCCTCTAAGTTACAAGGAGGTTTGGGTTTCAATAGCTTTCATGAGTTCAATGTTGCTTTGCTCTCTAAACAAGGTTGGAGACTTATCAATAATCCAGAGGCCCTTTGTGCTCGCATCCTTAAGAGCATTTACTTTCCGAATGGGATTTCTTATCCTAAAAAAAGGGAGCTAGGCCTTCATGGATTTGGGCAAGGCTTGTCCAAACTAAAGCAACCTTGAACAAGGGGATTATCAGAGTGGTGGGAAATGGTGCTGATAGCTTGGTTCACCTTCATCCTTGGATTCCTTCCCTCCTAGCCATCGCCTTCCAGTCTTCGCAAATAGTGAAGTTCGTGTGTCGGATTGGATCCTCGACAACCCAATGAGATGGGATATTGATACAATTTCTAGCACCTGTGACCCTTCTCTTCTGGATGCCATTGTCTGTGTCCCCATTGGGCCGTCTAACATGGATGATGAATGGAAGTGGAAGTTCAACCAATATGGTTCTTTCTTTGTGAAGTCGGCTTACCACACTCAACATGCCCACTTTGATTCTTCCCCTCAACACTTTTTCTCTCGTAAGGATTGGAAGTGGCTCTGGAATTTCACTCTCCCTCGATTAAGCACTTCCTTTGGAGATGTATTAGAGATGGTCTGGAAACAAAGGAAAATTTGCATAGAAAATTTGCTCTTAATGACAATTGCCCAGTCTATGAGGGAAGTTGTGAAACCATCCTCTATTGCTTGTTTACTTGTCCTCATGCGATTTCCTCTTAGGGCAGGAATTGCTCAGGGATTCTTCTCTCGTCAGATTCTAAATCCTTTGGTTCTTAGCTTTTTGATTTGCAGGGAAAGATCCCATTTCTCACTTTGGTCAAAGTCATTGCCACTTGTTGGAATGTGTGGAAACCTCGCAATGGGATGGTCTTCCTGTTCGAGGCTCCTCATTCTTCGACCACAAATCAAGCTATTACCAAGGACGTTTGTGATTGGAAATACTTGGGTCAAGTAAGTTTGAATCACCTGGTGCATCGCTCTTGTCTAAACCTTGCAAATCTTTATCCCCTACTAAGTACATCCGATTTGATGATACACTACGACAGATCGTTCGTCAACGTTTCCCAGGAGGCAGCTTATGGAATGGTCCTCTCCAACATCCATAGAGAATTTTGTGATCGTAGAAGCGACACTTTTTTCTTCTCATCCCTTATCGTTGCTGAAGGTCGAGCGATTCTTGAAGCTTTTCAGTGTGCTACAGTCCTTTCCTCTCTAGTGACTATCCTGTCGGACTGCAAAACACTTGTGGATATCTGTCTCAAACCGTTAAGGACCTGGCCTTGGGAATGTTCTATGATCTTCAGTTCTTTCCTTCAGGTTGCTCAAGAACGGCCTTGGATCGAGATTACTTTTATTCCTCGAAAGGAGAACAAAAAGGTTAATTGGGTGGCTATTTCGGCGAGAAATCACTTGCTACCACCTAATTGGATTACTTTTCTTAATTCTCCACTATTGTAAGTTGTCTTGATTCCTTGTATTATGTAACGATTTGGAATGAAATGCATTCAACTTTGTCAAAAAAAGTGATTAAACTGTAATTTTAGCATAGTTACATCATACTGATTTGATAAATGATTCATGATCCAATAGATAAATCATTCGTAATGTATGATCGTGAAAACTCCAAATATTATTGTTGAAGTCTTAGTTGAAGATGTTTCTTACATTTATATTCGAAGGAAAGAGTTTGAATTTTATTGTTCCCATTACAATATGATAAACTATTACTTCTCTATGGAACTATTAGTTTAAATTTGCATTTAATATTAATTAATTAATTACTTTAACATACAACTTATTTTAAGTGGTGGTTAATAAACCATGTTTAATGGATTGAAGGTGGTCAAATTGGTAAAGTCAAAAGAATATTGATAAATACTAATATCAAAAGAAAATTAAATGGTGAGACGTGGGAAAGAGAATAAAGGGGAAAAGAAAATTTAAAAGAAAATTAAATAAATTAGAAAGATGTGAAAATATATTTATATATAATATATATTTTCAAAATTCTCCCAATTTCTCTCTCATTTCTTTCAATTGTTTTCTTCTTAAATTTCCATGAACTATTCATTATGCTAGAAATTAGTACTCCAAAACTAGAGCTTGACATGAAACACGTATGGAAAGTATATACAAACCTCTAAATATGTACAAATCTCTTTGTTTTTGTGTTCTTGTTTTAAAATATCTGGGCTTTTCATGTTCTTTTCTTGTTGTAGGGGTACCAAAGAATGATTTTGTATGTTTTTTTTTTGTGAAGAGGCGGCGCTAAAACACTGTATTTATTAATCAAAACTGAACGAGGTTCAGAGCGACCCAATGAGTCATACAAGAAAATTGGCATGAAGCCCATGATTAGAATATGAAATCAAGCTACGTTCTGGGTCGCGACCATGACTGATATTGGCAAGGTTGTCAGCAGCCCTATTCCCCTCTCGAAAGATGTGCTTGATCGCCACATTCCATTTTTCTCTTCATTAAATCTTGGAAGTGAAGCACCTCACAAGCATGTTGGTGGGTGGTTCCACTCCTTTAGTTAGTAGAAGGCACGTCGTCATTAAATCGAGTTGGTGAAGCACACGCCGATGACCAGCCTCCCAAGCCAACTCGAGACCAACCAAAGTCGATTTGATTTCGGCACGGGTGATAGAACATTTCCTGAAGTTACTAGATAAGGCATGGAGGTAGTGTCGGCGAATCTCTGATAAGACCTCCACTTGTATTGATTCTGTAACACCCATCCCAAATCAACTCGAGTTAAAAACTCGATTATGAGCATCACTAGCAGAACAGTACAATAAAAGAAGTAGGCAACCCGACAAATAAAAGAAATAGAAATCCTCAATAATTAAAAACCCAAAACAGGCCTCCAATAGTGAAATTCGAATATAAAACCGAGAAACGACAAATCTTGTATCAAATGTCAAAATGAGTACAGAACCCCCAAAGGTACTGGTCAACTAAACTGAAAGAAAAGAAAATAGTCAAATCCAAGTAAGTCGTCAGTCTTCACCTCATAGCTTCCAAGACAACCTTCCCGAACTCAATGGATAGAGCGAACATTCGCCAGTCTTAAACCTAAGGGTAAGGAGTTATTGTGGTGTCTGTGAACTGAATGAATTAGAATTGAAAACGGCTGGTCTGTTGATTGCCAATGCTCTAGTGATCTAAGGGGGATTCGAAATCTAAGCATGTCTGTTGTCTGTCTAAGTCAAACAATCAATCATTCTGCAATTTAATTTCATTTCAGTTTTCTTGCATTCTAGTTTAGAACTCGTGGAACTCACACCACGCGCAACTTGTTTTATCCTGAATAGAATTGCCAATACATTTGACTAAACAAGTAGAAGAGGCTCGTGGAATACGATCTGCTTAGCTTTCAGCTCAGTAGTTATTTGACTGCATGCATTACAACGTTCATCAAATTGTTGTTGTTGCCGGGGAACTCTTCTATTCCGTTGAAAGAAGAGTTGGCATTTTTATTCTTCTACCTTTCCATCTTTCATTTTTCCATCACACTTCGATTTTACACCGGTTGTGTTTGTTTTTGTCCCTTGCAGATTATAGCAGGTATAGAATCAAGTGACTTCCGTCTCATTTCCCCCCTCCCACCTACCGCTATGGCTGCTTCCAAGAGTCTTGCGGACAATAGTAAGTCGAGCGCAACTAACGTTCTGTCGTCCATCGTCGTACTTTGTAATGACGACAATCCTAACTATGAGATCAAGATCCCCTTACTGGGACTAATCTCTAGGGATGTGCAATTTGAAGGAAAGCCAGATGATAATCCTTGCACGCATTTATCTGACTTTTTCGCTATCTGTGAAACTTTCAAGAGTGGGAACCTCAACAAGACGCTCTATGTCTTCGAGCTTTTCCATTCTCTCTCAAAGGTGCAGCTAAGAGATGGCTTAGCGACAACCACCCAGTCATTATACAGATTGTGAGACTCTAGTTCAAGATTTCGTTGAGTTATATTTCCCTCCATCAAGGACAACTGCCTACAAGGACAGCATCTCTAGGTTTGCTCAGAATGAAGATGCAAGCTTATACGACACTTGGAATGAATTCCAAGAACTTCTCTTCAACTGTCCTCACCATGGTTATGAACAAAGGCAGCTAGCTGAATTCTTTGCTCGCGGGTTGAGGAATCTGCAAAGTGGGTCAACTCCCTAGCTGGGGGAGATTGCACCGCTCTTACACCTCAAGACGCTCTTCTTCATTTTGCTAGTTGTGCTTGAAAGTCAAGAAATTGGGAAAGACAAAGAGAAAGTACCAAGAGTCAGATGAGCATCGCAGATCAAGTCAAAGCAGAAGTTCAAAAACATCTAAAGACAATTGGCGTATCCCTCGATCCCCTATCAGCTACCGTCTTTACGGATGACTGTGGATGTTGCGGAACCTGTGCTCATAACGGAGGAAGCTGCCTTAACTTTGGTAAAGCAGATGTCTGGTCTACAGAAGAGGTGAACTTCATTAGTCAAGGCTTCACCAACAACCAGAGAGGCTACTCTAATTACAGGAACTACCAGCCTCAGGGTCAGAATCAAAACAAGCGATCCTCAGAATCATATCAAGGACCTCCTGGATTCTTTGGAGGACAACAATAGTCTCGATCAAAGCCGTATTACAACAGAGATGAGGTCTTTGAGAAGAAATTTGACCGAATTTTGAGCAGACTTGACGAACACGACAATCAATTCAAAGCTCAAGCTGCACTCAATCAAGGACAAATGGCTCAGAGCCAAAGAGTGGAAGATGCAGTGAACAATATGACTAGGTTATTGGCTAGCAACCCTTTCCTTAATCAAGCAGCATTTCAAGGAGACTCCAGTATTAGGAGTGAACAAGCTCAAGCCATCACCACCAGGATTGGTAAGCAGACAGCTGATCCGAAGGCTCCAGAACCGGACATGATACCAGATGCTACTGCCTTAGATATGCCAGAGGTTGAAGACATCACAAAAGAGGAAGAAGTAGCACCGACTCCTCCTCCTAAGACAGCTCCTGAGCATGTCTTAGCACCATATATACCTCAGATCCCTTTTCCAAAAGCTGCGATGAGCAAGGCCAAGGATCACGACACCCAATATAAGAAGTGGTATAACGTTCTAAAGAATGCGGAGATCAAGATACTAGTAACTGAAGCTGTAGAGATCATACCACCACTTGGGAAATTCTTCAAGGATCTCATGAAGAAGGTGAAGAACGGAGAGGCATTTTCTGTCACCCTCACCAATGAATGCGCTTCTCTCTTCGGTAGCCCATCTCCTATGTGACAGCCACCGCCACCTCCAGTTAAGTGTTCTGATCCCGGTCCTTTTACATTACCATGCATAATACTCCGGTGCATCTATTAATGTTATGCCTGCTTATATTTATGAGAAGTTAAACCTAGGAAAACTGAAACTGCTTACAATGCATCTCGTTCTAGCTTATAGGTCAGTGAAACTGCCTAGGGGTATAATAGAAGACTTAGCTGTTCGTTGTGGCCTTTTTACTATTATTGCAGATTTCGTTGTTCTGGATACCCATGAACTAGACGGAACGCTTATCTTAGGGCGACCTTTCTTGACAACCTCCGGTGCAAATATCAATTGCAAACAAGGCTTGTTGACCTTAAGTGTAGGACAAGATAGCGTTACTTTCCGCATTAGAGATAGCATGAGATATTCTGTAGCTCAAGATGATAAATGTTATACTGTTGATGCTATGGAGTTGGCCTCGGCCAACTTCATCACTAACGCCTTATCTAGTGATCCACTAGAGTTGTGTTTGATTTCAAGAATTGAAAACGTGTTAGAAGATCAAGAGCAGCGCCTATGGAAAGACAAATTAGACGACCAAAAGACGACATCCACAACCACTTCTGCGCCACCCCATATTGAACCGGCTTCAAGTCAGATCACCACTTCATACGAGAACCCGCCAGACTTCGCATTAAAGGAGCTCCCCGACCATCTAGACTATGCATTCCTAGGAAAGGAATGTCAGTTGCCAGTTATCATCAACTCAGCTTTATCTCCCGAACAGAAAGAGAAACTGATCATATTACTGAAGAAGCACATCCGAGCTATAGCCTGGCAATTATCATACATCAGAGGCATCTCCGAAACCATCTACAAGCATTGGATAGTCGTAGATGAAGAATTCAAGCCAGTCAGACATCCACAACGCCGATTAAACCCTCTAATGCAGGAGGTTATGAAGAAGGAAGTCCTTAAGCTTCTGGATGCCGGAATCATATACCCTATTGCCGATAGTCCTTGGGTTAGTCCAATTCAGGTTGTTCCAAAGAAAGGAGGGATTATAGTCATCCCTAATCAGAAAGGAGAGCTCATTCCCAGTCGCACGGTTACCGGGTGGAGAGTCTGCATCGACTACAAACGCCTTAATGATGCTACGAAGAAAGACCACTTTCCACAACGGTTCATTGATCAGATGCTAGAAAGGTTAGCTGGCCATAAGTACTACTGTTTCTTAGATGGAATGTCTGGTTACTCCAGATCCCCATCGAGCTAGACGACCAAGAAAATATGACTTTCACCTGCCCGTTTGGTACGTTTGCTTATCGTCGTATTCCCTTTGGTTTGTGCAATGCTCCCGCTACTTTTTAAAGATGCATGCTTGCTATATTCGGAGATCTAGTAGAGAACATGGTGGAAATATTAATGGACGACTTCTTTGTCTATGGAGACTCATTTCTAAGTGCCTAGCTAACTTGGATAAGGTACTAGCTCGCTGTAAGGAAACCAACTTAGCTCTTAGTTGGGAGAAATGTCACTTTATGGTTACCGAAGGCATTGTTCTTGGCCATAGGATCTCCAAGCTCGAAATAGAAGTCGATTGTGCCAAGTTTGAAACCATCGCCAGTCTGCCACCGCCAACCTCGGTCATGACAGTTCGAAGCTTCCTCGGTCATGCTGGATTCTACCGGAGATTCATCAAAGATTTCTCCAAGATCACTCTTCCAATGACCAAGCTTCTAGAGAAAGACACCCCTTTCGTTTTTTACAAGGCATGTCTTGAAGCCTTTTGAGATAATGAAGACCAAGCTCACCACCGCACCAATCCTCACAACACCAGATTGGAATCTTCCATTTGAGATAATGTGCGATGCTAATGACTTTGCCGTTGGTGCTGTTCTGGGACAAAGAAAAGAGAAGAGATTCCATCCCATTTATTTTGTTACCAAGACGCTTAACGACGCTCAGAGGAACTACACTACTACAGAAAAGGAGCTCCTAGCTGTTGTCTTCTCTTTCAATATGTTCAGGCAGTACCTGGTCCTCTCTCATACCATTGTCTACACCGACCATGCTGCTCTGCGCCATCTCCTAGCAAAGCAGGACTCAAAGCCAAGACTTATCCGATTGGTTCTCCTTCTCCAAGTGTTCAACCTAGAGATCAAAGACAAGAAGGGAGCTGAGAATCTAGCAGCTGGCCATCTTTCCCGACTCGAGGAGTCACAAACAGGTAAGTCTACTACTACTCCTATTAATGATTCTTTCCCTGACGAGTTGTTGCAACTTGAAATCTATGAATAGGTTAACAGCATAGCCATCGAGCCTTGGACGATTGCTCATGCTTAGGAGCTTAGTAATGCAACAACACCGGACGAGCCCTGGTATGCCACCATAGCTAACCATCTTTCTCGCGACATAATACCTCCCGGATTGGATTATAATGCGCGGAAAAAGCTCATTAAAGAAGCCAAGTCCTACTTCTCGGATGAGCCGTTCTTGTACCACATTGGAATTGACGGGATGATCCGGAGGTGTTTCTCTTACGTCGAGGCAGCCGACGTTATGCGTAAGTGCCACGAAGGTCAGCTTGGAGGACACTTCGGCGGAAACCGCACTGCGAGAAAGGTACTCGAAACTGGTTTTTACTGGCCATCTATCTTTAGTGATTGTGACACTTTTGCTCATCATTGTGATGCATGCCAACGATCAGGTAACATCTCTAACCGTAATGAGATGCCTCAAATTGTTTCTTTAACTGTTGAAATTTTTGATGTTTGGGGAATTGATTTTACAGGACCATTCACACCCTCCAACGGAAATAAGTACATTCTTGTAGCCGTTGATTATGTTTCTAAGTGGGCTGAAGCTGAAGCTTTACCCACCAACGATTCAAGAGTGGTGGGACGGTTCCTTACACGTCTCTTCACACGTTTTGGTTCACCACGCTTCATCATAAGCGATAGTGGTACCCACTTCCACGGACACTTTGACCGGGTGTGCAAACGCTTTGGTGTCACCCATCGAATGTCCACAGCTTATCACCCTCAAGCTAACGGTAAAGCGGAAGTGACAAACCGTGAGCTCAAGCGGATTCTTGATAGGACAGTTGGCCGGTCTCGCAAGGACTGGTCATCTAAGCTCAATGATGCCTTATGGGAATATCGAACTGCATACAAGACTCTGGTAAAAGGCGATTTTACCAAGGTCGTATTCCACGGGGTCCTCTCATAGACCAATACTCACACTTCTCATAGACGGTCTAGACATTTGAAAGAAGTTTTGGTTTGAAATAGAAATTAAAAACTAAGGTAAAGAAATGCAAAACTAACAAAGACTAAGCAAAAGAGAAAGGTGGTTCAAATCAAAGACAAAGGGGCTCTCTTGGTGGGTAGTTTCATCATGCTCAAGATGACTAATTCAACAAACAAGTCAATCAAGATCGAGTTTGCATTCGGATGACCAAGCATTTCACTTCTATAGACTCAATGCACTCTCGTAGCACCTAATCCCTATCCCAATACCACTCAACTTAGGCTCTCGCTCTCAAGCTAAGTGAAAAAAGGATGCATTCTAAGTGTTTGATGAAATGCCAAGACACAAGACCCTCTCTTAAGACTCTATGACCACAAGGCTAGGCACAACACTCTCATATCAATGCCCTAACACTAAGAGATTCACCAAAAAGCCTTTTCAAACTCAATTGAATGAAAATCCACATGCACACCAAGTGTTCGATAAAATGCCCAAGAGAGAAATCAAGAGAAAATGGTTGAAATAAGATGATCTAATCTCTTAGAACACACTCACTTCAATCCCTAGACCTACAATCTATGCAATCCAAGCACTCTCATGCATCAAATCACAATGAATGGACCAAATCAAGCAAACATGGCATAAAATGGCATTAAGAACAAGTCTAGGAATCATCCTCATACAACCAAGATCAATCATGGCAAGTTCTATACAATCATTCCTCTATCATAGCACAACTAATCTACCCATCCAAGATGAACCCTAGAAACTCAGCCACACATGGCCAAGGGAGTAAAGAGAAAAGAAGGAAGAATGGTCACCAAGAACACCATGGATGAATCCTTGAGATGATCTTCACTTCTCCACTTGTAAGCACTTCTCCCAAGGTTTGTTGGCTTCAATCCTAGCTCCAATGGCTTCAAATTGCTCCAAAAACGTGTTCTAGGGTTTGAGGGTTCGTGGGTATGTGTTTGGGGTTCAAGAGAGATCATAGAATTCTTCAAAATGGCCAAAAACAAGAGTATTTATAGTGCAGGGGACAGTGCACGGCGTGCACTCCTGCACGGCGTGCACCCCTGCACGGCGTGCACCCCTGCACGGCGTGCACCCCTGCACTCTGCAGAAAGCTCGATCTTGCAATGTTCATATCTCCCTCGTCCGGACTCCAAATGACCTCCCGTTTGCTCCTATGCGCTCCTTGTCATCCGTACTTTGATGCCATAACCTGAAAATGCACAGAGGCAACTCCAATAGACCACGAATTTGGATCCAAAGTGGCAACCGGACAACAAAATGACACTTTGCACAAAACTTCAATAAAAGCATATAAGTCATGTCATTTCACGAATAAACACGGGCATTTCATAGGTCATTCATAAGCTTAAAATGCACTAATTAAAGTCACATCAAATTCCCCTACGACTAAGCTTTGCTTGTCCTCAAGCAAATGAATTAGAAAACATCCAAGTTCACAAATGACAAGTTCGGTCCATTGAGATTCAAGCAATCACAATTTAGCTTAAAGTGTTCCACGAACAAACTAAACCTACACATGCAAGAACATCAACCAAACAAGTCTAAACCTCACTAATTTCTGCACACTTCAAGTAGTGGTTGATTGGGACACAGCAAAACCGACCACGACAACACCAACTCTAATCAAAAGGACTTGAAATCAGAACATGGATCGTAAGTGGCGAGTGATTATGATGTGGCTATCGACTCGACTTCATCCGCTTCTAGATCCGCACTTTACAAACTCTGGCTAGGATCAAGGGCTACATTTGAGAACTCTTTTTCTTTCTTTTCTTTCCTTTTTTTTTCTTACTGCATACTAGTGCTCGATTCAACACTTCACTTAGGTGTTGAACCTGCCTAGCTCACAGCCTTTGCCCTTTTTCTTAGTGCTCAACCCGACACTTCACTTAGGTGCCGAGCTTGCCTAGCTTTTCTTTTGAGCATTTTTTTTTTCACAATTTAGCCACTTGATCCTTAGCCCTTTACAACTTCCACACAAGATTTCGAATTGGATTCCGTCTAATCTCAAGCCACAATCACGAAGGATCAAAAAGGGCAAAGAAAGACATGAAAAAGGGGTGAAAATTCTGATTGCCTTCATCATCTTAGACCGGTGTTATCGAGCGGTACAAAAACACCTATCAAACCAGTCAACCAACATACAAGAGTGATAAAATGTCAGTTCTGGCCCAGACTCATTTGATATTAGTGCTAACATGCTGGTTATAGGTTCTAAGTAGGACAGTCTAAACGTCATTGTGAAAACTTGAAGTCAATTAAACACCAAAAGTCAAGAACCGAACGATTCTACAATAGAGGAATTCGATATTCAATTAAGATCATGCAACACATCAAAACATAGCTTTAGACTTCTACCGACAAATAATCACACCAAACCTCAAACTCCCCTACGACTAACATGAGCATTGTCCTCAATGATCAAGAGAGAGAGGATAAGGTGGAACGAATATACCGCGCGGTGAAGAAGAGAAGCCGGAGATGGAATCCCGGGTCAAGTAACCTGTTCAGGACGAGGACCTGAATCAGGGGTACCTGTAGAAAACAAGGGAGGGCACACCACTCAAACACAACCCATAGTCGACAAGATGAGAGTACGGATGAGATGTGTGATCCAACAACATGACAAGTTCAAAGCCAGAAATGAAAAGAGAAAATCAGAAGTCAAACACAACAAAACATGCAGTCATAAACAGAAATAAAAGAAAGGAAAAATCCAAAGTCCTGAGAAGTGGTGAGTGATCCTGCAGCTCTCAGTGGGGTGGTGGTCGTGGGTGCCCAGGCCACTGTGACCATGGATGGTAGCCGTCAAACGGGGGAGGCGGTGGAAAGACTGCCCAAGTGCTGGAGGGGTCGGACTCAGAGTGGAAGCTCTCCTGGTAGTAGTAGGACTGATGCTGCTGCCAGTACTGAGAATGCTGAATCTGAGTAATCTGGATACCCTGAAACTGCTGAACCTCATGCACCTGAGCAAGCTGCTGTCCATAGAACTGCTGGCTCTCAAAGTCCCTAGCGTTGTACGCCTCTAGGTTCTGAACTCTCCTGTTAAGATCCTGTATCGCCGCACTGTCTCTCCTCTGTCCCTCACGCATATCCTCCACTACGGTCGTGAGGCGACCCATCCCCGAGATAAGCTCATGAAGTGTAGTAGGGTCGATCTCTCCATCCTCCTCATCACTGTCATCATCTGAGATCCGATAAGTCGGAACCAGAAGGTCTGTGATCTGAGCTGTAGGTAGGACAATCCGCAAGAGAACTGGTCGAGGCTCGACAAATGCTGGAGCAGGACCAAAAGCATCAAGGCACTCATACCCACGCACCAACCTGGTCACAAATCCTCCTCCCAGCAGAACACTAGTAGTGTCACTAGCTTATATCTGAAGGAGGGCTCCTAGCACTAAATCACCTAGATGCAGCTTAATGCCCCTCTCCAAGCAGTAAAAGAGAAACAAATCTCTGACTGAGACTACACCTGGAGAGGAGGATGACTTCCTGTGGGTGATGGAGTGCCGGAAGAAGTGATGGAGGAGCTTCCGCATAGGCCGATTCACTTCTGTGACCTTGGATGAGCGAGCTGAATAACCTCTAGTCCTCGGTGCAATTTCCTTGAAGAATGCACTCTTGGCGTCCCCCGCAAGAGAAGATAGTAGAACATTCACTACATGGGAGGGACTAGCCGAAGCCTTCCTCGAGGAGTTCTTTCCCCCCTATATGACGGATGCAATCCGGGATCGAATCAACCACTTCACACAACACAAGGGAGAGCTCTTCCATGAGACTTGGAATAGGTTCCAAGCCCTTCTTCGGTCTTGTCCTCATCACAACTTCGCCGAATGGAGCTTGGCGGATATCTTTGCTAGGTCCCTTGACTTTGAGAATACAAGGATGATCAACCAAGCCGCCAGAGGTGATCTAAGGACGCTCACTCCCGAGGATGCTCTCGAACTCTTTGCGGAGATGGCCAACAAGACAAGGAGTTGGTCTCGACAACAACCTCCAAGCTCTAAATATGGAAGCGACACACACCATGACTCTAGAGCTATAAGTGTTGATGCACCAAAGGATTCATCCACCTATGGGAAGAAGCATAAGTTACCGGGACATCGAGATGAAGATGACCCTATGTTTGCGCTCCTCATGTCTAAGATCGATGCTATGGCATCCCAAGTAAGTAACCTAAGCATGCCTAAGCATCCCTCCAAGGTTCAATCATCTCATGTGGGTAACCCTCCAGTGGCTTCTATATACTGTTGTGAATGTTGTGGGGGTCAAGGCCACGATGTTAGTGCTTGTCCTTCCGCCACTCCTGAACTTGGCCAAGGCGACCTTGAGGAGGTAAGCTTCGCACAAGGTCAAGGTTTCCATGGTAATTTCAGCCCCCAAGGTAACTATCAAGGTAACTATAACCGACCTTGGTACAACAAGTCTAACCAAGGTTACCAAGGCCAAGGGAGTCAAGGTAGCGGTTATAGCAAGGGCTACAACCAAGGAAATCAAGGAGGTTATCAAGGTTATAGGGGTTATCAAGGCAACCAATGGTCTCAAGGAAGTAATCTAAACCAAGGTAGCCAAGGGACTCAAGGAGGACCCCAAGGTCAATGGCACCAAGGGGGA
Organism: Linum lewisii; assembly: GCA_034768395.1. Lineage (NCBI taxonomy): Eukaryota > Viridiplantae > Streptophyta > Magnoliopsida > Malpighiales > Linaceae > Linum > Linum lewisii. Next base: position 51,889,748 of record CM068296.1, read on the forward strand.
AATCAATGGAATCAAAGTGGACATCCAAGTCAAGGTTTCCAAGGTCCTACCCCACCGGGAATGTACAACCATAGAGGTGAAGGACCACCCGGGTTCAACAAGCCTCCTCAAAATAAGGAGGGTGGTTCTTCGATTTCTCAAGAAGACACCAATGCGGCAATGATCCAACTCATCAAGAATCAACAAGCTTTAATTGCCAATTTGGAGAACCAATTAGGACATATTTCTAAGGCACTCTCGGAGTGACCCTCGGGCACTTTATCTTCCAATACCGAGATCAACCCCAAAGGTCCGGAGCATTGCAAGGTAGTGACCTTGAGAAGTGGAAGACCCTTGCAAGATACAACCTCTACCCCAATTGACTCTAAAAAGGTACAAGATCCTAATCTAATGGTTGATGATGATGATATTAATGATCCTCCTTCGGATGAAGTTGAGGTTGAAGTCGAACCTCCTACGGGTAATGTGAACACTAAGGTTGCCAAGGAACCTAGTAAGGCTACATCGAGTACACCACCGGTCTCTCCTCCCGCACCGGTTGTATCTCCATACAAGCCTAAGCCTCCATACCCATCTCGATTGAAGAAGGATGGCCTTGAGAAGGTTTTTAAGAAGTTTGTGGAGCGGATTAGTCAAATGCAATTCTCTCTTCCGTTTCCCGAAGCAATGACTATGATGCCCCAATATGCTAAGTTCATGAAGGAACTCTACACCAACAAGAGAAAGCTACCGGAGACATCTCTAGTCCACCTTAATGAGGAATGCTCCGCCGTTCTCTTCAAAAGTCCACCCAAAAAGCTCAAGGATCCGGGTACCTTTACTATCCCTTGTGCTATTGGTAATATTTCTCTTGCTAATGGTCTTGCGGATCTAGGTGCTAGTATCAATGTCATGCCTTATTGCATATTTGAGAAGCTAGGGTTGTCTAATCTTCGTTCTACTCGTATGTACATTCAACTTGCGGACAAGTCGACCAAGAGTCCTAGGGGGATTGTTGATGATGTGCTAGTTAAAGTAGGCCCTTTTGTCTTCCTAGTTGACTTTGCGGTCATAGATACCGATGATGTGGATGTCTCATTGATATTTGGTAGACCATTCCTAGCTACTTCTCATGCTTTGATTGATGTGCATGATGGAAAATTGACATTGAGAGTAGGACAAGAGAGTGTCACATTTTGCATAGCCAATGGCATGAAGTTTGCTCACGCACAAGATGATTTAGAGTACTCTTGTGATACTATTGCTTCGGCTAGTGTGTGTAGTATTTCTAACTTCGTGTGTCGAGATTCTTTGGATATTTGCCTTAGAACGGATGTGCAGGAACATTTAGGCACCCCGGAGTTAAAAGCTCAAGTGGCTTACCTTGATGAAGGGAGAGACAAGTTGGAGAGTGAGACAATTTTTGTTGCCCTCCCAAAGGTGGAAAGGGTAAAGACCTCCTATGAAGAACCACCTACTCTTGAGCTCAAGCCTCTTCCCGCACATTTGGAGTATGCTTTTCTCATGCCAGATTCTAAGCTACCGATAATCATCAATTCTGAGCTTCTACCCGAGCAAAAGGACTGTCTAGTGGAGCTCCTCAAGAAGTACATGAGAGCTATTGCGTGGAGCATCTCGGATATTCGAGGTATAAGTCCCACATTTTGCTCACATCGGATCCTTATGGAGGAAGATTTCAAGCCGGTTGTGCAACCACAAAGAAGGCTAAATCCTAACATGAAGGAGGTTGTGAAGAAAGAGGTTATTAAGCTTATGGATGCGGGTATTATCTTTCCTATCTCGGACAGCCCTTGGGTTAGCCCCGTGCAAGTTGTTCCCAAGAAAGGAGGGATCACGGTGGTAGCTAATGACAAGGATGAGCTTATCCCGACAAGGACGATCACCGGGTGGCGTGTTTGCATAGATTATCGTCGACTCAATGATGCCACTAGGAAGGATCACTTTCCTCTACCTTTCATGGATCAAATGCTCGAGCGTCTCTCCGGTCACGAGTACTATTGTTTTTTGGATGGTATGTCCGGGTACTTCCAAATCCCGATCGCCTCGGAGGACATCGAGAAGACCACATTCACATGCCCCTTCGGTACTTTTGCTTATCGACGGATCCCCTTTGGGTTGTGCAACGCTCCCGCTACCTTCCAACGGTGTATGCTTGCCATTTTCGATGATTTCGTGGAAGATATCATGGAAGTGTTCATGGACGACTTCTCGGTTTTTGGGGATTCATTCGACCTATGCTTGAGGAACCTTGAGAAGGTCTTGCGTCGGTGTGAAGAGACCAATCTTGCATTAAGTTGGGAGAAGTGTCATTTCATGGTCAATGAGGGGATTGTTCTTGGTCACAAGATCTCTAAAAAGGGCATTGAGGTTGACAAGGCAAAGTTGGAGACCATCTCTCAACTTCCTCCACCCTCATCGTGAAAGCCGTGAGAAGTTTCTTGGGGCATGCTGGTTTCTATAGGCGCTTCATCAAAGACTTCTCGAAAATAACTACTCCTATGACTCGGCTTCTTGAGAAGGATGTGGAATTTCGTTTTGATGAAGAGTGCTTGCAAGCTTTTGAACTCCTCAAGGGTAAGCTCACGAATGCCCCTATACTTATTGCTCCGGATTGGTCAAAGTCATTTGAGTTGATGTGTGATGCTAGCGATTACGCCATTGGAGCGGTTCTAGGCCAACGAATCGACAAGAGATTCCATCCAATATACTATGCAAGTAAGACTCTCAATAATGCTCAAAGGAACTACACAACTACGGAGAAGGAGCTCTTGGCCATAGTGTTTGCTTTTGATAAGTTTAGGTCCTACTTGGTACTTTCTCACACTATTGTCTTCACGGACCACCAAGCTTTGAGGTACCTTCTATCTAAGACCGATGCTAAACCAAGGTTGATCCGATGGGTCCTTCTATTGCAAGAGTTTGATATTGAGATTCGAGATAAGAAGGGGTCCGAGAATGTAGCCGCCGACCACTTGTCTCGCTTGGAAGAGGCGGAAATGGTACACAATGGTAATGAAGAGATCAATGACAACTTCCCCGATGAGCTATTATTCACTATAACAACTTTAGAGTTCAAGGAACCTTGGTTCGCGGATTTGGCTAACTACCTTGCTAGTGGAGACTTGAAGGAGGGCCTCTCCACTCAAGATAAAAGGAAGTTCTTTGCGGATTTGAAGCATTACTATTGGGATGATCCTTTTGTATTTCGAGTTGGCTCGGATGGTATGATTAGAAGATGTGTCACTTATGGAGAGTCTAAGGACATCATGCGACATTGCCACTCCGGTCCTACGGGTGGACATCATGGAGCAAATCGCACGGCTCGCAAGGTACTTGAGTCCAGATTCTTTTGGCCTTCGATCTTCCGAGATTGTCAAGACTTTGTCAAGTCTTGCGATGCGTGTCAACGTTCAGGTAACATCTCTTCCCGTAATGAAATGCCTCAAAATGTCTCGTTAGTGGTAGAAATATTTGATATATGGGGTATTGATTTCATGGGACCATTTCCTACTTCGCATGGTAACAAGTACATATTAGTTGCGGTAGATTACGTGTCTAAATGGGCGGAGGCACAAGCTTTGCCTACCAATGATGCCCGAGTCGTAGGGAAGTTTCTTGTTAAGTTGTTCAATCGTTTTGGTACCCCTCGTGCTATCATTAGTGATCGAGGTACTCATTTTCAAGGGCAATTCGATAGAGTATGCCACCGGTTCGGCGTCACTCATCGGATGTCCACCTCGTATCACCCTCAAACTAGTGGCCAAGCCGAGGTGACCAATAGGGAACTTAAGAGAATCTTAGAGAAGACGGTCGACCAATCACGGAAAGATTGGTCGAAGAAGCTTGATGACGCTCTATGGGCCTACCGCACGGCCTACAAGACCCCTATAGGCACTACTCCCTATAGGATGGTCTATGGAAAAGCATGCCATTTGCCGGTAGAGCTCGAGCACCGAGCTTATTGGGCATTGAAATTTCTAAACCTTGATATGAGTCTCGCAGGAGAAGAGCGTAAGTTTCAGGTACATGAGCTCGAGGAGTATCGCCATCATGCATATGAGAATGCAAAGCTTTACAAGGAGAGGACGAAGCTCATTCATGATTCCCGTTTGAAGCCGGGCAAGGATTTCAAAGTTGGTGATCAAGTTCTCCTATACAACTCTCAGCTCAAGCTCTTTCCCGGGAAATTGAGGTCTCGTTGGTCCGGCCCCTTTACGGTAACTCATGTTTTTCCTTATGGCACCATCGAGGTAATCTCTCCATCCCAAACCGAACCTTTTAAGGTGAATGGCCATAGACTTAAGCATTATGTTGTTAGTGATACTATAGGTGCTGTTGAGGTCTTGTCTTTGGTCGTGCCTTGAGTGTTCCTTGCTTCGTCGAGCTTAAGACGTTAAACAAGCGCTTCTCGGGAGGCAACCCGAGTGTTTTTCATGTCTTTTCTTCTTGATTTGATTGCATGATTGTGTGTTTTTGTGGTATTCAAGGTCCTTGAGTTGTTGTGGTGTCCTTTGTGGTCTCGTAGGCGTTGAAATTCTGAAGTTCGGGGTCCGTTTTGGGTTGATTTAACGGTGTTTTGGTCATTTTTCGTCGAGGTGAAAATTTGTTTTTAAGCTGAGGGGGGTGCACGCCGTGCACCACTGCACGCCGTGCATGATGCACGTCGTGCACCGTGCACGGTTTGGTGCACGTGCTGTCCAGGAGGTTTCGAAAAAATTTTCACCTCCAGGGTGCACGCGTGCACCATGCACGCCGTGCACCCATGCACGCCGTGCACCCTGCACGCCGTGCACCTGATTTTTCCCTTTACATTGTTTCAGTTTGGTCAGTGGTTGAGTCATCTGATTCTTGATTTTTTGGTTTGAGTCATTGTTCGGTTTGGTTTTGGTTCACCCAACTCACTTGACCCAGCTGACCCGACCCAACCCACCCACCAACCAGCCTACTCACCCGCCCGAACCAACCGACCCACTGACCCGACCCAACCCCCCCTTATCCCCTTTCCTCGACTACCCCGACCCCTCTCACCCGTCTCTCTCTCAATTCCACCGCCGACCACGCAACCCAGCCAGCTCCGGCCGCCCACCTACCCAGCCCACCCGACCACGCAACCCAGCCGACGCCGCCGCCACCACCGACCACCCGTCACTCTCTCTTTCCCACAGCCGCCGCCGCCACCAACATCTGCCCAGCCCCAGCCGCCGAAGCTCCGCTAGTCAATCCCGTCCACCAGCCGCCGCCACTCCTGCCCAGCCGCCAACAACTCCTGCCCAGCCGCCAATAACTCCTGCCCAGCCGCCAACCTGCCCGCCGATCCCCATCCCGCCGCCGACTCCAATCGACCGACCCAGCCCCTCTCTCTCAAGTCTCTAACTCCTACCCGACCCCCAGCTCCGTCCGCCCAGCCGCCGCCACTCCTGCCCGACACCAACTCCTGCCCGCCGGCCGCCCTTCTCCTACTCCAGCCGCCGCTCAATTCCCGCCGTCTTTCCATTCCGCCCTGCCCCAATCTCAGGTTTCTTTTGGCTTGTATTTTCTGATTTGGTTGCTTGAGTTAGTTGGCAGTTGGTAGTGTGGTTTGATTGAATTTTGATATTGTTGGCTTGCTTTGATTTGTGGAGTTGGGCATTGATTTTGATTGTTCGGATTTTGATGTGAGGGGTGTGATTTGGTTGCTTAGTTTAGGGTGTGGGATTTGCTTGGTTTCATGTGAGCAGGTTTGGGGTTATGGCGTTGCTTGTGTCCATTGTTGAGCCGATTTTGGCTTTGTGAGCTTGATTGATTGTTCTTGATTGGTGGCTGATTTGATTGTTCTTGATTGGTGGCTGATTTGATTGTTCTTGATTGGTGGTTGATTTGATTATTCTTGATTGGTGGATGGTTGCAAAGGATTAGTGGTGGCTTGATGGGGGCATAATGTTGTTTTATCGTGATTTATTTGAATGGTGGAGTTAGGTGTGGTTGTTAGTGTTTGACTTGTGAGCCTACTCCGTGCCTATCTTTGTGATGTGTCTTTTGTTTCTACAGGTTCTGAATTCGGGGACCGAATTCCATTCTTTGTGTGAGGAGGGGTGTGGTTAATCACCACTCATTGGTTTAAACTTTGTGCATTCCTCCTTGCATTGTGTGGACTTAGGCTTATATGTTTTCGATTCGTGTTTTTGATCCATTATGCATGCCTTTTGCTTAACTGTGGATCTCTGTGATTTGATTTTTGCTAAGCATAGGTTGTTGCGCTTGAACTTGATGATTTTGAATTGTGCTCAATGTTTTGATCATGTGTTATGATTAGGCGCCTCGATAGGATTTGTGTTAGGAGTGTGCCCTTCTTGTTGATTCTTTGTTTGCACTTCTTTTGCAGGATGCCTCCTACGGGTAAAGCAGCTTCTTCATCCTCCGCCCCCAAGCGATCCAAGGCACCAGCTTCCAAGAAGTGGAAGGGACAGACTGGGGAGTCTTCTGCTCCTCCACCACGGTAGCCTTCGCCGCCTCCAGCTCCTCGTGGCGTTGACCCTCCTGAGTCAGTGGTTCAGAGGATCTTCGACTACGACCTCAGAGATCGGGCTTACAGTCGTTATCAGGTTATGGCGAGATGGCCCGTGGCGAGGCAGGGTAGATTTGATTTTAAGGGGTTGCAGAGTCATGATGGTTGGTTGGATGCTTTGAAGACTTTGGCTGATGGAGCCGGTATTTGGCCACTCTTGGAGGTTGACGAGAGAGCCACAGGATCACTCACCACTTCTCAGGACTTTGGATTTTTCCTTTCTTCTATTTCTGTTTATGACTGCATGTTTTGTTGTGTTTGACTTCTGATTTTCTCTTTTCATTTCTGGCTTTGAACTTGTCATGTTGTTGGATCGCACATCTCATCCGTACTCTCATCTTGTCTACTATGGGTTGTGTTTGAGTGGTGTGCCCTCCCTTGTTTTCTACAGGTACCCCTAATTCAGGTCCTCATCCTGAACAGGTTACTTGACCCGGGATTCCATCTCCGGCTTCTCTTCTTCACCGTGCGGTATATTCGTTCCACCTTATCCTCTGTCTCTCTTGATCATTGAGGACAATGCTCATGTTAGTCGTAGGGGAGTTTGAGGTTTGGTGTGATTATTTGTCGGTAGAAGTCTAAAGCTATGTTTTGATGTGTTGCATGATCTTAATTGAATGTCGAATTCCTCTATTGTAGAATCGTTCGGTTCTTGACTTTTGGTGTTTAATTGACTTCAAGTTTTCACAATGACGTTTAGACTGTCCTACTTAGAACCTATAACCAGCATGTTAGCACTAATATCAATTGAGTCTGGGCCAGAACTGAGATTTTATCACTCTTGTATGTTGGTTGACTGGTTTGATACGTGTTTTTGTACCGCTCGATAACACCGGTCTAAGATGATGAAGGCAATCAGAATTTTCACCCCTTTTCCATGTCTTTCTTTACCCTTTTTGATCCTTCGTGATTGTGGCTTGAGATTAGACGGAATCCAATTCGAAATCTTGTGTGGAAGTTGTAAAGGGCTAAGGATCAAGTGGCTAAATTGAAAAAAAAAATGCTCAAAAGAAAAGCTAGGCAAGCTCGGCACCTAAGTGAAGTGTCGGGTTAAGCACTAAGCAAAAGGGCAAAGACTGTGAGCTAGGCAGGTTCAACACCTAAGTGAAGTGTTGAATCGAGCACTAGTATGCAGTAAGAAAAAAAAAAAAAAGAAAGAAAAAGAGTTCTCAAATGTAGCCCTTGATCCTAGCCAGAGTTTGTAAAGTGCGGATCTAGAAGCGGATGAAGTCGAGTCGATAGCCACATCATAATCACTCGCCACTCACGATCCATGTTCCGATTTCAAGTCCTTTTGATTAGAGTTGGTGTTGTCGTGGTCGGTTTTGCTGTGTCCCAATCAACCACTACTTGAAGTGTGCAGAAATTAGTGAGGTTTAGACTTGTTTGGTTGATGTTCTTGCATGTGTAGGTTTAGTTTGTTCGTGGAACAGTTTAAGCTAAATTGTGATTGCTTGAATCTCAATGGACCGAACTTGTCATTTGTGAACTTGGATGTTTTCTAATTCATTTGCTTGAGGACAAGCAAAGCTTAGTCGTAGGGGAATTTGATGTGACTTTAATTAGTGCATTTTAAGCTTATGAATGACCTATGAAATGCCCGTGTTTATTCGTGAAATGACATGACTTATATGCTTTTATTGAAGTTTTGTGCAAAGTGTCATTTTGTTGTCTGGTTGCCACTTTGGTGCCAAATTCGTGGTCTATTGGAGTTGCCTCTGTGCATTTTCAGGTTATGGCATCAAAGTACGGATGACAGGGAGCGCATAGGAGCAAACGGGAGGTCATTTGGAGTCCGGACGAGGGAGATATGAGCATTACAAGATCGAGCTTTCTGCAGAGTGCAGGGGTGCACGCCGTGCAGGGGTGCACGCTGTGCAGGAGTGCACGCCGTGCAGGAGTGCACGCCGTGCAGGGGTGCACGCCGTGCACTATCCCCTACACTATAAATACTCTTGTTTTTGGCCATTTTTGAGAATTCTATCATCTCTCTTGAACCCCAAACACATACCCACGAACCCTCAAACCCTAGAACATGTTTTTGGAGCAATTTGAAGCCATTGGAGCTAGGATTGAAGCCAACAAACCTTGGGAGAAGTGCTTACAAGTGGAGAAGTGAAGATCATCTCAAGGATTCATCCATGGTGTTCTTGGTGACCATTCTTCCTTCTTTTCTCTTTACTCCCTTGGCCATGTGTGGCTGAGTTTCTAGGGTTCATCTTGGATGGGTAGATTAGTTGTGCTATGATAGAGGAATGATTGTATAGAACTTGCCATGATTGATCTTGGTTGTATGAGGATGATTCCTAGACTTGTTCTTAATGCCACTTTATGCCATGTTTGCTTGATTTGGTCCATTCATTGTGATTTGATGCATGAGAGTGCTTGGATTGCATAGATTGTAGGTCTAGGGATTGAAGTGAGTGTGTTCTAAGAGATTAGATCATCTTATTTCAACCATTTTCACTTGATTTCTCTCTTGGGCATTTTATCGAACACTTGGTGTGCATGTGGATTTTCATTCAATTGAGTTTGAAAAGGCTTTTTGGTGAATCTCTTATTGTTAGGGCATTGATATGAGAGTGTTGTGCCTAGCCTTGTGGTCATAGAGTCTTAAGAGAGGATCTTGTGTCTTGGCATTTCATCAAACACTTAGAATGCATCCTTTTTTCACTTAGCTTGAGAGCAAGAGCCTAAGTTGAGTGGTATTGGGATAGGGATTAGGTGCTACGAGAGTGCATTGAGTCTATAAAAGTGAAATGCATGGTCATCCGAATGCAAACTCGATCTTGATTGACTTGTTTGTTCAATTAGTCATCTTGAGCATGATGAAACTACCCACCAAGAGAGCCCCTTTGTCTTTGATTTGAACCACCTTGGTAAAATCGCCCTTTTATCACTCTTGGCGTCCCCGGCAACGGCGCCAAAAACTTGGTAAAAGGCGATTTTACCAAGGTCGTATTCCACGGGGTCCTCTCATAGACCAATACTCACACTTCTCATAGAAGGTCTAGACATTTGAAAGAAGTTTTGGTTTGAAATAGAAATTAAAAACTAAGGTAAAGAAATGCAAAACTAACAAAGACTAAGCAAAAGAGAAAGGTGGTTCAAATCAAAGACAAAGGGGCTCTCTTGGTGGGTAGTTTCATCATGCTCAAGATGACTAATTGAACAAACAAGTCAATCAAGATCGAGTTTGCATTCGGATGACCAAGCATTTCACTTCTATAGACTCAATGCACTCTCGTAGCACCTAATCCCTATCCCAATACCACTTAACTTAGGCTCTCGCTCTCAAGCTAAGTGAAAAAAGGATGCATTCTAAGTGTTTGATGAAATGCCAAGACACAAGACCCTCTCTTAAGACTCTATGACCACAAGGCTAGGCACAACACTCTCATATCAATGCCCTAACACTAAGAGATTCACCAAAAAGCCTTTTCAAACGCAATTGAATGAAAATCCACATGCACACCAAGTGTTCGATAAAATGCCCAAGAGAGAAATCAAGAGAAAATGGTTGAAATAAGATGATCTAATCTCTTAGAACACACTCACTTCAATCCCTAGACCTACAATCTATGCAATCCAAGCACTCTCATGCATCAAATCACAATGAATGGACTAAATCAAGCAAACATGGCATAAAATGGCATTAAGAACAAGTCTAGGAATCATCCTCATACAACCAAGATCAATCATGGCAAGTTCTATACAATCATTCCTCTATCATAGCACAACTAATCTACCCATCCAAGATGAACCCTAGAAACTCAGCCACACATGGCCAAGGGAGTAAAGAGAAAAGAAGGAAGAATGGTCACCAAGAACACCATGGATGAATCCTTGAGATGATCTTCACTTCTCCACTTGTAAGCACTTCTCCCAAGGTTTGTTGGCTTCAATCCTAGCTCCAATGGCTTCAAATTGCTCCAAAAACGTGTTCTAGGGTTTGAGGGTTCGTGGGTATGTGTTTGGGGTTCAAGAGAGATCATAGAATTCTTCAAAATGGCCAAAAACAAGAGTATTTATAGTGCAGGGGACAGTGCACGGCGTGCACTCCTGCACGGCGTGCACCCCTGCACGGCGTGCACCCCTGCACTCTGCAGAAAGCTCGATCTTGCAATGCTCATATCTCCCTCGTCCGGACTCCAAATGACCTCCCGTTTGCTCCTATGCGCTCCTTGTCATCTGTACTTTGATGCCATAACCTGAAAATGCACAGAGGCAACTCCAATAGACCACGAATTTGGCTCCAAAGTGGCAACCGGACAACAAAATGACACTTTGCACAAAACTTCAATAAAAGCATATAAGTCATGTCATTTCACGAATAAACACGGGCATTTCATAGGTTATTCATAAGCTTAAAATGCACTAATTAAAGTCACATCAGACTCCCATCGGTACCTCACCGTATCAACTAGTTTATGGCAAGGCATGCCATTTACCGGTTGAGCTTGTGCACAAGGAGTTCTGGGCTACTAAAGAGTTAAACATGAAATAAGCAGTAGCAGGGAATATGCGCCATGATCAGACTGCTGAGCTTGAGGAGCATCATCTCCACGCGTACAAGAGCACGAAACTCTATAAAGAACGCACTAAGAGAATCCATGATGCTCAGTTGAAGGGGGTCAAGCAATTCTACCCCGGAGATGAAGTCCTTTTATACAATTCTCGCCTGAAGCTCTTCCCGGGTAAGCTGAAATCCCGATGGTCCGGCCCCTATACCGTGGTTTGGAAGACGTCCCTTGGAAGCATCCTAATTAAAGGGAACGGTTAAGAACCATTTATGGTCAATGGCCATAGGCTCAAAAAGTACCTATAGGGATTAGCTGTCTCCCTCATCGACGTACATTACTTCTCATCGACCCCATAGCTCCGATCCAGGTATCATCCAACTCACGGACGTTAAGCAAGAGCGCTTCGTGGGAGGCAACCCACGGCTGGAGTCAGTCTTTGTTTGTTTTGAGTCTTCTTCTTTTAAACTTTTCCTTTAAAAAAAGCTGTGCAACCCATTTTTTTTCAAAAGAGTTTTCGGCAAAAACTCCTTCAGTTTTCGCCGAAAACTTTGATTTTAAACCCCCCAGTTTCTCCTGTGTTTCTTTTTCGAAATCTTATCGCCGAAAACCTGACTTCGCGGTGAGAACTAAATGTTTCAAACTGATGTCATTTTGTTTTCAAGTGGAGTTTTCATCGAGAATTCTTTAGATTTTTGTCGAACCTCCTCATTTAAAAGGCCCTCTCACTCTTTCTTTTTCGTGCAAGCTCCCGAAAACCTAAAACAACACTGCCGAAACCCCCCGATTTTGGTGCTAGTAGTTGAAGATCCAAGAGATTGAAGCTTCACAGTTCGTCTGAAATTAGGTTTTACAGTTCTTCTATGTTCTTCCTGGTTAAAGATGTATTCTTTGTTTGTCTTTGATTCTTTTGTTCTAAATATGAGTAGCTAAACTCATAGAGCTTAGATTAGATGAACCCTAAGTGACCCGAGACTTTAAAACGGTCACGGATCGGCGATAATTAAATCTAGTTTCTCTTGTGTGTTTGGTTTGTTCTTAATTTCTTTTCTAGCTTGATCACCTAGTTAAGATTCTAATTAAGCTGAGGATAGTAGCGAACGTTCGCCTCACTTTAAAACACCAAATCAACAGTTGACCTATTCATTGGAACAATTTCTCTTTGTAGGAACAATTACTCATTAATCATTAGTAATGGCGCCAGTTAGTTTTCCGTTGCAGAAGCAAACGCACGGGCAGTCAATTAATCTTGGGAGTTAGATCGGATAGAGCGAACGTTCGCCAGTCTTAAACCTAAGGGTTGGGAGTTATGGTGGTGCCTGAGAACTGAAAGATTTGGATTTAAAACCGTTGGTCTTGTGATCGCCAATGTTCTGGTGATTTTAGGGGGATTCGAAATCTAAGCTTGTCTGTCGTCTTGTTAAGTCAACCAATCTTTCAACTGTTTTCTGTTTTTATTTCTTATTTCCTGCTTTATAGTTTAGAAGTCGTGGAACTCACACCACACACAACTTGTGTTAAACCTGGGTAGTTTGCCCTCATATTGGAGTAGACGATTAGAAGAGACCTGTGGAATACGATCTATCCTGCTTTGTGCTTGATATTATTTGATACGTTTCACAACCTCATTAGCGACCTTATTATATAGGGAGGGAACAAGCTCTCCTCCCTATTAGCTACTTCCTAAACTAGGATTATAATAATCTAAATACTAATTAGGAAATTTAAAATGCCTTAACAATCCAACTTAAAAAAGAAAACTAGAAAGGAAACATAAAATAGGATAATAGTGTCCTGGAACCGAAGAAATAATCCTAAATAGGCAAAACCGACATAATCCGGACAGCATTCGTGGCAGTCGGGCATGACATGGGCTGGCTGGTGATGTGATCCTGGCCACCAAGCCTGGCTTGGACACGATGGATGCCGACCCGGCCCCAGCACTGATGCCAGGCCGAGAGTACACCGGCCCCAGGCCTACACCAGCACTACCCCCGGAGCCTAGAAGAGCCCAAGTCCTGGAGCCAAAAGATGCACCTGGGAGGATGCTGATCCTCAGCCAGGCCCCAAGGCCAGCTCCTAGACCAGTCAGAGTCAGGCTAATGACCTGCCAGGAGCTAATGCTGACACCGAGCCCCAACCCGGACCCCGGACCGAGCCTAGTACCAAGGCTAGGCTCCAGATCGACTCCAACGAGCCCTAGAGCCCAATTGGACCTTAAAGAGAATGAGGAAGCATCCTTAAAGACCTAGAAAAGACAGAAGTCAAAAGGCCCGAACAGAATTGAAGAAGGCCGAGAGCTGAGCCCGACACCCGAGCCGAGCCCGTGCCCGGATGCCATAGAGAAGCACTTTTGGCCCAGCCAACAATTGGCCCGTGCCTTTAGGGAAATACCAAGTTCCCTGGATATCTTGAAGCCTCAGGAGCACCCTCCAACAAACGGAGCTCAATTTGGAGGAGTATTGAAGAAGATAGGACTAGAACAAGTCCTAGTGATGCTTGGCCTAAGCATCAAGGAGTGGAGCTCGGATGCTGATCCGAGGAAGGCCAAGCAAGGAGCTGTGATCAGGCCACCACCTGAGCCTGATCCAAGAGGAGAGGATCAAGGAGAATCCAACCTTGGAGGAGAGCCAAGAGTTCAGCCCACGACTAAGAAGCTACGGGCCAAAACTAAAGAGAACAAGGGCCAAACCCGGATTTCTGGACAGATTCCTAGTCCGACAAGGATTGAGGAATATGGGCTACTTGGAGACAAAATTTGGACTGATGTCCAACATGAAAGTTGTAGCCCATGGAGTCTACTATGGATCTGAAAAAGATCAGAGTTTTAGGAATTTTTTTGGTATTTATTTGGTCCATAATTCCAGAACCCGTTTAGGCTATTTTTGGGGAAACTTGGCTCCCAAGTTAGAAGTTTGATGTGCTGCAGAACAGTGATCAAATACTACCAAGCTGGAAAGCTAAGCAGATCGTATTCCACGGGTCTCTACTAATCGACTACTCAAAGAAGCTGGCAATTTATTCTGGTTTGAACACGTTGTGCGTGGTGTGAGTTCCACGACTTCTAAACTAAGATGCAGGAAAATTAGAATGAAATTAAAAGACAGAATGAATTGTTGGTTTAGACAGACGACAGACAAGCTTAGATTTCGAATCCCCCTTAGATCACCAAGGCAACAGCAATCAACAGATCAGCGAATTTCAATTCTCGTTCAATCAATTTCTCATACACCACCATAACTCCTGACCCTTAGGTTTAAGACCGACGAACGTTCGCTCTATCCGTTCTAACTACCAAGATTAATTAGTCGCCCGGGTACGGTCGCCTCTCGCAATGACTTAACTTAACTGGTGCAATTACTAATGATTTATGAGTTACTCTTGCAGTGGATTAACCCTAATCGGTTCCTACGAAAGGCACACTCCAATTATAAGGTCAACTGGTTGAATTGATGTTCTAAAGTGAGGCGAGCGTTCGCTTCTATTCTCAGCTTAACAAGAATCTAAACTAGGTGATCAAGGAAGACAAGTTTAAGCGCCAAAGCAGGGAACTGTCTAACGACTACGTCTGGCGACTAACCCTAGCTTGCAAAAACCTAATCTAGGCGATCAACCAGAAAATAAACATAAACAATCAAGAACAAAACAACCATGCAAACAGAAACTGATTGAACTTTGAATCTAATCACCGCCGATCCGTGACCGCTTTAAAGCCCTGGGTCACTTAGTGTTTATCGAATCTAAGCTCTACGAGTTTAGCTACTCATATTAGGAACAAGAGAATCGAAAACAAACAAGGAATACATCTCAGGTAGGAAGAACAGAGAAGAACTGTAAAACCTAATTTGACGAATCCGTGAAGCTTAAATCTCCGGTAATCTTCAATCCAAGCTCCGAGTCTCCGAGGTGAAGGGATGGCATCACGATCTCTCCACGATTCTTCGAACTCTCTAAACTCTCTTTCGAACTTCTAGATCTGGAAATTATGATTGATATTATGAGGTCCCTCTGTTCTGGGCCGCTGGTTTAAGTATTTATACTTAACCCTAATCTGCCGGATTTAGCCTGATATTTTCGCCGAAAATGTATTGAGATTTTCGGCGAAAATCTCTTTGTAAAACGGACTGTCCGCCGGCTGATTTCTTCTGTGATTTTCGGTTCAACAGTTCTCGGTGAAAACTTAGTGTTTTCGCCGAAAACATCCTTCAGTGACATCAGTGGATTTGTGCTAGGGTTATCGCCGAAAACACTAAGGGATTTTCGGCGAAAACTTTAGTGTAAATCGGGGCAGAAATTGGTTCGACTTGATTGGCTTCTTCAATCGATTCTTGTGCGATTCCTCGAGGTTCCAACGCCTTAGACACGTCCTTGGCTACTTTATTTGATGGCAAAAACCTGTTTCTAACATAAAAATGCTAGAAAACCATCAAATAGACCCGAAACGGGCCAAGGTAACACAAATGGCACGAGATAGGGCAATTGATTGAATATTCGTTATTCTACCCTAAAAAGCATGTCTTAAGCAAGGAAATGTGGCTTAAATGAGGCTGATAATCACGTCAAATCGAGTGTCATCAAAATACCCCACACTTAAGCTTTTGCTTGTCCTCAAGCAAACTGAATAGAAACGCTCATGTTCACAAATGATAAGATCGATTAAATTGGAGCTCAATCAAACACAACGAATTATTAGACAGATATATCCTAGAACAAGAAACCTAACATGCAAACAGATCAACCAAACAACCTGGTCTCACTAATAAACTGCACATGACAAGTAATCGCAACCAATTATGCACGAATTTGACCTGACCGACCAGACTCCTCACACAGGAAATATATAGAACAATTGAAACTCTCACTCTCTGAGTTTAGGGACGTGTTTCTGCTCTCAATCATTTTCTGTTACTGAATTATGTCATAAGTTTGCAATTCGACCACATCTCCACCACTGTGACAACACGAGTAACTAGTCAAGAAGGACTTCGCTGCTAGGACTGTAACGAATTCTACACTACAAGGGTTTATAATGAGATGGATGATGGGAATGTATGATGATGGTTTTGGTGCGGTGTAGCTTTCGACTAACTTCCCTCGAATCTAGCCTATGGCTTCTTACCGTCTAACCAGACATGGGTGGAATAGTGAACGCTCGTCCTATGATACCCTCAAGCAACCTAGCACTTAATTTTCTTTTACACACATTTTTTTCTTAATTTTCTTTTGACTTCGTTCTTCCATATGTAGGGAGAAGAACGTTTATTGAACTAAAAACTTGAAACTTTTTGGCTTTTCTGATTTTTCTTCTTCCTCTTTTTTCGAAATTTGCTTCTTTTCTTCTTTTTCTACTTTTTTTTTCTTTTGTGCCGATTCTTTCTTTTAGTTGCTAGAGGGGTTTACACGTTTGGACATAATAGCTAAGACCACCTGTTTAATGGCTATAGGCAGGTTACCACAAACTGACTTCCGGTAGGTCAATCTAGAACTACAACCACAGGGGATCAACGGGGAACGAAAGAATGGAGAGTGGCTGTAATGTATATCGAACCGAAAGAACAGGCCAAGCTCAAGGGTTTACACCTAATGGATTTATCGTTAGGTAGGCTATCTGGCTTAGTAGCTGAATCTAGGTGCCCCTATCATTCTAGAACTCGTGTCATCGTGTGGTCTCGAGTAGGTCTCATGCAAATTCTAACTCATTCAAGCAAACAGAAAATCACTCAAAAAGAATTGAAATTGCAAGTTACGTGCAATCGATCAAAAGCTCACAGTTGGTTTGTTAGTCGGATTCGGTCATTTTCATGCAATCAAGGCTACAAACTACAAGTGTGATTTTAAAAATTCTGTTCTGACCAGGCAATTTAGCATCAAAGTATACAAGTTGGTTCTCAAGTTCTAGGTTAAGCAGTCTAAGCATCATTATGACAGATTGAACCACAACTTAACATCAAAAATCAAGAACCGAGCAATTCTAATGCTAGAGAAACTGGTAAAGCACCGAGAAACACACAACACACAATTAAGGGCAATCAAGTTCATGCAAGGTTCTCTAGCATCCTACCCCACACTTAAATCGTTCTGTGTCCTCACAGGACTAAACTAGAGTAGAGAGATACGAAGAACCTGGAATGAGATGGTCGGTGTAGGGATGAGCACGGATAGCCCGGAGCGGAGCGGAGTAGCTACTCGAGTTCCTACAAAACAAAAACAACATAAAGATCAAAAGGATACCGGGACAAGTGTCCCAGATCCACACAGAAAAAAAAGTTGGATCAAAATCCGAAATGAAGAAATAAAAATAAAGGACCAGAAAAGGAATACAGCCCGATCACAGCTGGTTAGGCGCATCGGGAGGGCGAATGTGGAGGGTGTCGCCTATCAGTCGCTGCCATGCCAGCTGAGGACAAGGGTCTCTGCTTGGTCCTGCGCTCATGAGTAACGTTCCTAAGCAAGAAAACAAACCAGATTAGTCAAACTAAAACCCTACCCCACACTTAGTAGAAAAACTCAATTTCACAAAGAAATGAGGAAAACCGAGTGGGGTAAGCAAAGCGGAATAACCGGTAGTCACAATCAAACGAAAGACATGCTTAGGAACAGCCAGAATGGAATCATCACAATTAGAGTTCAGAAGTCAAACCGACATTCAAAAAGTCAACATCACAAGGAATAGGTCTTATGCATAACAACATATGATCAAACGATATGGAAATTAAGCACAATACTCCCTGAGCATGCTAGATCAGTCCAAAGAGTTCAGCTAGCCTAGTTCACACGAAATCAGTCGGCACGCAATTCGAGGTACACTAAAAAGTCAACCGAAAGTCAACCCCAACGAAATTCAGCATTCAACATGTCAAAAGATTCAGAATGAAAAGTTCTACAACTTACCTTGAAGCCATGGTTGCTGAAAATGAACGGAGAAAGAGAAATCGGTGAAAAACTAAAAAATCTAGGGTTTGGCTGAACGGGAGCTCTAGAGCTCCTATCCGGACGATCTACGTCTCAAAATGTTCGGAAAAGGGGGGAGTAGGGCGGCGGCGATGAAGTGTTTGGTCGGTGGCGGGTGTTAAAAACTGGGGAAGGTTATTTTCAGATTTTTGAAAATGAAAGTGAGGAGAGAAAGGGTGAGTCCGTGAAAAATAAGGGGAAAAATTGTTTGATTTTCACTCAAGTTTTCCGCGAAAATATGTGCAAGTTTTCGCCGAAAATGATAGTTAAAAAGTACTGCCTGTTTTCAAAAAGGTTTTCGCCAAAAATTTCAATACATTTTCGCCGAAAAGTTTAGGTAAAAACGCCTGGAAAACTCAGTGGGATTTCAAAGGTCATTTTCGACGAAAACATGGGTTATTTTCGCCAAAAATTTTGACCTGTACGATTGAAAATATTTTCACAATCCCGGAAAACTTCAGAAAATCACAGTTAAATCTACAAAAATCGGAACAACCTCAAACGACTTGCGATTGACACTACGACACACAGACTACACACGAAAAATAAGAAAACAAACAAACTGACACTTTTGGCTCCCCCGAACCGACTCTAGAACACTAAGGTTGACACAAATGAAAAACTGACTCCAGCCGTGGGTTGCCTCCCACGAAGCGCTCTTACTTAACGTCCTTGAACCGGACGATACCTGGATGGCGATCAAGAGACATCCCAACTCAGGATTTCTCTTAGGTCCAAGTCGGAGTTCATGAAATATGGCCTTGTGGATCCTCCGGCAAGTGTGAACTTCTTCCCGTGTGCGTGAATTAGCTTGGTTCGTCCATCGGGAAGGTGACCTGAAATGTCAAACGGCCCGAACAGTTCTTTCGAAGAAGCGTCCTTCACTTTATTCTCCTTCTTTATCTCGCCAGGATCTTTAACTTTTGGCGATTCAGTAGGGGATGTCTTTGGCTCTTCCTTCTTTCTCGGCTTCTGTGCCGGTAGCTCATTCTTCAGAGTAGGGACCTGTCCTACACTTGGCAAGAAGATTTCTGCAGAAACTCTAGAGTTTTCATTATTAACGGAGTTGACCGAAGCCAACTCCACAGCTTCAACAGATAAGCAATGCGCCTCTTCTCTGATAGGAATTTGCATACCATCCTTGAGACGGAATGTCATTGTATCCTTGCTGACCCTTAATGTCAACGAGCCATTCGGGACATTAATGGTAATGCCAGCTGTTGCCATGAACGGTTGGCCTAGGAGAAGAGTGACATCTTCCCCTCGGGTATCCATAACGATAAAATCAGCCAGAATAGTAAAAGGACCACAATTGACAACCACGTCTTCTATCAATCCCCTAGGTAATTTCACAGATCTATCGGCAAACAATAAACGCATGCTAGTCGGTTTCAATTCTCCTAGGTTCAATTTCTAATACAAGCAGGTAGGCATGACATTAATGGAAGAACCTAGATCAATTAAACTACGATCAATTTTCACAGTTTTAATAGAGCAAGGCAAAGTAAAAGCACCAGGATCGCGACACTTATCTGGGGGAGGTATGGTGGTCGGTTGACTGTGGATCGCAGAGCATTCTTCCTCGTGGGAGATGGAAGACAACTCTCCCTTCTTCTTGTTTTTCGCAGGATCCTTTGTGATTTTGTCAGCCTCTGGTATCACCTGGATAGCATCAGCAACTAGTATCTTGACATCTGTGTTCTTCAAGTATCCATGCCACTTTCTGTACTGGGTATCATGATCTTTCTCCTTTGATTGCGCAGCCTTAGGAAACGGAATCCGAGGCTGATATGGAGGAAGAGGTGGCACAGGTGATGTCTTTGTTAGGGGAGGTGGGGCAGTCACCTCCTCCTCGATCTCTGGCGTGTCAATGGCTATAGCATCAGGAATCATGGCCGGATCAGAGATTGCAGGACCAACTAATTGCTTGCCGATTCTTGTGGAGATGGCATTGACGTGCTCCTTCCTAATGGTAGAGTCATCTTGAGCCGATGATTGATTAAGGAGGGGGCTACTATTTAGCAGGCTAAACATGTTATTCAACGTGCTCTCCACTCGTTGACCTCGAGCTTCATGATCTTGATTTAAGAGAGCTTGAAGCTTGAATCTCTCATAGTGGTCATCAAGTCTTGCCAAGATCTGGTCGAGCTTCTTGTCTACCTCGATCTCCCAAGTATTCTCAAACGTATAATTCTGAGGCTGCTGTCCTCCGGTGAATCCAGGGGGATCTTGATCAATAAAATTCACTTCCCCTATAGACCAGTTATTTGCTGTACCGAAGATCTTCTTCATTTCTTTCTGCACTTCGATCTTGATCTGATCTTTACTGCTTGGTTGGCTCTTAGCTGCTCCAAACTGTCTCCCCCAGCTTCTAGACTTAGATGCGCAGTTTGCAAAGTGAAGAAGAGCAGCTTCTGGTGCGAGTGCAGTGTAGTCGCCATCAGCTAAGGCGTTAACCCATTTAGTTGATTCTTCGTTCATCCCTCGGGCAAAGAACTCGGCTAGCTGTCTCAGCTCGAATCCATGATGAGGGAAATCGTAGAGGAGTCCTTGGAATTCGTTCCAAGCGTCATATAAGCTTACTCCTCTCTTCTGAACAAATCTGGCAGTGCTGTCCTTGTAGAAAGTAGTTCTTGAAGGAGGAAAGTATTCCTCTACGAAGTCTTGAGCTAGACTATCCCAATCGGTGTAGTGGCCAGGTGGTTTCATACTGAGCCATCTCTTGGCATCGCCTCTAAGGGAGAATGGAAAGACTCGTAACCATAATGTGTTCTTACCGAGGTTCCCACTCTTGAACGTCTCGCACATGGCTAGGAAGTTCGCCAGATGTGTGCATGGGTTATCTTGCGGCTTCCCTTCGAACTGAACATCCCTAGAGATCATTTCCAGGAAGGGGATTGTGATCTCACAGTCAGGATCGTCATCGTTGTACGGCACAGCGATGCTAGACTGAAAATTAGCCGCGCTCGGTTTATAGTAATCCGCCATGGTGCGTTGAGCAGCCATTACGGAAGGAGAAGGTGGTGATGAATCTGAAGTAGTGGATGAAGCGGGCGAAGATGAAGAGTTCTCCTTCAACTCCTCGATCTTAATATGGGTAGGAGGTGTAGGCAGAATGATTCTGACTTGCTTCTGAACTCGCGGTTGCTTTGGCGGAGCAGAACTACCCGGCTTAAACTGAGAATGAGTGAGTGAGCGGTTCATGAACCTGTAAAACAACCTGCAAGCAACAAAAGCAAACATAACCAGCGTAAAATCGAAGTGTGATGTAATATGAAAGATGGAAAGGTAGAAGAATAAATGCCAACTCTTCTTTCAAACAATTAGAAGAGTCCCCGGCAACGACGCCAATTTGATGTGCTGCAGAAAAGTGATCAAATACTACCAAGCTGGAAAGCTAAGCAGATCGTATTCCACGGGTCTCTACTAATAGACTACTCAAAGAAGCTGGCAATTTATTCAGGTTTGAACAAGTTGTGCGTGGTGTGAGTTCCACGACTTCTAAACTAAGATGCAGGAAAATTAGAATGAAATTACAAGACATAATGAATTGTTGGTTTAGACAGACGACAGACAAGCTTAGATTTCGAATCCCCCTTAGATCACCAGGGCAACATCAATCCACAGATCAGCGGATTTCAATTCTCGTTCAATCAATTTCTCATACACCACCATAACTTCTGACCCTTAGGTTTAAGATCGGCGAACGTTCGCTCTATCCATTCTAACTACCAAGATTAATTAGTCGCCCGAGTACGGTCGCCTCTCGCAACGACTTAACTTAACTGGTGCAATTACTAATGATTTATGATTACTCTTGCAGTGGATTAACCCTAATCGGTTCCTACGAAAGGCACACTCCAATTATAAGGTCAACTAGTTGAATTGATGTTCTAAAGTGAGGCGAGCGTTCGCTTCTATCCTCATCTTAACATGAATCTAGACTAGGTGATCAAGGAAGACAAGTTTAAGCGCCAAAGCAGGGAACTTTCTAACGACTACGTCTGGCGACTAACCCTAGCTTGCAAAAACCTAATCTAGGCGATCAACTAGAAAAGAAACATAAACAATCAAGAACAAAACAACCATGCAAAGAGAAACTGATTGAACTTTGAATCTAATCACCGCCGATCCGTGACCACTTTAAAGCCCTAGGTCACTTAGGGTTCATCTAATCTAAAACACACAAGGAACAAGAGAATCGAAAACAAACAAGGAATACATCTCAGGTAGGAAGAACAGAGAAGAACTGTATATTCTAATTTGACGAATCCGTGAAGCTTCAATCTCCGGTAATCTTCAATCCAAGCTCCAAGTCTCCGAGGTGAAGGGATGGCGTCACGATCTCTCCACGATTCTTCGAACTCTCTAAACTCTCTCTCGAACTTCTAGGTCTGGAAATTATGATTGATATTATGACGTCCCTCTGTTCTGGGCTGCTGGTTTAAGTATTTATACTTAACCCTAATCTGCCGGATTTAGCCTGATATTTTCGCCGAAAATGTATTGAGATTTTCGGCGAAAATCTCTTTGTAAAATGGACTGTCCGCCGGCTGATTTCTTCTGTGATTTTCGGTTCAACAGTTCTCGGTGAAAACTTAGTGTTTTCGCTGAAAACATCCTTCAGTGACATCAGTGGATTTGTGCTAGGGTTTTCGCCGAAAACACTAAGGGATTTTCGGCGAAAACTTTAGTGTAAATCGGGGCAGAAATTGGTTCGACTTGATTGGCTTCTTGGATCGATTTCCGGTGCGATTCCTCGAGGTTCCAACGCCTTACACACGTCCTTGGCTACTTTATTTGACGGCAAAAACCTGTGCTAACATAAAAACACTAGAAAACCATCAAATAGACCCGAAACGGGCCAAGGTAACACAAATGGCACGAGATAGGGCGATTGATTGAATATTCGTTATTCTACCCTAAAAAGCATGTCTTAAGCAAGGAAATGTCGCTTAAATGAGGCTGATAATCACGTCAAATCGAGTGTCATTAGAGTTCTTCTCTAAATAGGATTCTTATTCCTTGTGGGATTGGAGTCCGAATTTACCTTATTTTTAGTCTAGATTAGGATTAGTTTAAGTCCTTTTTAGTAGTTTAATTATGACTCTTTTTATTTCTTTATTTTATTATTATTTAGGAAGTAGTCTTTAGGGAGGAGAGCTTGTTCCCTCACCTATATAAGGAGGCTGCCGGCCACCCTTTGTAAACACACCTTGAACTTAATAAACTCTTAAACTTCGGTCTTCCTCTAGCATTGTATCCAATTCTCTGTTCGACCATCATGGAATTGATCGTCGTCTAGACCGGCTTATCGTCTAGGGTATTCTCCCCTTGAAGTGGCGCCATCGACTCGATACTTCTAGTTCCTAGCTCTTTATAGCTAGCGGGTCAAAGTCCTCTTCCATACCCGCTTCCGACGATTTCTTCCTCGTTGCACGATTATCAACTTGCGGTGGTCAAGCGTCGTCTGCCCACGGTTGCGGCGGTTCACATCAGTTGGTATCAGAGCAGGGTTCAAACACAAGGACCACAAAAGTTCCCAATCTTCAGGTTTGAAACCCTGGATTCATATCCTTTACTTTTGTTCTTAGAAAATTGTTTAGAAAATCTCCATCTATTTTCATTATGTTCAAGGCAAAGAAAAAGCTGGTGGCCGATCAAGCTATCAAAGAAAAATACACAAAAGAAGAGTAGAAAAAAGAAAACAAAAAGCAAGGCCACCCTTGGCAAGTTATTTATTTTCGTTGTAATAGTGTGTTTAAGAAGAGGGGATAGATTAGCTTTCGTTGTATTAGGTAAACCAAGCCACGACCCTACTTTTAGCCACTAAGTTTTTGTTTATCAAGTCTTAGAAAAGAGAGTATAGAAATCATATTAGAAAAGGTTTTTGGGTGTTCGTTGTTACACTAACCATGGCAGAAAGGGATCTATGTCTGTTGGAGCTTCAGTGCCTGACTGCACGCTTAGCCCTACAAAACAAGGAATATTCGTTTAGAAGGTTAGTTGAAGACAGGAGAGCCAGCACCGTGCCCAGCACCGAGCCGAGCGAATACTCAGCACCAGCCCATCGCCTGCCCAGCACCAGCCGAATGCCAGCACCAGCGCCCGAGCAGCGCCCAGCGCCCGAGCGAAGCCTAGCACCCGACCGACGCCCAACGCCCGACCGGAGTCCAGCGCCCGACCGGCGCCCAACGCCCGATTAGCCCCCGGCGCCCGACCAGCCCCCGGTGCCCGGCCGACGCCCAGCGCCCAGCGCCCGAGCTCCCAACACCGGGCCTCCAGCGTCCAGCCCCAGCGCCCCCACGCCCAGCCTCAGCAGCAACCCCGGCCCCATCCCCAGCCCCGGCCCCAGCTGATGCGAACCGCCTTCTCCAGGAAGGGATCGACTCAACACCGAAAACTATTTATCAGCCCCACGAGAACCTAACCTTTGAAACTGGCGGAGAACCTTGAAATCCACTAGGTAACGACCTAGGAACCCCAAGTATTTAGTCGAATTTGGTGCCACTGACAAAGGATGAATGCTTTTGATGATAAACCAAGACCTTGACGAATGCTTTTGATGATAAACCAAGACCTTAAGCAATGCTCCTCACATTGACTCGTAGGGAAAAGAACATAAGTTCTGAAAAGGGGGTGGGGTTTATTAATTTCAAAGTTACTTTTGGAAGACCATATGGGCGAAACTAGGAACCAAGCTTATGTTTTCCACAACCTGCCACCCTCAAACAGATGGCCAAACAGAGGTTGTCAATCGGTCACTATCCCAAATGCTTAGAGCTATGATCAAGTCCAACCTTAGGACTTGGGAGGATTGTCTACCCCATGTAGAGTTTGCTTACAACCGATCTGTCCACTCAGCCACTCAATACTCACCTTTTGAATTGGTTTATGGTTTTAACCCCCTAACCCCATTGGATTTATCACCATTGCCTATACATGAGTTTCTAGATGCAGATGGGCACACCAAGGCTTAGTATGTTAGAAAGCTTCATGAGAAGGCCAAAGCCAACATCGAGAGAAGGACAGCTTAATACCTAAGGAATGCAAATCGTGGGAGAAAGGAAAAATTTTCCAACCTGGTGACCAAGTGTGGATCCACTTCAGGAAGGATAGGTTTCCTGAACAAAGGAAATCTAAGTTGCTGCCAAGAGGAGATGGGCCTTACACCGTTTTTGAAAGGATAAACAATAATGCCTATGTTTTAGATTTACCTAATACTTATGGTGTAAGTGCTACTTTCAATGTTGCTTACTTAACTCCTTTCTATGATGATGACTTTGCAGAGACAGATTCGAGGACGAATCCTCCTCAAGAAGAGGGGAAAGACGAACCCCCGGTGCCTTGGACTCGACAAGATCTGCCCCTGACCCGAAGCGAAGTCAAAGCCTTCAAGACACAGGTCACACCATTTATTGGAGATTGGAGTCGAGCCAAACATGAGGAGCTGGACCAGAGGTTCATCAAAGAAGGATGCACGATGGTGACCCTTGATGGCCAACAAAAATCCAACCTGGAGGACTAATGCCCGAAGAACATTGCCCTAGCCTAGAAGGATGCGGACAACCAACCCCAGTACAAGACAACCATGCTTCGCGCTCAAGTTCTGTCGGACAAGTTAATTCCAGGAGACTCAGGAGGCCAAAAGACTCGAGGAAAACCTTCCTTGTCCGAGGAAATTTCAACCAAGAGGTCTGGATGCCCCACCATCACTGGAAACCCTAGTACCGGGCCGTGTCCACTGATGCCGACGACTGACCACCCGGACACCTTGAGCCCGCGAAAATTAAAAAAATGCCACTGCGCTCTTCCGGACCACATTTCCGAGCCGCGGAAGGATTTTGCGCTGACGCGCCCAGGTTTTTCGCTAATGCGCCCGAAGCCTTTTCCCAATCCCACTCGGACACGAACTACCGGTCAGCCCTAATCCACCTGGATTAGGGTTTTCCTAAATCCTACCTGGTGTAGGAATTCCACCTTCGGACTACTTCATTATTTTTAATAGTTTCCTCGGTCTAAGTTTTTAGTATAGATTTATTATTCCTTTTTAGAGTTGGAATCGGCCTTGGCCACCCATTGTACTATAAATATTGGCCTTGGCCACGTTTGAAAGACAGATTACACATTAAGAAAAATTCCAGAACTTTGTTCTTTTTTTTCCTTCAAGTCTTTGCTCGTTGTTGCTTAGCTTAAGGTCTTGGTTTATCATCAAAGGCCTTCATCCTTTGTTTGTGGCACCAAATTCAACTGAATACTTGGGGTTCCTAGGTCGTTACCTAGTAGATTTCAAGGTTCTCCACCGGTTTCAAAGGTTAGGTTCTCGTGGGGCTGATAAATAGTTTTGGGTGTTGAGTCGATCCCTTCCTGGAGAAGGCGCTTTGCATCACCAGCCCCCATACCAGCCCCGATATGGCCCGAAGTCCTCAGGCCCAAGCCTACAACACCTGTACCAGCCCCGGTATGGCCCGAAACCCCACGGAGGCCCGATAAAGCACCAGGTCAAGTCCTATACTCCCCTGTGATTATTTTTCATCCTCCTTGATCGGTGGCACCCTTAAAACTCGATGGGAAACAACCTCCCATTGAATGTCGGCTTGTAATCTGGCGTTCCACTTCGGGCCGGGGGTGACCCAAGCCTTGGCATCGGCGCTGGGCAGAGGGCCGGCTCCGGGACTGGGCTGAGCACTGGAGCTGGGCTGAGTGCTGGCGTCGGGACTTTGATGGGCGCCAACTCCGGGGCTAGGGTTCTTAAGAACATGCTCGTGAACTTCTCTAGCTCTTCTGTCTTCACTTCTTCTCCTTCCTCCGAATCAACTTCTTCTTCTTCCATCTTCTCATCCTTTTCATCATCCATCTCGATCTCTCCTTCTTTCATCACCATGGTCCTTTGGTTGGGGCAGTCTCTTGAGACGTGGCTTCTTCCTTGACATTTAAAGCACACAATTCCACTAGGATGTGGGTTAGAATTTTGAACATTAAGAGTAGATTGAGTAGGTATTACTCGTGGTGCCGAATATTTAGGGTTAGGGTTTGCTAGGGGCCAGGTGCTTTGGGGCTGTCCGGGCTTCCATGGGGGTTGGCTGGTATTGGAGCTCCCTCTCCATTGGCTGCTGGCTAAAGAGTTTGGCCTCCTTGTATAGCCTCTCCCCATCTCCTTTTCTACTTGGATGGCCAGGCCTTTCAAGTCTTCATAGTCAACATATTTGAGTATGTTGACTTGGTGCATGATGTCCAGGTGTAGGCCTCCTACAAACCTGGCTATCCTGGCTTCCTGTTCCTCCTTCAGGTCTAGCCTTGCCACCAACATCTCTATCTCCTTTTTGTACTGCTCCACGGACATGGTACCTTGCTTTAAGGTTTGAAGTGAGGTATGCAAGTCTCGGATGTAAAGTAGCTGGGACAAACCTCTTCCTCATCTTCCTTTTGAGGTCTCTCCATGATTATATGGGCACCTCCTTATCTCTTTGAACATGTCTCTTGAACTGACTCTACAAAATAGCAGCATGATCAGTAAATTCAAGGGTAGCCATGATTACCTTTTTCCTCTCTCAATAGTTGTGGCATTCTAGGAAGTCCTTCATACTTCTCTCCCAATCCAAGTACTCGTCTGCATAAGTCTTATCAGCAAACTTGGGGATGGTAAGCTTGAGATTGCTCATATCATCATCAATCTCTTGGACTAACCTTCTAGTCCTCTGGTTGAGATCATCATGGGGTCCTTCTTCATAATCTTCACGGTCGTCTCTTCTTTCAAGCCTTGCTAGGGATTCTTGTATTCCCACCATGATTCCACCAAGATCATGGATCTGGCCCTCCAAATTAGTCATTCTCTCATCTGTAATGAATAGTTACAAGCAAGCAGAAGCTATTTTCTATCCCCTCTTCTTAAAAATCACTCTTACAACGAAAGGAAACAAAGTTTGCAAGGGTGGTCTTGCTTTCTTTTCTTTTTCTTAGCCTTTTGATCTTTTCTTGATGGCTTTTGATGGCAACCAATATTTCTTGCCTTACAATGAAATAACAATACAAGGAATTGAAATATATGGGTAGTTTTCAAAGTTAATTTTCTGAAACGCAAGAAAAGTAAAGGATATGGATCCAATAGTGAACCTGGAAACTCGGATAGGGGTTAGCCCTATTGTTGAACCGAAGCTTTGATACCAACTAATGTGAACCGCTGAAACCATATGCAGACGACCCTTAAACACCTCAAGCTGATCTCCTAGCACTCGTGAAGAACCTATGGAACCAGATGGAAGAGGACTTTGACCCAATAGCTATAAAGAGCTAGGAACCACAAGCAATGCACAAGCACATACTCCAAGGGGTTTAGAACAAAGTTCTGAAGGGGGTTTATTGATTCATAAAAGTTTTAGTACGAGGGATGGCCGGAAGCCTTATTATATAGGGAGGGAACAAACTCTCCTCCCTATTAGCTACTTCCTAAACTAGGATTAAAATAATCTAAATACTAATTAGGACATTTGAAATGCCTTAACAATCCAACTTAAAAAGGAAAACTAGAAAGGAAACATAAAATAGGATAATATTGTCTTGGAACCTAAGAAATAATCCTAAATAGGCAAAACCGGCAAAATTTGGGCAAGCCCTAATCCGGGTAGCATCTGTGGCGGTCGGGCAAGACTTGGGCTAGCTTGGCAGGGATTCTGACTCAGATTAGGCACTCCCCTTATGACCTAGTCCTAGAAGGACATAAGCCTGCGGTCTTTTGGACGTGGAAGCAAGTATTCCTGGCCCGGATGGGAGTCCTTAGCTCGATGGGATTGCATGTATGGACCCGAATCGTGTATGAGCACTTCCCTATGTGGTTCCTTCTTCATTTCTCCTCTAAATTCAACGCTGTTTGCTGGAGAGTGTTCCTGGGGGCTTCAAGCTATCAAGGGCCGTTGGAATTTCCTGAAAGGCCTGAGCTAATTGATGGCTTGGCCCTGAGCGCTCCTCTATGGCGCCCGTCGCCGGCCCGGCGCCCGGGGCTGGCTCAGTGCTGGGCCTTCGCCAATTCTGGCCAAGCCTTCTTCCTTCTACTTTGGCCAGGTCTTCAGGAATATTCTTATAGGGTCTTCAAGGGCTGGGGCTGGTCCAGGGCTCGTGGCATTTGGCATGGAGCTCATTTCTTGCATTTGGCCCTATCCGGGGCTCGCTCTAGGGCCTGTCTTTGAGTGCCACTCTCTTTTGTCCGTCGTTGCATGTACTTTAGAAATGCTTCCAGAGTATCCCAGGTGTGGTCATTGCCTCCATGGCTCATGAGGATCGGTCCATGGCCTATTTGAGGCCTCAGGCTCGATCCTCGGTCCGGCTTGGGGCTCGGATCGGGTGCCTTGACCGGCATCCGTGCTAGGGGTGGCTTGACTGACATCCTAGCTTGCTTGGCTAATGGTATTTGAGTGACTCGTGATCCGTGTGGATGATGAACTCCTTAGGCCACAAGTAGTGTTGCCAAGTCTTCAAAGCCCTCACCAAGGCATAGAGTTCTTTGCCATAGGTGGGTTAGTTGCGGGTGACGCCACTCCACTTCTCACTGAAGTAAGCAACGGGACTCCTTTCTTGCGTTAGAACAGCTCCAATTCCTACTCCATCACACTCGATTTCAAAAGATTTAGTGAAATCAGGTAGCATAAGGAGTGGGGCTTCAGTGAGCTTCTTATTTAAGGTTTCAAAGGCCTCTTGTTGTGGTGTACCCCAATGAAAAGGTACATCCTTCTAGATCACGGTTGTGAGTGGAGCAGCAATGGTGCTGAAATCCCTTACAAATCTTCGGTAGAATCTAGCCAATCCATGAAAGCTCCTAACATCAGTGATGATTTGAGGAGTTGTCCAAGATTTGATAGCTTCTATCTTGTCTTCATCCACCCTAATACATGTTGAACTAACAACAAAGCCAAGGAAAACAAGGTGATCTGTGCAAAAGGTGCACTTGGCCATGTTAGCATAGAGGTGTTCTTTCCTTAGGGTTTCTAAGACAGATTTTAGATGCCCTAGGTTTTTTGAGTAGATAAGGATGTCATCAAAGTATACCACGACAAATTTACCAATTTAGGCTCTAAGTACTTGATTCATTAATCTCATGAAAGTACTAGGAGCATTCATTAAACCAAAGGGCCTGACCATCCATTCATACAATCCTAGTTTTGTTTTAAAAATCGTTTTCCATTCATCACCTTCCTTCATTCGGATTTGGTGGTAGCCAGACTTAAGATAAATCTTAGAAAAGATGGTAGATCCATGTAACTCATCAAGCATATCATCTAATCGAGGAATAGGGTGTCGATACTAACTGTTATGTTGTTGATGGCTCGGCAGTCAACACACATCCTCCATGTTCCTTCTTTCTTGGTGACTAGGATGACTGTCACGACACAAGGGCTCATACTTTCTCAGACATATCCCTTGTCCATCAGCTCCTCCATTTGAGCTTGGATTTCATTGGTCTCTTCTGGATTGGTGCGGTAAGCTGGTTTGTTTGGCAAGGCAGTTTCGGGAACCAAGTCTATTTGGTGCTCAACTCCTCGGAGTGGAAGCAGCCCACTTAGGATCTCTTCGGGAAAGACATCTTTAAATCCTTGTAAGAGTGAGACAAAAACACTAGGCAATGAAGTATTAGGGTTAGAGATCAAGCATTCCTTAAAGAGGATGACCACGAGGGGTTTTCTGGCAACTAGGGTTTGTTTGATCTCACTAGGGGTGGCTAACATATTTTCTTTCCTCTCAGCCTTACTCTTTTGAGCTCTTCGATCTTTAGGATCTTGTAATTCTGTTTTTGCACTCAAGGAACCACTCATTTGTTCTCTCTCATATGGGGCAGCCCTCAGAAGGTGGTGGGTAAAAGCCTCATGTTGTAGCCTGGCTTGTACTTCAGCGATCCAATGTGGTTTGGGGTTGGCCCAGGCCTTGGTGTCGGGGCCGAGTAGGGCGCCGGCTCCAGGGCTGGGCAGGGTGCTGGCTCTGGGGCTAGGTCAGGTGCTGGTTCTGGGCTAGGCGTTGGCGCCGGGGCTGGGCTGGGTGCAGGCGCCGGGCCGGTGCTGGTGCTGGGCCGGATGCTGCTCCGACGCTGAACCGGGAGCGTACCAAATTCTCTCTCTAATTTGTCCAATATGGCTTGGACCTGACACAGAATGTGGGAGACGCTTTCGATCGTGGCTTCTAGCTTAGCTAGCTTCTTTCTGGCATGGTTAGTAAGGAACAACAAAAACAAGAAATAGATCCTCTCAAGTGTCTCTAATGAACCTCACTGTCTCTTGATCTTACCTCTCGTGTTTAGATTTAATGGTGACACTAAGAAAAAGGGATTAGAACAAGTAAAATTCAGCTTCAAGCAGTTGCAAGTTTCTTCAAAGCTTCCAAGTATTGACTTACCAAACGTGTGGCACCACATACCTGAACTCTAGGGCTTCCTCCCTTAGCTAACACATACTTCTTGATGGAGAGATCAGCTAGATGGTAGGACCGGTGGGTGGCATCGGTTATGGGCAACGAAAGCTATATTTTTCTATCCCCTCTTCTTAAATATATTTTTACAACGAAAAGAACTTGGCAAGGGGTGGTCTTACTTTGATTTTGAACTATTTTCTGTTTTCATAACTTCTTGAATATTTCATGATGACTTTTGATGGCCACCAGCTTTTCTTTGCCTTACAACAAAATATCAATACAAGAAATTGAAATAGACGGGGAATGTTCGAAACCATTTTCTAATAACAATGAAAAGTAAAGATATGAATCCAAGAGTGAACCTGGAGACTGGGATAGAATTGGTTCTAGTGTTGAACTGTGCTTTGATACCAACTTATGTGAACCGCTGCAACCGTGGGTAGATTACCCTTGAACACCATAAGCTGATCTCCTAGCAACAAGTAGAAACCTTCGGAACTGGGGCAGATTAGGACTTTAAACCTCTATCTATAAGGGGATTAGGAACCACAAGTATCAAGTCGAGGGTGCCACGTGAAGAGATGGATGCTCTTGATGATAAACAACCTTAAGCGACGCAACAACGAGCAAAGGCTTGAAGGGAATAGAACAAAGTTCTGAAAAAATGGGCTTTATTTAATTCAAGTTGTGTTTACAAAGGGTGGCCGGCGGCCTCTATATATAGGGAGGGATTCGTGAACAAGCTCTACGAATCCTCCTTAGACTCTAACTCCTAAATGATTAAAATAAACAAGAGTCCTAGTTAGATCACTAAAAGGACTGAAATATTCCTACTTATCCGACACTAGAAAGGAAAAAAAAATAGAAGAGTCTTGGGTAGCAAGTAAACCCCTAAATAACTAATCGGGTAGAATCTGGAGAAACCCTAATCCGGCGCCCGATATGTTTTCCGAATCCGACCTGGATTAGGTGAGCAGCCTCCTAAATAGGTGGCATCTTCATGGGAACTTCTCCAACTCCTTTAGTGACTAGTGGCTGAGCTTCCTGGGCTATAGGGCTTTCGAGGCCGTTGGAAAATCAGAGAAGGCCCGAGCCATTTGATGGCTCAGCCCAAAGTGCTCCGGTGTAGCGCTCTAGACTAGGCCCGATGCCTATACTTGGTCCGGCTTCTGGACTCCGGGAGTTCTGCCCAGACCTTCTGACTTCTGCTTTGGGCCATCGTTAGAGAGTGTCTTGGGGATGTCCGGAGGCTAGAGTTTGAGCTTGAGTCCAGCATCCATCCGGAGCCTCGAACAGGTGTTTTGCTCGGCTTAGGGGTGGTGGTGGCGCCCGGTCTTAGCAACAATGCCCGGAGTGGCGCCATTCCTTTGTCTCAATCCGCTCTGGCTCCTGGGAGGTTCCCTTAACTTCTAACAGGGTGTAGCCTTCCGTGGTAAGCCTATCTGCATCCTCCTTATGTCCTCCCTTGCTTCATGCCTTCATGTACAAGTTGAGTCGTTCTTTGAAGGCCTTGGTCTAGCTCCGGGTAAAGGGTGGCTCATGTCGTGTCTAGGGCACAAGGGGCTCATCACCAACCGAAACCTTATGTCTAGTGTGCAATACAAAGAACAAGAACAACCATAGCTCTACACAAAGAAGTGAAGAAAGTGGACATTCTTAGCTCTTAAATGGACTTGGGATGATAGAGGATGGTGTGGAGACCCTTGGGAATGGGCTAGGAGGAGGTGGAGACTCATTTCCTTTGTCAAATTTCCTTGGAGAAGAGGCAAAATCTGAACTCTCTTTTAAAAGTGTTGAAAAAGCACTTATATAGTGCTGTCAAAAGGGGGTCGAGGCCACGGTGGGTGACCGATTGCGAGTTGGTCGCGGGCACGATGGAGGGAAGGTGGTGGGTGTAT
The DNA here is from genome assembly GCA_034768395.1 of Linum lewisii. Classification (NCBI taxonomy): domain Eukaryota; kingdom Viridiplantae; phylum Streptophyta; class Magnoliopsida; order Malpighiales; family Linaceae; genus Linum; species Linum lewisii. The sequence continues at coordinate 51,923,053 of CM068296.1, forward strand.
GGGCATGACCGCGTCTTAAACTCTCTCTAATTATCATGTTTTCTAAAATCATTCGGTGGCAAACACGCATAATTTTTATGCGGCGGCGGTGGGTACCTAGCGCGCCACGGACACTACTTCCAAACACCAAATTTGAGAGATCGCACTAGGAGCTACATATCTCTTATATGAGCTTCGTTAGAACAGTTGGAAACCTTGTGTAGCACTCTCCAATGACATAACCTGAAATGACAACAAAAATACTATAAAGTAGATGAAAATGGACTATGAAAATCCCTTGTCACCACAAACGATCAAAGTGTCAAAACAAGTTAAAATGTCACGAATTCATCTGGAAATGTACCAAAACTCCTAGATTATGTCATTAAGCGAGGGGGTAAGGTTATATAATTTCCTCGCATCAGTCAATTTATCATCCTTAACATCAATCAATGTTCCCCTGGTAGCGAATAAAAGGGTATAGAAGATTGGTGACTATTTGTGTAACCAACCCCTCAAACTATGAAAGAGTACCAATCAATGTTCCCTTGGTAGTGCCACATTTATCCATTTTAAATCAAATGGCTCACATAGCACATCGTGAAAAATTAAGATTTTGTTTCTGGTGGTAGAAACTTTTGTGTTTAAACATAGTAAATGCACTTGACTTCTTAGAACAAGGAATATTTACACGGTTCACACCTCTCCAAACAATGTTCGAACGAGGGCGTTTGATGTTTTTTTGATATGTCTACTGCTACTGATACTACTCCTATGAGGTTCTGAGAGAGCTCAAAAGAAAAAGAGCTATGGCTGCTGAAACTAAAGTTGTAGAGAAAAGTATAAATTTGGGCAGAGTCTTGGCGAAGAGGTCGACATGATGACATTATCATCATGGAGTCGGCCTTAGGGTTTCCCTCTTGATGGGGAAGGTTCCACTCGATGGATCGACATGAGATCTTGACTTTGATGGATTGACGTGTGATCCTCACTTTGATGGGTCGACACAAGATCCTCACTTTGATGGATCGACATGAGACCTTGACTTTGATGGATCGACATGTGATCCTCACTTCGATGGGTCGACATGTGATCCTGATGAGGAGATTGATATGATGCTTCCATCTTAGCGAGCACGACGACATGGTGGTATCCTCATCATCATGGAGTTGAATTTAGAGTTTCCCTCTTAATGGGGATCCTTAGAGTCATCCTTAGGGTTTCCCTTTTGATGACGAGGCTTCCCTCCTTCCCTCTTGATGAGGAGATTGATATGATGCTTCCCTCTTGGCGAGTAGGTAGGTTTCCCTCTTGATAGGGAGGATTCCACTCGATAGATCGACATGAGACTTTCACTTTGGTGGATCAACATGTGATCCTCATTTATCGACATGTCTTCTTCACTATGATGGGTCGACCCGAGATCTTGACTTTTATGGATCGACATGTGATCCTCACTTTGATGCATCCACATGAGATCCTCACTTCGGTGGATCGACATGTGATCTTCACTTTGATGGGTCGACATTAAGTCTTTACTTTGGTGGATCGACATGTGATCTTGACTTCGATGGGTCGACATGAAGTCTTCACTTTGATGGATCGACATGTGATCTTGACTTCGATGGGTCGACATGAAGTCTCCACTTCGATGGATTGACATGTGCTCCTCACTTTGATGGATCGACATGTGATCTTGACTTGGATGGGTCGACATGAGATCCTCTTCCACTCGATGGGGAGCAGTCAGGAGGCCAAAAAAGTAAATTCACAACCTCACTTAGTCCCTTTAACTTAATAGAATGATTAAAGGTTAATAAAGCCATGCAAACTTACACACAAAAGCAATATGGTATTCTGGTCGTCATCTTGGAGAGGCCATATCTCACTAGTCTGGTGGAACTGGGTTGACATCTATACATGGATGGAAAGATAATGACTCCGCCAACCTTGCATAAATCGAAGTTTGGATGAAGGATTCATGACCAAAATACTACACTGGAATTAGTACGAAAAATAGGTAAAAAAGATGACCTCATTACCCGATTTTATGTTATTTAATTTCTAAGGCAATTAATGGCCTAATAAAGCCATTTGTTTCTTTGTATTTTTTCAATGTGGTATTGGCTCAAATATTTTTTGGGTGTAAATAAATGCCCCACAGCAATTTAGTACACAATAATTGTGTATTAACTTGTTGATATTAAGTTAAAAAGGGTTTTTTTTTCGAGTTACTGTTCACGCCTCTTTTTTTCTCTATTTTTTTTTAAAACCCAAACCTTTTCCTAGATGGACTCTTATTAAGGGTGACCCCTTTTCCTTCTAGGGTTTCATATTTTCTCTTAAGTCCCCCCCTTAAATAAAGGGGCTTCCTTCTCCTCCTTCATACCTCAAACACCATCCTCACATCATTCATCATCCATCCACCAAAAGTCGTCAATCTTTGAAAGAGGTAAGTGATGACGTTAGATTTACCGCGTTTATCTCGCCACATTTGAACGACATTCCTCTTGTTTGACTCTGAATTGTGATGAACTTGAATGATTTTTATGTAAAATATGTTTTATCCCCGTTGGCCCTCTTTTGGGCAATTTGATGTTGCTTCAAGTTGTTTTTGTTGAGATTTCAGGTTACCACATTGTGGAGGACCTTTGTACGAGCTCGGCGCTTCAAACGGGGATCAATTTGGAGCACAAATGAGGTGGAAATTACCGAAAGAAGTTCGGAGCTGGATTCAGGTCCAAAAGTGCGCCTTTGAAGGGAAAAGTGCGCCTCCGCACTTTTCGACCCCCTTCCCGCACTTTTTGCTTTAATTCCGGATTTTGACGGAAATTGGGTTTTTAACCCAATTTCGAGGAGGGAGGAAACATACATCATTTTCTGCAAATTCTCTACTTTTCTCTGACGAACCAGACACTCTCGGAGGTGAAGATGGAGCTTTGGAGACGCGATTGAGTGAGGATTAGCGAGGATTAACTCAGGAGTTTGAAGGATTGATCGAGATTAGGTCTATTCGGAGTAAGATGTCTTCTTTTCCGATTTTCTTCTTCTTTGTTTCTGCGATTTCTTCTGTAACGATGTCTGGCTAAACCTCTAGGGTTGTTTAGATTAGATGAAGCGTTAGATAGGATTTTGTATGGATGACTTCGGGTTTCTAACCCGTTTATGTTAATCGATGATCTTTCAGACATAGATGCGATTTCTCCTAAACCCTAATTTAAGCTTTTTTATTCTGGCAACTTGATCAATTGTTAGTTTCTGGGTTTATCTTTGAATTGCGGGTCTGACCATGAACGCTTTTCATTCTAGAGTTTAGGAGGTCGTTAGGTTCTCCAATAGCTTGACCATAGGATTGTCAGAACCTAATCTCTTTGCATGATTTCGTGGCATTTCACTGTTCTTGATCGTTCTTGATTTCTTGCAAGTTAGCTTGACCATAGGAGCTTGTAGGTTTGATAGAATTGAATCTCTACGGCCTGACCATGGAGTAGAGATTACAAAAGGATTTGCCGAGTCGCCTAGTCTGTTGAATTTCGTCGTTTACATAATTTCATCCATCTAAACCGAACTAGCGTGGATTCGAGTCTGAACAACGGCCTTAGTCTATCTTTGAAACCCCAATTTGCTTTGCATGTTTACTTGTTTAAATTGCTTAATTAGTTTACTTAGATCTTAAACCAATTCAAACCCAAAATGACACCCCGAATAGCTTGACACACTGTTCTGAGTAATAGAGAAAGGAAGACCCTTGGGAAGTAACCATCTCGCTAGAGCGATCTAGCGAGTAAAACATTGTGTGCATTAATTTGCGCACCAGTAAGCGTTCATCTCTTTTATCTTAATGTTTTTTCTTTTTGCTGTGTTTTGTTTATATTTTATATTGAACAACTCCTTCTCTTTTTTTAGATGGCTAAATCGAGTAGAAGAGTTGAAGCCGAAGAGATTGACTTTGAAGAAGAGTATGAAGCTTTGTGTGAAGATGAAGGGGTGGAGATGACCATTCTCATGCGAGACAAAAGGGATCAGAACGAAGCTCGGCTGGGTCCTTATTTCCCCGACTCATCCAAATCTCATCTCAAACACCTCAACAAGTATCCGTTTTGGGGGGGCAATATTGTTCAAGAGCATCCTTCTAGATTACTCTTTCTTCTAGCCCATCACTTCGAAGAATCAGAAGCCAATAAACTCGTGGCCATTGAATGACTCTGACTTCAACAAGTGGTACCTACGTCTAGTGGGCGACAAAGATACTCGTATATTCTGGTTGAAAGATGGCATTCATCCGTTGTTAGATCTCTCAATCAGGATTCCAGAACTAGATATTCAACTCTTCAAAGCAGTGTTATGTTTTTGGTGCACTGGGTCCAACTACTTCATCTTCAGGTACCCCACAAGTGCCATGACAATCACCCTCCGAGGATAGCAAGACAGTAAGCTCTCCAGATGATCAATTCAGTCTTGATCCTAAATCCTTCTAAAACCTTCAAAATCAGTACCATCCTAGTGACCCCAAGTCTCCTAGTACTCACCAAGAAAGAGTGGGCTTCATACACTACTGGTTGTACAAGTATATCCACTACCCTACTATCGTATCACCTCGTCCAGGATTAAACCTTCTTTCGCATCAAATTGTCAATGGGAACAATCCACCCGACTTCTTAGAGACTATCCTTGCCTCTATATACCATGGCATGCATACTCTTACTCATCAACTTAGTAACGGCTCCAAGCCTACAAGGTGTGGTCCCCTATGGTTGGTTCCTCTCTAGGTATACGCCTACTTCCCAAAATTATGGAGCGGCTCTTTCAATTTCACCAAGCCACCTAAATCTTATGGCATCTACTTCTCAAAAGTCACACCATTGAGGCAAAATATTTTCTTACTACTTTAGGTTCTTTTATGGCTTAATGAAGGAGGAAGATGTTTCCCCTTTTAGAGATCGCAGCTACGGTCCTCCATCATTCATTGAAAAATTTGACAAAAGGCCTAATATAAGTGATCCTAGGGCACCTGACTATCGTCTGTACGTCCTTCAATGGAAGAGTTTGGTCTCGGCTCGAGACCTCTTCATCAATGTTCATGGTGGGAAGAGCACCATAAAAAAAAAGTGTACAACCCACACTATGTTGCCCGTCAGTTTGGCCTTACTCAAGCGTGGCCCATACTGCTACCTTCTTCATCTCACCTTAATGCTCCTTCCCATCCTAAGACATTATCAAGATTGGATGCTGATGCACTAAATAGATGGCAACGCAAAATCATGGAGGGGATACTTCACATGCTTTACCCCAAAACCTCGTTGTCTTCCTTCATTTATGCTACACCTGAAGGAAGTATTTTCGAGCAACAACATCTTTTATGAAGATGTGAACTTCCTTATCCGACATCTACAATATGGAGCATCAGCTATAATGGGAGCTATTGGAGGAAACAAAGATTCGAGCAACAACAATGTTGAGGATAAGGATGAAAGCAAGGAGTTGAGTGGCAACAATGCTGAAGATTGGAATGAGCCTCAATCATTACATGCCTCTTCTGCCAAACGTCCATCAGGCAATCCTTGCACATTATTGTTATTATTCTCCCCATAATATCTTGTTCCAACTTTGATCTGAATCCCACTTCTTTCCTTTCGTCTTACCCCAAAGCATTGGTTGGTAGTCTCCTTTCGTCACTCAAGTAGCCTCGTAGTCAACCTTCATCATCTACCCACCAAAACCACAAACAGTCTCATCAATCTGATGGCCAGGTAAAATTTTCACCATTCCTCTCAATCAACTCATATTGTATGAATTCAATCGTCATACACATTTCTTTCTCTAGATACAAAACTTGGGCGATGATCAACGTTGTCATTTGGATGATAATGAAATTCTTCCATCGGACGCGGAAGAAACCCATGTCACCATGGACAATGAAGGCCGTTCAGCCTCAAGGAATGACACATCTCACGAGGCTGATAGTCTTCATGGAGACACAACAGTCGAGAGTAGTGACCTGAAGATGACACTGAGGTCTCCCACTTCCCTTCAAAACTCACTGAACCTATACCATCCATTCATCTTGGCTTTCAACAATGTGCCTCTAAAACTACGTTGGATTTTAACACGAAATGCGGGGTTACTTCACCAGTCCCAACCAAGAACTTGTTCTCTCAAGGTCAACATCTCTTTTCCTTATCCTTGGCTCCTACCTTCCTTGGAGATCATGATGGCTTTCCTCATAGCCAACCAATGTAACATCCCCGCCCAACCAAACAATCTGAAACTCGAGTTTAGATGATTGAGACATTGGAAACAGTGTTCTTGAGGCCCCATCGAAGTCCGGGTAATCGAGTCGGGTTGAAGTTACCAGTGAGTACATTAAAAATTCACCGAGGTGAGTAGACTGAAACACACGTTCGTGTGTTATAGACACATGCCGAGTGTCATGATACATGTCATGTATTATAGACGCACATCGTGTGTCTTGTGTCTGACTATAAAAGACGGGGTTTTGACCGAATTCTTCAACTTCTTACTCTCTCTTTTGTCCCGAAAAACCCTTTGACGAACCAAAAACCCCCAAACTTTAAACCTTGATTCCGGGAGCTGTAGAGGTGCGATTGACGATCTGTTTTCGCCTATGAGTTCCTGGCGATGAGAGGAAGAGATCGCAGATCTAGGTTTTGGGTATTTAGGAGTTGGGCGCTTTCAGTGGCAGAAGGAAGAAGCTACATTTTTGGAGAAGGAGAGCTTGGTTGTTCGAGTTTGTAGAAGTCGTTTACAGCCTCGTCTTCTTGTCAGGTGAGGGTTTAGCATATGATAGATAGTGATTGTCGATGTGAGGAGTTGAAATTCTGATCTAGATGAATGTAAGGATTGCATGAAATTGGAAGAAAGTAAAAGAAGCTAACTTTGTTGTGATTGATTGCCATTTGATTTATGATGGTTGTCGACTGATGAATGATTGCTAATTCATGAGTTGGTTGTTGATTGATTTCTGATTGCTATGTGATGGGATTGTGGTAAATGATTAATGATGATGATAAACGGATCGGAACTAGTAATGAGTGATTGGAAGGATGGGATGTGATCTTGTTAGTTCATATATGCATACTATGTGTTGTCAGTTGTGGTTGCAGGAGGGTGGTCCTACCAATGTGGGGTCGCCCTATTAACTATGAACAGGAGTATGGCCCTATCAATATGGGGCTGTTTTATGAAGGATGACCAGGAGGGTAGCTCTAAGACTCGTGACATGGCTGCCCCTATACTTACAGGTAGGGGTGGCCAGTGAGCTAGTCGTATGCCCTTTTGTGTTTTGATGCATGAATTGTGTGTGTAACTGTGTGAAGTAGAGATAAGTGTGATTACATGAATTGGTTGAATTGATTCTAAGTGTTGATTTGGGTGAAATTGATGTTATGAGTGATGCTGGCTGATAATGTGACTGTGGTGTAGAATTATGACATGGAATTCAATTATGGAATTGGAACATGGAATTGTGAAATGGAATTGATTGGAAGGAATTGCATTGATGTTGTGTGTAAGAGGTTCGGTTGTGTACTTTGGAATGGGGATTGGAAAGTGATCATGATGTAGACGTTGAAATGATGATGGACTTGATGTTGGAAGTGGATGGATTTGATGAGGGAATTGATGGATGGTTTTGGTCGATGTATGAATGTCTGATTGTGATTAATAAATGATAGAACTGGTACGAGTCCACACTGGCCATTGTGAGATGTGTTGAGTTGAGTCCAGTTCACGTTGAGTGAATCACTCTAGTTAGATACCAAGGATTGATGTTGAGTCAGTCTACGTTGAGTGGATCACCTTGGTCAAGTACCGGGTATTATTGGGTGGAATCAGTCTATGTTGAGTAAATCACCTTGGGTGTATTACCAGGGATTGTTGGCCGGCAGTGGTGGTGTGGAGAAACTCCTAGGCGCCTAATAACACACTTAGTAAATTGAAATGTGATCTGTGATTGTGGTGTATGTGATTGTGTGTGTATGGGACGTGCTTGTGAGATGCCTTGTGATGTGTTGTGGACTGGGTTGGATTGATCGTTGAACTGAATTGTGTGGTTGTGTTGAGCTGTGGGATTGTTATTGATTAGTTTATGATTATGATGATGTTATGAATTGGGAATTGTTAGTATGGAGAACTGCACTTGACTGATAACCTAAATTGCTTAATGATGCCTAATAATTCACTTAGTAATTGAAACGATAATTGTATGTGAATGTGTGCGTGTGTACACGAATGTTGATTGCGAGATAATTTGCGATGGGATGTCGACTTGTATGTACGTGACGTAATCTAGAATTGTATGTATGTGATGTAATGATGAACTGTATGTATGTGATGTAATGCTGAATTGTATGTATGTGGTGAATGTTGAACTATATGAATGTTGATCTTTGTATATTGATAATATTGTGGGTTGAGAATGTTGAACTGAGAACTGCACCTATGTGATCACCTAGACTGTTTTAGGGATCTAAAATCTGGTATGGCTGTGTCTGGTTCCATTTTTGGTGTGTGTGCAGATTTTGGAATCACTCTTTCAAGCTAGGTTCGACGCATAGTTAAACCCAATGGGTTCACTCAATTTCATTAGGAGATTGATTCCCCCTCTTCCCCTTTCAGGTTCGTGTGTTAGAGTGAGTAGAGTTGAGGTTCAAGGTTGTGGTCAAGTTCACAGCAGTTGCTGGTTGGAGCTATGAGGTGAAGATTGCTGATCTACACTGGAGTGGACGTTTATTTTCGTTTTATATTTCAGTTGACACTTTTGGTTGGGGTATTTCGTAATCGTTTTCAGTATTGGATTTTAGATTTTTGTTATCGGATGGATTTTGGATTTTGAATATTTGAGGCGCTTCTGACTTACTCTTGATTTATGTTTTCAATTTTATTTCAATGTTGTTTCTCCCTTTTATTTTATAAGTTGTATCTTCGAGTGATGTTCATGCCGGTTCGACACAAGTTTACCTAGGTCGATTCAGGATGGATGTTACAACCAATGTCTCCCTTGCTTGATGTCGTTAAAGGAGGTTATCATCCCACTGCTCGTGACCCAAATCCATGACCTAATGACGTCCTCTCTAGTCTCAACAACATGGCTACACAAGCCAACTTGCCACCTACCCTTTCTTAGTGTTCCTGTTGATTCCTTTTTAGGAATTAGTAACTCCAACAAGCAAGTAAGTTCCTATTGCAAAATTATTTTTTTATATAATATATGTTTCTTCGTTTTCGCTCATGTTACTCTCCCTTTATCTGTATTTAGGGCATGACCAGGCTTGAATATAATCTCAAGTACTTGGCTGCTTTAGACAACCACTTCTCGAGTTTAATCTCTCCTACCACATTTGGTCGTCCATCAGTTAAAGATGCTCTTATCCAAATTAAGAGCTTCCTTTCCCTACCACTAGAAGATATGCTCAGATCATTTCAGACTGAATGGCCTATCAACGCTTTTGATCTCCTCTAGAGCCCCAACTTATGCCTTCCTTTTCCAGGATCAGACAACAAGCTGAAACAAGCCCTCCAAAGGTCGTCATCAAATATCAAGACTTGGCTTGATACCATCAAGCAAGGCAATGAGCTCCAAGGTGTTGTGTCTCACCACGATCGTGAGAGAGGAGTTGCATAACACTTATGCGAGACATAGTAACCAAGGGCAAAGACAAGTCCAATATGCTAACAGGTGTGAGCGTAGAAGAGGTGGCTTGCCGTGATGAAGTAGCAAGGTTAGAGGCGGCTCTTATTGCTGCCCGAGGAAAGATGATTAAAATCCTAGCTCGGAAGAAGACTATAACTCTTGACATCAATGAAATTATGAGGGAGGCACGAACCATTCAAGACAAAGAGAAAACCCTTATGTCCATGGAGGAGATTACGCTTAAGGAAGAGCAAGTCATCCAGACTCGTGCAGACAACATGGGCAATATTATTAACCTGAAGACCATCATCGAAGATATTCTCCAGTCTCTCGATGCTTAAGTTACCCAATTTCTTTTCCTTAGTTTGAAGCTTAGCCATTTGTTTGGCCTTTCTTTACATTTCCTATCTTAGATTTCATATTTTATCTACCTTCTTTTGTTTTCCTTTTATTTGGCAAGACATTTTTGTTTTATCCACATTAGTTTATACATCATGCTATTGGTTAAAAAGTATAATATGCAATTACTTTGCTCATAATGGTCCCTCCATTAGGACCATTGAGTCCCCACGCTAATACCAACATAAGTGAGTTGTGGCATGGTGCATCACCTTTGGTTTCAAAATTGAAACCCTTTAATGTCCCACAAAGAGGGGACGTCAGGCTTCAGATACTTTACATTGATAAGACATTCATGTAACACCCCATCGAGGTCCTTCAACAAATATGATTTGTTGGGTCGAGAAGCATGGATGATAAAAGGTCCACGCCAATTCGGTGACCATTTACAAAACTTAGGATCTTTATCACAAATAGGCAAGTGAACTTTCCAGACTAATTCTCCCTCTTCAAATGACTTATGCTTGACCTTCTTATTGTAAGCACGAGCTACCCTTTCTTTTTGTACATGTATGTTGTCAAACGCCTTGAGTTGTACTTCATCTAGGTTAGATAATTCCAACATCATAGACTCATAGTATTCTGAGGGAGTAATCTCATGTTGACGCAGATACCGTAATGACTTAATAGTCACTTCAACAGGTACGAAAGCTTCATGGACATATGTTAAAGCAAAGGGTGTCACCTTGGTGCTACTTCATGGTGACATCATGTATGCCCATAAGGCTTCTGATAACAACATATGCCATTCCTTTGGATTGTCCTCTATCATTTTACACAAGATTCCTTTCAGCACCTTGTTAGAAGCCTCAACTTGTCCATTGGCCTGAGCATAGTATTGCATGGAATGAATAATCTTGATTCCTAATTATTTGGCAAATGACATCACTTGCTCCCCTGTGAACACGATTCCTTGATCCGCTGTTATAGTAGCAGGAAGGCTAAACCTATGGACCATGTTTTTCTTAATGAAAGTAATCACTTCCCCTTGGTTTACCACATTCATTGGCTTAGCTTCCACCCACTTGGTGAAGTAGTTTGTCGCTAGAATAACAAAAGTGTGTTGCTTAGAGGATGGGGGATAAATCTTCCCTATCAAGTGCATTGCCCAACCAAAGAAAGGGCGAGGCTTGATGATGGAGTTTAGGTCGACAGCAGGAGCTCTTTGCACTAGGGCCATGGCATTGGCAAGCTTCACAACCTTTGGCATATGATGCACAATATTCTTCAATGGTAGGCCAATAGTAGTCATACCTATGTATCCATCTCATTGAAGGGCCAACTTAGTGGGCTCTATATATCCCTTCATGAACTTCAGCCATGGCTCATAGAGCCTCTTTACCCCCCAAGCACTTTAGTAGTAAACCATCTACCCTTCTCTTGAATAAAGTTTTATCTATCACTACATAATTTCTTGCTTCGAATTTGGTAGTATGATCAGTTTCCTCATTTGGGTTCTTTAGATATGTTATTAATGGGACTCACCCATCATTAGTATCCTCCCTTATCATGTATACCTAAGCTACTTGTTTTAAACGATTTCCATTGTGTTGGCGAGGAATGGACTTAATTGACACATTGTTAAAGTGAGGGATTAGATCTTGGACATGGTTGAGGTATGTCTCTAACACATAGTTGACACATCGGAAGTCACCAAGTACTTGGTGGACTACTATTTGTGAATCTCCTTTGATATCAACGTTCTTTGCCTTTAATTCAACAAGGATATCCATGCCAACCACCAAAGTCTCGTATTCAACTTGGTTGTTGGTACGAGGGAAGTCAAGGGTGAAGGCAAAGTGCATGGAGTGACTCATTGGCGAAGTTAGTACCACTCCTGCTCCTGCCCCTGCCCCATAACATGTCTTGGAACCATCAAAGAACAAAGAACAAGGAACCTCTCCTATCATCCCAATCTCTACTCCTTCTCCTGGCACGTCCACACATGGATGGTCTACCAAGAAGTCAGCGAGAGCTTGCCCCTTATCTACTTTTTGTGGAACATATTGTAAATTAAATTCATACTGGGCAAGTGTCCAATTACCAATCCTCCCATGGATGATTGGCTGTGATAACATATATTTAAGAAGGTTAGTCTTACAAATGAGTTGTACTTGAACAAGCATCAAGTAATACCTTAGCTTAATACAAGCAAAGAACAAAGCTAGACATAACCTTTCTATGGGAGAGTACTTCCTCTCCGCTTCATTTAAAAGCCTACTTAAATAATACATGGCTTGTTCATTTCCCAAATCATTATCCTGGACCAACAAACATGCTACTGACGTGTTAGTGGCCGAGAGATACAACTTCATAGGTTGATGTTGGATGGGAGAATTGAGCACCGATGGGTTCGCCAAGTACATCTTGATGTCAGCAAAGGTTGTTGGTGCTCTTCGCGCCATGCAAACACTTTTTCCTTCCTCAACTTCAACAACGATGAGATCACTTGGGTTGGGCCAGCACAGTTTGAGATGAAGCGCCAAATATAGTTCACTTGGCCAAGGAACCTCTACAACTCCTTCTTATCATCAGTTGGCATGGCCTCGATGATGGATTTGGTCTTGTTTTTGTCGACCTAAATGCCACGTTGGTTTACAAGGAAACCGAGGAAGTTTCCTGCACTTACACCAAAAGCACACTTAAGAGGATTAAATTTCAAACCATGGCTTCTCATGCATAGAAAAGCCATACGTAAGTTATCAAGGTGGCAATGCCTTACCTTTGACTTGACGACTATGTCATCTACATACACCTCCATAAATTCACCAATCAAGTCATGAAAGATGGTGTTCATAGCTCATTGATAAGTTGTTCCAGCATTCTTCAAACCAAAGGGCATTACCACCCATTCATAACATCCAATGGCACTTGGACAATGGAAATATGTCTTGTTGATATCCTCATCGGCTATTTAAATCTGGTTATAGCCAGAATAGAAATCTATGAAAGAGAAGACTTCATGCCTAGTAATTTCATCAAGCAACATGTCAGCACTGGCATGGGATATTCATCCTTAGGAGGGGATGTATTTAAATTCCTAAAATTTACACAAACACGAAGTTTTCCATTTTTCTTCCTAACCGGCACCACATTAGACAACCACTATAAACTTAGCCT
>CM068296.1:52536302-52730504 GCA_034768395.1 Linum lewisii
TACTTGCGATGCCTGGGAGAGGAGGATGCAGCTTGGGCTCTGGAGGAAATACATTCAGGTGTGTGCGGCACTCACTTGGGAACGAGAAGTTTAGAAAGGAACTTAATTTACCAGGGCTTCTATTGGCCAACAATGAGAAAAGAGGCTAGTGACCTGGTAAAAAAATGCCACAAGTGCCAGGAATTTGCGAGTTATCACAAGTTGCCAGCAACAGCGCTCCAGGCGAATGTCAGCCCATGGCCATTTGCGAGGTGGGGGATGGATATCCTAGGCCCATTCCCAGAAGCTTCAGGAAAAAGGAAATTCCTCATCGTGGCGGTTGATTATTTCACCAAGTGGGTTCAGGCAGAAGCAGTAGAAAGTATCACCGCTAAGCAAATACAAAAGTTCGCGTTTAAAAGTATCGTTACCAGATTTGGCATACCAGAAAGTATTATTTGTGATCATGGTACTCAATTTGACTCACAAGTCTTCAAGGAATTTTGTGATGATTTAAAGATAAATTTACGATTCGCCTCAGTCGCCTACCCACAGGCCAATGGACAAGCGGAGGCGGCTGATGACACTCGATTTGACGTGATTATCAGCCTCATTTAAGCGACATTTCTTTGCTTAAGACATGGTTTTTAGGGTAGAATAACGAATATTCAATCGATTGCCCTATCTCGTGCCATTTGTGTTACCTTGGCCCGTTTCGGGTCTATTTGATGGTTTTCTAGTGTTTTTGTGTTAGCACAGGTTTTTGCCGTCAAATAACGTAGCCATGGACGTGTCTAAGGCGTAGGAACCTCGAGGCATCAAACCGGAATCGATCAAAGGAGTCGATCAAGTTCAAGCCGAAATCTGCCCATTCACACTTGCATTTTCGGCGAAAACAGGCTTGCATCTTCGGCGAAATCAATAGTGCAAATCAACTGGTGCCGAGTCAAAGCATGTCTTCGGCGAAATCAATCAACTCTTCGGACCGAAATTCAAGACCAGAGAAATCAGTCCCTGAACTCAAAGGAATTTTCGCCGAAATTCTTAAGGAATATTCGGCGAAAATATTAGGCTGACTCGGCTAATTTAGGGTTAAGTATTTATACTTAACCCGGCGGCCCAACAAGGGGGGAATTCAATTAATCATAATACAACTTTTCGAGATCAGAATTCTCTGAGTTCTGGAGCGAAGAGCTGGAGTTCGAAGAGCCGGATAGAGATCGTGACGCCATCCCTTCCACCTCGATGAACCGGAGCTAGGAGTGTAACTTACCGAAGATCGAAGTCTGCCAGAGTCGTCTAACTTAGGTTTTTCAGATTCTTTTCTGTTCTTCCTCTGAATGATGAACTCTTTCCTTGTCTTTGTTTCTTTTGTAATAATCATGAGTAGCTAAACCCTTTAGAGCTTAGACTAGATGAACCCTAAGTGACCCAGGGCTTTAAAGCGGTCACAGATCGGCGGTGATTAGATTCGAAATTCAATCAGTTCTTTTTCATGTTTGATTCGTTCTTCATTGTTCATGTTTCTTGTATGGATTGATCACCTAGATTAGATTCTGGTTAAGCTAAGGATAGAAGCGAACGCTCGTCTTACTTTAGAACATCGAATTGAACAATTAACCTTATAATTGGAGTGTGCCTTTCGCAGGAACCGGTTAGGGTTAATTCACTGCAAGAGTAACTCATTAATCACTAGTAATCACACCAATTAATTAAGTCATTGCGAGAGGTGACCGTACCCGGGCGGCTAGTTAATCTTGGTAGTTAGAACGGATAGAGCGAACGTTCGCCGGTCTTAAACCTAAGGGTAAGGAGTTATGGTGGTGTCTTAGTAATTGATTGAATGAGAATCGAAATCCGCTGATCTGTTGATTGCCAATGCTCTGGGGAACGAAGGGGGATTCAAAGTCTAAGTTCATCTGTCATTCTTGTTTTCAAACCCTAATTCCCAATCTGCTTTAGTTTAATCCTTTTTAATTTTTCTGCATTCCTTAGAAATAGAAGTCGTGGAACTCACACCACGCACAACGTGTTTACCTTTGAGTATTTTGCTAGTTCTGAAGTAACCAATCATAGAAAGCCCTTGGAATACGATCTGATATACGCTTTTTCTTAGCATTAGTAGTTTTTATTTGGTTGAAACGTCTGCATAACAACGACCGGGCGGGTCACCAAATTGGCGCCATTGCCGGGGACTTCTTTTGATTGTTCGAAAGAAGAACTGGCAATTTATTCTTCTATTTTCCATCTTTCATTTTTCCACCCACTTCGATTTTACGCCGGTATGTTTGCTTTTGTTGCTTGTAGGTTGTTCTACAGGTTCATGAACCGCTCGATTGCTCATTCTCAGTTTAAGCCGGGTAATTCTGCTTCGCCGAAGAAACCGCGAGCTCAGAAGCAAGTCATAACCACACCGCCTACACCACCTATCCCTCAAAAGATTGAGGAGTTGAAGGAGAACTCCTCATCTTCATCCGTTTCATCCACTACTTCAGATTCACCACCACCTTCTCCTCCCGTACTAGCTGCTCAGTGCACCGTGGCGGATTACTGTAGACCAAATGCGGCTTACCTCCGAGCTAGCATCGTCGTGCCACACAGAGATGATGACCCCGACGAAAAGATCACAATCTCTCTCCTGAGCATGGTCTCTAAGGATATTCACTTCAAAGGGAAGCCGCAAGAAAACCCCCGCACACATTTGGCAAACTTCCTTGACATGTGCGAGACGTTTAAAAAAGGGAATCTCGGTAAGAATAATCTTTGCTTACGAGTATTCCCATTCTCTCTTAAAGGCAATGCCAAGATATGGCTAAGCTCAAAACCACCTGGCTATTACACTGACTGTGATAGTCTAGCTCAAGACTTCATAGAAGAATACTATCCCCCTTCAAGAACTACATTCTACAAGGATAGTATCGCTAGATTCTTTCAGAAGGAAGGAGTAAGTTTACACGACGCGTGGAACGACTTCCAAGCGCTTCTCTCTGAATGCCCTCATCACGGATTCAACCAGGGGCAACTAGCTGAAATCTTTGCCCAAGGGATGAATGAAGAAACAGCTGAATGGGTCAACATCTTAGCTGATGGCGACTGCACAGCACTTGAACCAGAAGCTGCTCTACTTCACTTTGCGGACTGCGCATCTAAGGCCAGAAATAGGGAAAGACAGTTTGGAGCAGCCATGAGTCAACGAAGTTCTGAAGATCAGATTAAGATCGCAGTACAGAAACAAATGGAAGAGATCCTCGGTACAACTAATAACTGGCCTAAAAAGGAAGTCAACTTCATTGATCACAGCTTCACCAGGGATCAAAGAGGCGACCCCGACTACCGTCAGTTCAGAACACCTCCTCAACAACGGGAAGGCTTCTATGAGCGTCCTCCCTACAACTTCCAACTCAACCATAGCCGAAATCAATACATGGACAATGGTTATCAAGATCCTTCCAGATTGCCCAGAGTACAGCAGCCTCCGAATTTTATATCTGAGGACAATTGGGAGAGGAGAATAGCCAGGAAGTTTGATCTAATTCCAGCAAGACTTGATGATCACGAGGAAAGATTTAGAGCGCAAGATGCTCTTAACAAAGGGCAGATCGCACAAGGACAGAGAATAGAGGATATGATAAATAAAATTGCTAGTGCGATGGCTCGTCTTCCCATCTTCAATCAGGCTCCGTCTCCAGACAGCTCCACCGTGAAGAACGAACACGCTAAGGCCGTAACAACCAGAAGCAGTGAGCAGACCAGCCCGTCTGAGAAGGAAGAAATTCCCGTTTCCAATGAGGGAGAGTGCTCGGCTATCATCCCTCGACCACCACCCATACCTATTCCAGCTAAGTGCCCCGACCTTGGTCCTTTTACTTTACCTTTGAGCATTAATGACATTGAAATCGAGCGTAGCATAATTGACCTAGGTGCTTCTATAAATGTCATGCCTATGTGTTTATATAAGAAACTGAACCTAGGGGAATTACAACCTGCCAACATGAATTTAATGTTCGCTGACAAAACTCTAAGAGAACCTAGAGGAATGATCCAGGATGTAATCACTTGCTGTGGCCCGTTCTGGTTTTTCGTTGATTATATAGTTATGGATACTCAAGAGACATATTCTACCCTTCTCTTGGGTCGGTCATTCATGGCGACAGCCGGAATTAATGTCAATGTTCCTAATGGCTCTCTAACTGTAAGGGTGGGGAAGGATACTGCAACATTCCGTCTCAAGGACGGGATGAAATACATTCCTAAGGAAGAATTAAATTGTTTATCTGTAGAGATTGTGGAGTTGGCCTCGGTCAACTTCATTTCTAATGTTTCTTCCAGTGTTTCGAGATTAATTGACACTGCAGGTGCTGGACAGGGTACCGAGAAGAAGCCAGAAATATCGGTTCAGAAGCCACCTAAGAAGAAGAAGGAACTGTAAGCCTCTTCTAAACCACCGAGCAGACCTTGTGGAAAGAACAAGAAGACGAAGACCCAAATGGTCTGGAGACCAAAAATTTTGCCATCTTCCACCGGGCCAGCTGCACCACCATTTCGTTCCGAGAAACCGGCGCCGGAACAAGTATGGAAGGAGAAGCCGAAAGCGTCTCCTAAGGAAGTACTAACGATCACCGATCCTGGTGATAACAAGCCGAAGATTAAAGAAAAGAAGAAGCCGGCAGTCCTCATTCCTTCCATCGTCACACTCAAGAAGGATGATCTCTCTAGAGAGCTGTTCGAACCATTCAAATTCGTTGATCATCTTCCCGACGGACGTACCAAGCTTTTGCATGCGAACGGGAAGAGATTCACGTTTACCGGAGAAGTCCCGAAGCTGTACTTCATGAACTCCAACGCGAGCGTGAAGGAGAATCTGAGTTGGGATGTCTCCTAATACCGTCCAGGTATCGTCCAGCTCAAGGACGTTAATAAAAGAGCGCTTCGTGGGAGGCAACCCACGGCTGGAGTCAGTCTTTGTTTTGTTTCAACCTTAGTATTTTAGAGTCGGTTCGGGAGAGCTAAAAGTGTCAGTTTCTTTGATTTATTATTTTTTGTGTTGAATCTGCATGTCATAGAGTCAGTTGCAAGTTGATTGAGGTCGTTCCGATTTTTTTGGATTTAACTGTGATTTTCTGAAGTTGGCCGAATTTACGAAAATATTTAAAACCCGAACAGTTCAAAATTTTCGGCGAAACCACCCTTGTTTTTGGCGAAATCGATTTTTGATTTTTGAACTCAATCTCCCTGTTCATTGTTTTCGGTTCGAAAAGTTTTTGTTTTCGGCGAAGCCATTTGAACTAAAATTTTTGGCGAAACCGTACTATCATTTTCGGCGAAACCGCCTTCGAAAATCCGACAGTTTATCTGAACTAAAATTTTCGGCGAAAATTTCCTTTCAATTTCGCCGAAAGCTTTGTGAAAATCACCCAACTTTTCCCATTTAAAAATCTTGATTTTAGGTTTCTCCTCTCTCAACCCTTCTTTCATTTTCGCTCAACCACCCGAAAACCCCTCCCCTTGTTTTCAAAACGCCGCCGACCACCCTACTTTCACAACCGCCACCGCCGCCATAACCTGCCGCTGCCGCCATCGTCGACCGCCGCCGCTCCCTTCCCTCCCTTTTCTGATCCCAACGAGCCTAGAACGTTCGAATCGGAGCTTTGCAGCTCCAGTTCTCCGAAACCCCAGTTTTCAAGTTTTTTCACCGATTCCTCTCAACTCGTTCATTTTTAGCAATCATGACTTCAAGGTAAGTTGTATAACTTTTTGATACGAATCTTTTGACATGTAGATTGCTGAATTTCGTCGGGGTTGACTTTCAGTTGACTTTTCGGTTTGCCTCGTTTTGCGTGCCGACTGTTTCGTGTGAACTAGGATTAACTGAACTTCTAGAACTGTTCTAGGATGCTTAGGGAGTTCCGTGCTTAATTGCCATATCATTTGGTCATGTGTTGCTATGCATACGATTAATTCCTTGTTATTTTGACTTTTGTGAGAAATGTCGGTTTGACTTTGAATTGCTGTGATCATTTGGCTGTCTGATGTGTTCATTCTCGTTCATATTTTCGTGCTTGCCATATGAAATCATATTTTACCGTCATTCTCCAAGTTATGATAGTCCTGCCCAGATTAGGGTTCAATTTGCCTAAATGTTGACTTTCTAAATGTCGGTTTTTGAACTCTGATTGTGCTTATCCGATTCTGGCTGTTCCTAGGTGTGTGTTTTACTGTCTATGATTGCCGGCTACTCCGCTTTGCTTACCCCACTTAGTTTCCCTCATTTCTTTGTGAAATCGAGTTTTTTTTCTACTAAGTGTGGGGTAAGGTTTTGGTTGACTAATCTGGTTTCGTTCTTGGTTTAGGAACACCTTTGAGCGCAGGACTAATGCGCGACTTGATGGCGCCTCGAGCTCAGGAGCTGCCGCTCCCGTCACACCTGCTATTCTGGGTCCACCACCTGCTCTACCCCGCCATGCTGGATGTCATCCCACCATCGTCCGTCTACCGGATTTCTATTTTGAGTGCTTCCAGAAGATTCAGCACGTTCGGGGAGCTGACGTGCGTCCTCTCTCCATGGAGTCCCTGTATGATCATGATGAGGACTACCACCGGAACGTGTATGATGCCTTAGCACCGGCTGGTCTCCTCGAGCTGATCACCATCGCCGCCGAGTTCCCAGACATTGCCCTCCAGGAGTACTGGGCAACATTTGATCTGGATGAGCACAAGAAGAAGCAGCGCCAGAAGGTGATCACCTTCTATCTTGGTGGGGTGTACAGGCAGCTCACCTACGATGAGTTTGCCGCTCATCTCGGCATCCCCTACGAGCACTATCACTATCATCACCTGGGCTGGGGCGAGGATGATGATGACGAGGAGTACCACGCGCTCTGGAGCCACTTGACAGGCGTGCCTGGAGATCGCCTCGGGACGAACAACTCAGTTAAGTCTCTCTCTCACCCGCTCTATAAATTTATTCATATGGTTTGGCAGAGGTCGCTTTTATATGTTCCAGATAAGGATCGCCACCATATCCTCAAGGAGGAGCTCATGCTTCTCCGAGCCATCCGAGAGAGCTACCCTCTCCACCCCGGTTGGGTACTGGCTCGCATCTTCCGCCAGAAGACCAAGAGGAAGACGCCACCCCGCAAACTCTTGGGAGGCAACTTCATAGGACAGCTCATTCTCTCCTTCGGCATCAGCCATGAGTATGGCCCGCACATTCCACGACATCCAGTTCGGACCGTTGGAGGAGACTTGGCGGTTGAGTACGACTTAGAACTCCACCTCAGTCCCATGTAGTAGCTAATCCTCCACTCCAGCCTGTGGTCGAGTCAGAGGAAGAAGATGATGCTGAGGAGCAGCAGCCGCAGCCGCCACCAGAATTCCAAGATCATATACCCTCGCCACACCATCAGGCAGGGTATGCTCCCCAGTCGCCGCCGCACATTCCAGATCCATACTCGGCGTCTCACCCTCAGCACCCAGCGGACGTAGGTGAGCTGTACGAGCAACTGCAGGAGTGGCGCATCACCGACAACGCCACTCAAGAGGCGCGATGGACTATTATGCAGCAACACATGCGCCGCGCTGAGAGGCGATATGAGCGACAGCTGGAGTGGCAGCGACAGCTCGGTGACTACTTCCACTTCCCCCACCCCGACACCTCTGACCAGTGATGATCAGGCAATCGGTAGACTCCTTTTGCTTCAGGTTTTGTTACACTTCCCTCCGCTCTCAGGATCCGTGCTTACCCTCTGAAATCAACCGCCCTCATTCAGGTTCTTACATTCCACTCTGAACTGTAAGTTAGTCCTGTGAGGACACAGTCCGATTTAAGTGTGGGGTAGGATGCTAGAGAACCTTGCATGAACTTGATTGCCCTTGATTATCTTTTATGTGTGCCTCGTGATTCCATTCCAGTCTCTCTAGCATTAGAATGGCTCAGTTCTTGATTTTTTATGTTAAGTTGTTGTTCAAACTTCCATAATGATGCTTAGACTGCTTAACCTAGAACTTGAGAACCAACTTGTATGCTTTGATGCTAAATTGACTGGTCAGAACAGAATTTTAAAAATCACACTTGTAGTTTGTAGCCTTGATTGCATGAAAATGACCGAATCCGACTAGCAAACCAACTGTGAGCTTTTGATCCATTACACGTAACTTGCAATTTTAATTCTTTCTGAGTGGTTTTCTGTTTACTTGAATGAGTTAGAATTTGCATGAGACCTACTCGAGACCACACGATGACATGAGTTCTAGAAGGATAGGGGCACCTAGATTCAGCTACTAAGCCAGATAGCCTACCAAACGATAAAATCCACTAGGTTTAGACCTTGAGCTTGGCCTGTTCTTTCGGTTCGATAATACATTACATCCATTTCCCATTCTTTCATTCCCCGTTGATCCCCTGTGGTTGTAGTTCTAGATTGACCTATCGGAAGTCGGTTTGTGGTAACCTACCTATAGCCATTAAACAGGTGGTCTTAGCTAATATGTCCAGACGTGTAAACCCCTCTATCAACTAAAAGAAAAATCGGCACAAAAGAAAAAAAAAGTAAAGAAAGAAAAAAAAGAGAAAAAATTTTCGAAAAAGAAAATGATTAAGAAAAGGAAATAAGAAAAAGTTCAAAGTGTAGTTCAGTAAAACGTTCTTCTCCCTACAAATGGAAGAACAAAGTCAAAAGAAAAGTTGAAAAGAAAAGAAAAAAAAATCGTGTAAAGAAAAAGAATAAGTGCTAGGTTGCTTGAGGGTATCATAGGACGAGCGTTCATCATTCCACCCGTGTTTGGTTAGACGGTAGGAAGCCATAGATTAGATTCGAGGGAAGTTAGTCGAAAGCTACACCGCACAAAGCCATCATCATTCATTCCCATCATCCATCTCATTATAAACCCGAGTAGTGTAGAATTCATTACGGTCCTAGCAGGGAAGTCCTTCTTGACTAGATACTCGTGTTGTCACAGTGGTGGAGATGTGGTCGAAATGCAAACCTATGACAGAATTCGGTAACAGAAAATGATCGAGAGCAGAAACACTTCCCTAAACACAGAGAGTGAGAGTTCCCATTGTACTATATACATCCTGTGTGAGGAGTCTGGTCGGTCAGGTCAAATTCGTGCATAATTGGTTGCTAATTAACTTGTCGTGTGCAGTTTATTAGTGAGACCAGGTAGTTTGGCTGATCTGTATGCATGTTAGGTTTCTTGTTCTAGGATCGATCTGTCTAATAATTCATTGTGTTTGGTTGAACTCCAATTTAATCGATCTTATCATTTATGAACATGAGCATTTCTATTCAGTTTGCTTGAGGACAAGCAAAAGCTTAAGTGCGGGGTATTTGATGACACTCGATTTGACGTGATTATCAGCCTCATTTAAGCGACATTTCTTTGCTTAAGGCATGGTTTTTAGGGTAGAATAACGAATATTCAATCGATTGCCCTATCTCGTGCCATTTGTGTTACCTTGGCCCGTTTCGGGTCTATTTGATGGTTTTCTAGTGTTTTTGTGTTAGCACAGGTTTTTGCCGTCAAATAACGTAGCCATCGACGTGTCTAAGGCGTAGGAACCTCGAGGAATCAAACCGGAATCGATCAAAGGAGTCGATCAAGTTCAAGCCAAAATCTGCCCATTCACACTTGCATTTTCGGCGAAAACAGGCTTGCATCTTCGGCGAAATCAATAGTGCAAATCAACTGGTGCCGAGTCAAAGCATGTCTTCGGCGAAATCAATCAACTCTTCGGACCGAAATTCAAGACCAGAGAAATCAGCCCTGAACTCAAAGGAATTTTCGCAGAAATTCTTAAGGAATATTCGGCAAAAATATTAGGCTGACTCGGCTAATTTAGGGTTAAGTATTTATACTTAACCCGGCGGCCCAACAAGGGGGGAATTGAATTAATCATAATACAACTTTTTGAGATCAGAATTATCTGAGTTCTGGAGCGAAGAGCTGGAGTTCGAAGAGCCGGATAGAGATCGTGACGCCATCCCTTCCACCTCGACGAACCGGAGCTAGGAGTGTAACTTACCGAAGATCGAAGTCTGCCAGAGTCGTCTAAATTAGGTTTTTCAGATTCTTTTCTGTTCTTCCTCTGAATGATGAACTCTTTCCTTGTCTTTGTTTCTTTTGTAATAATCATGAGTAGCTAAACCCTTTAGAGCTTAGACTAGATGAACCCTAAGTGACCCAGGGCTTTAAAGCGGTCACGGATCGGCGGTGATTAGATTCGAAATTCAATCAGTTCTTTTTCATGTTTGATTCGTTCTTCATTGTTCATGTTTCTTGTCTAGATTGATCACCTAGATTAGATTCTGGTTAAGCTAAGGATAGAAGAGAACGCTCGCCTTACTTTAGAACATCGAATTGAACAATTAACCTTATAATTGGAGTGTGCCTTTCGCAGGAACCGGTTAGGGTTAATTCACTGCAAGAGTAACTCATTAATCACTAGTAATCACACCAATTAATTAAGTGGTTGCGAGAGGCGACCGTACCCGGGTGCCTAGTTAATCTTGGTAGTTAGAACGGATAGAGCGAACGTTCGCCGGTCTTAAACCTAAGGGTAAGGAGTTATGGTGGTGTCTTAGTAATTGATTGAATGAGAATCGAAATCCGCTGATCTGTTGATTGACAATGCTCTGGGGAATGAAGGGGGATTCAAATTCTAAGTTCGTCTGTCATTCTTGTTTTCAAACCCTAATTCCCAATCTGCTTTAGTTTAATCCTTTTTAATTTTTCTGCATTCCTTAGAAATAGAAGTCGTGGAACTCACACCACGCACAACGTGTTTACCTTTGAGTATTTTGCTAGTTCTGAAGTAACCAATCATAGAAAGCCCTCGAAATACGATCTGCTATACGCTTTTTCTTAGCATTAGTAGTTTTTATTTGGTTGAAACGTCTGCATATCAATGACCGGGCGGGTCACCAGCGGCCAACAAACTTATCTTACAAGGTTTAAAGAAAAGAGTGGACGGATGTAAGGGGGGTATGGGTCGAGGAGCTTGATCATGTGCTATGGGCTCATCGTACGGCATATAAAACGGCGACAGGCGAGACTCCCTATACATTGACATATGGAACGGAGGCGGTCCTCCCGGTGGAGATTTCACTCCCATCTATACGAATACAGGAATACAGGGATGAGGTCAACGAACAAGAATTGATGCTTAACGTAGACATGATTGAGGAAAGACGAGAAAAGGCACAGATGCGGCTGATCGCTGAAAAGGAACAGCAGGCCAGGCGGTACAATCTAAAGCTCCGACCACATCACATCGCGCTCAATGATTTAGTGCTGCGAAAGATCTTCAGGCCGGCGATCGGGGCGTCCAAGCTCAATCCTGGGTGGGAAGGCCCATATAGAGTACGGCGAGTGTTGGGGCCAATACCTTTAAGCTGGTAGAATTGGATGGAACAAAAATTCCCAAAACGTGGAACTCCATGCATCTCAGGCGATATTATGATTAGCACTTGTAATCGATGCTAGTTTTAAAAGTAGCCAAGGGCCCTAATATTTAAATCCATAATATTTTTGCGTCATCAAAAACTATCATATAAGACCTAAGGGCATTGAATCGCTGTGTAAGACCTAAGGGCATCAAAAACTATCATGTAAGACCTACGGGCATTAACAAGTCGCTGTATAAGACCTAAGGGCATCAAAAACTGTCATGTAAGACCTACGGGCATTAACAAGTCGCTGTGTAAGACCTAAGGGCATCAAAAACTATCATGTAAGACCTACGGGCATTAACAAGTCGCTGTGTAAGACCTAAGGGCATAAAAAACTATCGTATAAGACCTAAGGGCATTGAATCGCTATGTAAGACCTTCGGGCATTAACAAGTCACTGTGTAAGACCTAAGGGCATCAAAAACTATCATATAAGACCTAAGGGCATTGAATCGCTATGTAAGACCTAAGGGCATAAAAAACTATCATATAAGACCTAAGGGCATTGAATCGCTATGTAAGACCTACGTGCATTAATAAATCACCGGATATAACCTAAGGATAGCGAAACTATCGGTATAACATCTAGCCAACGATGAAAAGAGGCGAAGCGGTCAAGAAAAGCGTCACAAGATATAAGACCAAGGATAAAAGTGCCCAGAGAGGAGTTAAGTGGCATATATTTAAAAGAAAGAGAGAGAAGAAAAGAGAGAGCAGTAACAACAGCAAGCATAAACATGATGTCAATTGTTTAAAAAGAAAGCAGTAACAACAACAAGATAGAAGCAGGATCATGGGTCTTTGGCACTGTAGCCCTTCTCGCCGAACTTTGAGGGATTAGCGGCGGAGTCGAGGTCTTTGCCACTGGTCGAGGGAGCAAGATCAGAGGATGGCAGCTGAACCTCTGAGCCATCGGGGTTCAAATCAGGCAAGCCGCGACTGCGGCGAGTAGCCATTACATATTCAGCATCCGCCGCCACTACCTCACGCTCCAGACGAGCAGCGTCTCGAAAGTAAGCCTCTTCCTCGGCGTCGGGAAGGTCGGGAACCCCATGGCTGTGGCCGTTAAGGCCACGAAAGACAGCCCGAACCATTTTTCGCCCAGGCCAACCCTTGTTGGGAAACAGCTCGTAAAACTCATTACGACAGCTGCGCATTACCACACGCATACTCTCGCCGAGATCATGAGTATAGTAAGCCACAGTCTCGTCATACTGAGCCTTGGCAGCTGCGAGGTCATGATCCGCCGCCGATTGTGCTGCCAGGGAGTCGATAAGCAGCTCTTTAGCACTGTCCCTTTCGGCGGTTATCTCCTCCACCTAGGCGACATTGGCGCGTGCCTCCTCCAGCTCGGCTTCAAGAGCGGCAACGCGCTCATTCGCAGCCTGTAAGTCCTCCTGGACCCCTTCCAGTTGGCCGATCCGCTCAGTCGCCTCGGCCAGGCTTTCCTTCAAAGAGCCGGTAGTAGAAGTCACCGCATCCGCTCGGCGCTAGAATCAATAAACAGTAAAGGTTTCAGTAGGATCGCGAGGCGATGGTCTAGATGGGAATAAAAAAAAACAAATATAAATAAATAAAGGGGAAGAGAGGCAAGTAGATAAATACCTTCTCCTCGTTGTGATAACGAGTAAGATCCATACGCAGGGAGCGTAAGTTCTCTGCCTCCTCCTTCAGCCTTTGGTTTTCCTCTTGCATGTGCTTACATGCAAAAGACAGGTCGCCGAGCTCGGCAAGGGCCTATACGACAGAATAATTATAAACAAGAGAGAGAGAGGGTGAAAGCACCGAACTGTAGCAACGAAACAAAACGAACATGTGGATGGAAATGCATTTTCCAGTACCTGAAGGAGCCGGCAAGAGGCCGCTCCATGAAGATCGGATATCTCCGAGCCCTCTCCAGGGGCGGTCACCCCCTCATAGATGCCCCGGGAGAAGTCCTCCGTAATATCACTCGCCATCCGAGGTGATATGTGGGCTGCCACCGGATGGACAACAGCGAAGTACGGCATACGAAAGCGACCCTCGCCCTCCCGACCAGTAGGAGCAGGACGGTCCAAAATGTTAATGGCCGGCTCAGACCAGTTAGCTCGGCGGCGCGATCGATGTTGACTGCCGGGGGGCGAGAATGGTCGCGAAGAGGCTCTGTGGGGCGGGGGTCAAGCTCCGCGGCTGGCTCTGTTTCAGGATCAGCCGGGTCTATAGGAGGAGGGATAGGCTCGGTGGAGAGATAGGAATCGTCGTACGAAAGAGCGTCCTCACCAGCAGGCTGGTCAAGAGGCTCCCTCGTGGGAGAATTATTATCTGCCAGGGGTGATTGGCGGTGAGAGCGGCGGAGGGGAGTTTCAGTTTCAGTGTCATCGTCCTCGACTTCTACCACTGGTTGGGATGGCGGCAGCGGACGACTGGAACTCTCGCCCGTCTTCTTCCTTGGCTTGGAAGCCCCGACCTTTTTCTTCCTTTTTGAGGAAGTAAGGCCTTCATCTGTCTCGGTCGCCTTCCTCTTCCCCTTAGATTTTTGAGGAGGAGGCTGAGTTGAGGCGGAGGCGACAGTAGCAGACTCTGGTCGGCTAAGGCGAGTCTCACCAACAGGCCCGCGGGCGGTGGTGGTGAGGAGGCATCCAGCAAGGCTTACATCGCCTGGGAAAAAGACAACCCAAAGGTTAATGTATAAAAGAGGAAAGCAACACAAAAACACAGCACAAAGAAAGTACAAACATATATAAGTGGCAGAAAGAGGGTAGGCGGTAACATGAAGGTTGTGTATTCTTAAGGATTTGGCTTCGGCGACTTAATTACACAAGTTAGGCAGCGATAGCTAAGGAAGGAGGACAATAATCAATATCACCTAGGCATAAAATATACCTCCTTGTATCCCCGCCTGAGCATTCCTCAGGCCGGAGGTGGTCGATAAGGGATGGCAGTCGAGAAGGACATGGCGACGCAGGAGTATTTCCTCAGGAGTAGGATCAAGTTCGGTGTTGAAGTAGCTCACGTCACCAGAGGACCAGGAGGAGGGGAGCAGCGAAGCCCAGTGGTGATCCGTGTCGCTGGGGCGGAAGTAGAAAAACGAATGATACCAGGTGGGGCGAGGTTTCGGAGATGAATAAGTGCCCTTTTGGGAAAGATCAGTCCGGCGAATGAAGCTGATGCCATTTGACGTATGTTTGGCATAGTGAATCAATTGAAACAACCGGAGAGTGGGGGCGATATTCTTAGCCACACAACTGCACTCGAAGGCAGAAGCCGAGGCCCAGCACCCGACATTGAAGGCGCCAAGAGAGGCACCAAAGCACTGAAGCAGATCAATCACGAACGATGAGGGTGGAAGGCGAAGACCGTTGGTAAAAGCCTCGGTCCAAATGCCGTGCCACCCAGGCGGGCAATTGCCAATAGTAGAGAGCCGGGAAGCCACAGCGAATCCCCAGGAAGACGGCAGCATGGCGAATGGTAAAATGCGGGCGATTCTCTCTACTGACCCTGAGGGAAAGTAACCTGGGCCAATGACCGTGCGCTCATCGCAAGCAGCTCCCTGCCACATAGACCGCCAGTTGCCTATGGAATAAGTCCCGGTGACCTTGTTCACCTCGGGATCAATCTCAACGCCGTGACGGGCCCGCTCGAACCCTATTTGGTGAGGACCCCAGAAGGGAAGGGCGGGAGAATCATCAAAAATTTCCTCTGCCATGTCGAAAACTTGGGCTGAAGAGGTTTCGGTGAGAGGAGGAGGATTTTGGATCACCCTCTCTGGAGATTGGTTGGAAGGAGAAAAAGAAGAAGGAGAGGGGGAAGGTGAAGGATCAGTACCCGCAGAGTAAGAATGGCTTTGGTTATGGCTATCGGAGTCGGAGTTCATGGTTCAAGAAAGGCAGCAAGAAGCAGGAAAGAAAAAGGAGCACACGATAGGGAGTAGAACTACAATGAGAGGGAAAAAGAAGGGAGGAGTCACGTACCAGGTGGGCGTCGAGGAGCTCCAGACATCCGAAAAAGGAGTAAGGGGGAAGAAGGGACGTTTTCCGGTCATCGGAAGAAGGAGGAAGCAGTTGAAGGTCGTCGGATCGTCGGAAGTAGGAAGAAGCAGTCGAAAGCAAAGGGACGGTAAAAATAGTGAGGTGAGGCAGCAGAGAATGAGTAAAAAAGGGAAGAAGACAGTAAAAGAAGGGTTTTTATAGGAAGTCTAGTAGACGGGAAACGGAACCGTTGTGAATGATGAGTGGGGAGCACGCGCGGCTGATGGGGCGTGTTGGCGGGAAACGGAACCGTCGCGACGTTCCATTGGGGGCACACGCGGTTTAGATGACGTCTGGAAGGATAAGGTAATGATGACTTTTGGGGCAATTACTGAAATGCCCCGATTTCCCCAACTTCTCCGGCAAGCTAGAGAGTAAAAGACCGTAATACCCTGGGAGATAGAGGAGCACATCAGAAGCAAAAGTCAGGCGTGGTTGGCAGCAGCGATAAAGGATTGAAGGCGATATAAGACACGAAACAAGGGCGATCTGGCGAAAGGCCAAAAGCCAAAGAACCAAGGCGATGAAAAAAGGCAGGAGCGACAAAGCAACATAGCGTAAGCGACTGAAAGCCCCCAACCAAGCAAAGCTCGGCAAAGGGCTTGGGGGCAATTGATGGGTCCTCCTGCGGCGATCATAAGGTAGGCGATCCGGGATACAGGTAAGCCCTCAACCAAGCAAAGCTCAGCTAAGGGCTTGGGGGCAATTGATGGGCCCGGCCCGCCAGAATCCCAAAGGCCCAAGCGGCGGCCCACACAGTGCTCTGAGCACGACGGCTGGCGCTGGAAGGTTGGACCTAGGCGACAATTCAGATGGGCTAAGCAAACAAGCCCAAGAAGCAGAGGGAGGCCCAAAGCGATGGCCCAGTCTCGGCGGCTCTTAGGGTTCCAAGGCAAGATGGACACGTGTCAACATCCTACGGAGACTACAAACGAGTGGCCAGGATTCAACCTTGGCGACCAAGACAGGGGTACTATAAATACCCCCGTACACCCCATTAACCGGGGGACAACACTTTTACCCAGCGGACAAAACGCTCCGCGGTACGTTACTCGCTTCCCTTCCCATTCCTTAAACTGATCGCCTCCCTTTCCCTTGAACTAACTACCCCCCTCATTACTTACGAGGTACACCACCCCCGGAAGACCAACAGGCTTGGGCTTGCCTTATTGGGCCAGGCGATGAGGCTGGAACAGGTTAGAATGACATTTTCTGAAATCATCCTACCCTTAACAAAAGCAGTTTGGGATCTACTGATCAAATCAGGCAGCACCTTCCTAAGTCTATTAGCTAGGACTTTGGAGAGAGCTTTGTAAATGATATTACAGCAGGAGATGGGCCTGTAATCCTTCATACTAGTAGCATTGGCTTTCTTAGGTATCAGGGTTAAAAACGTGGAGTTAATAGAGGGATGGAGGGAACCTATTGTGAAGAAGCTTTCCATTGCTGAATAGACATCTTCTTTAATGGTATCCCAGCAACTTTTGAAGAAAATAGCCGTGTATCCATCGAGCCCTGAGGCTTTTTCAGAGGCCATACTAAACATAGCCACTCTCATATCCTCTCTAGTGACAGGAGCTTCCAACATCCCAGCTTGGCTCAAAGAAAGCTTCTTAGAGACAATATCTCCCAAGTCTGCACTAGAGGTAGTAGAGGTGCCAAGCAGATTTTTATAAAACTTGACAGCTATCTGTGCCATCTCCTCTATTTTATCAGTATGTACCCCATTCTCATCTACCAGCTGTCTGATGGTATTCTGAGTATTCCTTGCAGAAACATACTGTTCCAGCCTTGTCGCCTGGCCCAATAATGGAGGCCCAAGCTTGTTGGTCCTCGTGGAGTGTTGTACCTCGTAAGTAGCGTGAGGGGTAGTCAGTTCAAGGAAAAGGGGAGGCGATCAGTTTAAGGAATGGGAGAGGGAGGTGAGTAACGTACCGCGGAGCGTTTTGTCCGCTGGGTAAAAGTGTTGTCCCCTGGTTAATAGGGTGTACGGGGGTATTTATAGTACCCCTGCCTTGGTTGTCAAGGCTGAATCTTAGCCACTCGTTTGTGGCTCCCGTGGGATGTTGACACGTGTCCGCTCTGCCTTGGAAACCTAAGTGTCGCCGAGTAACCCTAGGAGGCCGCCGAGCTGGGCCATCGCTTTGGGCCTTACTCCACCTCCTGGGCCTGCCTGTTCGGCCCATCTAATTTACCGCCTGAGTCCGGGCCCCTGCCCTAACCGCTGTGTTCGGGCTACCATGTGGGTTGCCTCGTGGGCCGTCATGTGAGCCTTTGGACTTCGTCGGGCTAGGCCCATCAATTGCCCCCAAGCCCTTAGCCAAGCTTTGCTTGGCTGAGGGTTTACCTATGACTCGGATCGCTCGTCTCGTGATCGCCGTAAGAGGACCCATCAATTGCCCCCGAGCCCTTAATGCGAGTTTTGCTTGGCTGAGGGCTTACTCATGACTCGGATCGCTTGTGTTGTGTCGCTTTATCGCATTGCTGTCCTATCGCCTTGTTGCTTTGTCATTTTGTCGCTTTGGTGTCTTGATTCTTATCGCCTTGGTGCCTTAGTTCTTATCGCCTTGGTGTCTTGGTTCTTATCGCCTTGGCTCTTTTGTCGCTGCTTTCTATCGCGCCCCTTCTTTCCAGTTTTTCACGCACCTCTCTACCGCTCAGGGCATCATGGTCTTTTACTCCCTACCTTGCTGGAGAAGCTGGGGAAATCGGGGTATTTTAGTAATTGCCCAGAAAGCCATCATTACCTTATCCCTTCAGACGTCATCTCAGCCGCGCGTGCCCCCAATGAAATGTCGCGACGGCTCACCTTCCCGCCAACACGCCTTTTTAACCGCGCGTGTGACTCACTCATTCACCGCGACGGTTCCATTCCCGCTCATTGCACTCCTATATAAACCCCCTTCTTACCGTCTTCCTCCCTTTTTTTACTCCTTCTCTGACACCTTGACTCCCCATCTTTACAGACTTCTTGCCTCCACTGCTTCCTTACTCCTTCCGGCGAGTCCTCCACTATCTTCTCCTTCCCCGTTGATCGGAAAACGTTCGTTTCTCCTTCTTCCGATCACCCGAAAACGTTTATCTCTTCCTGCCATTTTTCAGATGTCTGGAGCCCCCCGACGCCCACCTGGTACGTGACTCTTCCCCTCTTTCTCACTCCCATTGCCGTCCTGCCGTGTGTTTCCTTCTCTTTTCTGCTTCTTGTTGTTTTTTTTTTCTTTGAACCATGGATTCCGCCTCCGATAGCCAGAACCAAAGTCATTCCTATTCCGCTGGTACCGATTCTTCACCCTCTCCTTCATCTTCCTCTTCGTCCTCTCCTTCTTCTTCCAGTCATTCCCCTGAACGGGCACCCTTAAACCCTCCATCTACAGCCGAAACCTCGTCTGCCCAAATTTCCGACGTAGCAGAGGAGAATTTTGATGAATCTCCTGCCCTGCCTTTTTGGGGTCCCCACCAAAAAGGATTCGAGCGGGCCCGTCATGGGGTCGAGATTGATCCTGAGGCGACTAGAGTCACCGGCTCCTACTCCATTGGCAACTGGCGATCTATGTGGGGAAGAGCTACCTGTGACGAGCGCACGGTCATCGGCCCGGGCTACTTTCCTTCAGGGTCGGTGGAGAAGATCGCCCGCGTTCTTCCGTTCGCCATGCTGCCGTCTACCTGGGAATTCGCCGTGGCCTCTCGGCTTTCCACTATTGGCAATTGCCCGCCAGGGTGGCACGGCGTCTGGACCGAGGCCTTCACCAATGGCCTTCGCCTTCCGCCATCCTCGTTCACGGTCGCCCTGCTTGAGTGCTTTGGCGCTTCTCTTGGCGCCTTTAACGTCGGGTGTTGGGCTACAGCCTCTGCCTTTGAATGCAGCTGTGCGACCAAGAAGATCGCCCCCACTCTTCGGTTGTTTCAATTAATTCATTATGCCAAGCACACCTCTAATGGCATCAGTTTCGTTCGCCGAGCTGATCTTACACAAAAGCGCACTTACTCATCACCGAAACCTCGCCCTACATGGTACCATTCGTTTTTCTACTTCCGCCCCAGCGACACGGATCGCCATTGGGCTTCGCTGCTCCCTTCATCCTGGTCTTCTGGTGACGTGAGTTCTTTCAACGCCGAGCTTGATCCTACTCCTGATGAGATACTCCTTCGTCGCCAGATCCTTCTTGATTGCCACATCTATCGACCACTTCTGGCCTGCGGACTGCCCATGCGGGAATACGAGGAGGTATACTTTATGTCTTAGGCGGTGCTGATTGTTTTCCTCCCTTCCTAGCTGTCGCCGTTCATCTTGCGTGATTGAGTCGTCGTAGCCAAACCCTTAGGAACGTATAACCTTTATATTGTCGCCTTTTTGTGCTTTCTTTTCTTTCCCCCTTTTTTTATACTAATCTTTGGATGTACCTTTCCTAGGTGCCGTAAGCCTCGCTGGGTGCCTTCTTAGTACCACCGCGCGTGGTCCTGTCGCCGAGACTCGTCCCAGCCGCTCTGAGGCCGCCCCGTCGCCCCTGCTTCTGCCCAACCTTCGCCCGAGAAATCTAAGGGGAAGAGGAAGGCGGTTGAGACGGATGAAAGCCTCCTTTCTTCAAAGAGGAAGAAGAAAGCTGGGGTTTCCAAGCCGAGGAGAAAGGTAGGTGAGGGCTCCAGCAATCCACCGCCGGCGCCTCCACCAGTGATAGAGGTGGAGGATGCCGATGCTGAGACTGAAACTCCCCTCCGCCAATCGCCTCTGGCGCATGACAATCCGTCTGTGAGGGAGCCCTTAGAGCATCCTGCCGACGGGAACGTCATCTCATATGACGACTCCTACCTTCCTGACGAACCTATTCCCCTTCCCCGGGATCCGGAGCATCCCGAGTCTACGCCAGCTCCGGAGCTTGATCTTCGTCCCACCGAGCCTGCTCGCGACCACTCTCGCCCGCCTCCTGTCAACACCGACCGTGCCCGCCGGGCCAGCTGGACAGAGCGAGCTAACACCCTCTTTGATCGCCCTGCTCCTGCTGGTCGCGAGGGTGAGGGTCCCTTTCGCCTTCCCTACTTCGCCGTCGTTCATCCGGTGGCATCCCACATATCGCCCCGGATGGCGAGTGACATCACGGAGGAGTTCTCTCGAGGTGTCTACGAGGGGGTGACCGCTCCTGGTGAGGGCTCGGAGATTACGGACCTGCATGGGGTGACTTCCTGCCGCCTCCTTCAGGTATTTATGGAATGCGAAGTCAATTTGCTCTGTCCTGCTTCCCTAGCTCTGCTCGCTGCTTCTTACCCCCTTCATTTGTTTTGTTGCCTAGGCCGTGGCCGAGCTCGGCGATCTTTCCTTTGCATGTAAACACATGCAGGAGGAGAATTGGAGGCTGTAGGAGGATGTTGAGAATCTGCGCTCTTTGCGCATGGATCTCACCCGTTATCATAACGAGGAGAAGGTATTTACTCGTCTGCCTCTTCTTTCTCCCCATTTATATATATTTTTTCCCGACTTGCCACCTTACGATCCTTGCTAAACCCGCACGTTGCTGTTTGTTTGTTTGTCTTTTTATCCTAGCGACGGGCAGACGCAGCGACCTCTGCTGCTGAGTCTCTGAAGGAAAGCCTGGTTGAGGCGACCGGGCGGATTTCCCAGATGGAGGGCGTCCAGGAGGACTTGCAATTGCTAATAAGCACATTGTCGCCCTTGAAGCCGAATTGGACGAGGTTCGTGTCAAGGTTGCTCAGGTGGAGGAGATAGCCGCCGAAAGGGACAGAGCTAATGAGCTGCTGAATGACTCTCTGGCGGCTGAGTCGGCGGCGGATCGTGATCTTGCTGCTGCCAAGGTTCAGTACGATGAGACTGTGGCTTATTACACTCATGCTCTCGGCGAGAGTATGCGCGTAGTAATGCGCAGCTGTCGTAATGAGTTCTACGAGCTGTTTCCCAACAAGGGCTGGCCAGGGCGAAAAATGGTTCGAGCCGTTCTTCGAGGTCTCAATCGCTATAACTTTGGGGTTCCCGACCTTCCCGATGCCGAGGAGGAGGCCTATTTTCGAGATGCTGCTCGCTTGGAGCGGGAGATAGTGGTGGCAGATGCCGAATATGTGGCGGCCACTCGCCTCAGCCGTGGCCTGCCTGCTCTGAATCTCGATGGATCAGAGGTTCAGCCGCATCATCTGATCAAGCCCCCTCGACCAGCGGCAAGGACTTCAATTCCGCCGCTGACTCTTCCAAAGCTGGCCAGAAGGGCTCCGGTGCCAAAGACCCATGATCCCGCTGTCAACCTGTTGTTGTTGTTGTTTTTTTTTTTTTTGTAAAAACTGCCTTACTAAACTCTTCCTCGTGAATTTTCAATCTTTGGCTTTTTTTGTCTTATTACACCTTTCTTAATCACTTTGCTTCTTTTCATCATTAACTAGATGTTATACCGATATGTTAATGCCCTTTAGGTCTTACATAGCGATCCCAATGCCCTTAGGTCTTACATGATAAATTTGATGCCCTTAGGTCTTACACAGCGATTTGTTAATGCCCTTAGGTCTTACATAGCGATCCCAATGCCCTTAGGTCTTACATGATAAATTTGATGCCCTTAGGTCTTACACAGCGATTTGTTAATGCCCTTAGGTCTTACATAGCGATCCCAATGCCCTTAGGTCTTACATGATAAATTTGATGCCCTTAGGTCTTACACAGCGATTTGTTAATGCCCTTAGGTCTTACATAGCGATCCCAATGCCCTTAGGTCTTACATGATAAATTTGATGCCCTTAGGTCTTACACAGCGATTTGTTAATGCCCTTAGGTCTTACATAGCGATCCCAATGCCCTTAGGTCTTACATGATAAATTTGATGGCGCGAAGACATATATTAGATTCAATCATTAGGGCCCTTAGTTGCCTTAAGAACTAGCCTTGGTTACAAGTGTCTTTTTAATCATAATATCGCCTGAGATGCATGGAGTTCCAAGTTTTGGGGATCTTTGCTCCATCTAACTCTGCTAGTTTGAAGGTGTTGGCCCCTACCACTCGCCGTACTCTGTATGGGCCTTCCCATCCGGGGTTGAGCTTGGCCGCCCCGACCGCCGGCCTGAAGATCTTTCGCAGCACTAAGTCATTGAGCGCGATGTGATGTGGCCGGAGCTTTAAATTGTACCGCCTGGCTAACTGCTCCTTTTCAGCGATCAGCCGCATCTGTGCCCTTTCTCTTGTTTCCTCAATCATATCTACGTTAAGCATCAATTCTTGTTCGTTGACCTCATCCCTGTATTCCTGTATTCGGACAGATGGGATTGAGATTTATACCGGGAGGACCGCCTCAGTCCCGTACGTCAATGTGTAGGGAGTCTCCCCTGTCGCCGTTTTATAAGCCGTTCGGTGAGCCCATAGTACATGATCAAGCTCCTCGACCCATACGCCTTTACAGCCATCCACTCTTTTCTTTAATCCTTGTAGAATAAGCTTATTAGCCGCCTCTGCTTGTCCATTAGCTTGTGGATAGGCGACCGAAGCGAATCTCAGATTTATCCTCAGGTCATCACAAAACTCTTTGAAGACCTGCGAGTCAAACTGAGTTCCATGGTCACATATAATACTTTCTGGTATACCAAATCTGGTGACGATACTTTTAAATGCAAACTTCTGTATCTGCTTGGCGGTGATACTTGCCACCGCTTCTGCCTCGACCCACTTGGTGAAATAATCAACTGCCACGATAAGGAATTTCCTTTTCCCGGAAGCTTCCGGAAATGGGCCTAGGATATCCATCCCCCATCTCGTGAATGGCCACGGGCTGACATTCGCCTGGAGCGCTGTTGCGGGCAACTTGTGATAACTTGCGAATTCCTGACATTTGTGACATTTCTTCACCAGGTCGCCAGCTTCCTTTCTCATTGTTGGCCAATAGAAGCCCTGGTATATTAAGTTCCTTTCCAAACTTCTTGTTCCTAAGTGAGTACCGCATACTCCTGAATGTACTTCCTCTAGGGCCCAAGCTGCATCCTCCTCTCCCAGGCATCGCAAGTATGGACCCATAGCTGATTTCCGATACAGCTCTCCCCCTATTATAGTACACCTCCCTGCTTTTCGCCGGAGCTTGGTCGCTTCTAACGGGTCACTTGGTACAGTGTCGTTATCCAAGTATTGAATAATAGGCGTTCGCCAGTCGCTTTTCCCAATTCCGTTAATCACGTGAAAACACTGCTTCCTCCTTGTTTCTTTTTCCACTGTGACCATTCGCCCTTCTTCAAAATCAGTCGCCGTTGCTAGTTTCGATAATGCATCCGCGTGGCAATTCTCCTCCCTAGCAATCTGGGATATAACCACCTTCTTGAATTCTGATATAAGCAGTTTTACCTCATCGAAATAAGGGAGGAGCGACTCCTCCTTTACCTCAAAGCTCCCATTAACTTGGTTGACTACTATCGCCGAGTCTGAGAAAACTCTGATGTTAGTAACTCCCATACTCTTAGCGATTCGCAAGCCAGCCTCTAATGCCCCGTACTCAGCTGCATTGTTGGTTCGATTGGTTGGGAATCGCAATGCGACCTCGTGGAGGATCCCCCCAGGAGACCTTAGGACTATCCCTGCGCCTGACCCTCCTTTACTCGAGGTGCCATCTGTGAATAACGTCCATTCATCGCCTTCCTCGGTATCTTCTTGTACTGCACCTTTGACTACAAAGTCAGCAAGGACCTGGGCCTTGATCGCCGTTCGCGGTTGGTATCGAATGTCATACTCGCTTAGCTCGATCGCCCACTTAGCTAATCGCCCTGCCATGCTCATAGATCTTAACGCATTCTTAATCGGAAGATTCGTGAGCACATGTATCGTGTGTGCCTGAAAATATGGTCGCAACTTTCTGGCCGCGCAGACCACAGCGTATGCCATTTTTTCTATCGCCGGGTACCTTGTTTCAGCATCGACCAAGGTTTTACTTGTATAAAAAACAGGGTGTTCGGCTTTGTCCTCTCTTCGAACTAAGACCGCACTAACTGCCTTTGGAGAGATCGCGATATAGAGAAATAAATCTTCATTTGATTTCGGAGATGCAAGTACAGGAGGGGTAATTAAAAACTGCTTTAGCTCTTCAAAAGCCTTGTTACATTTATCATTCCATGCAAACTTTGATGCATTCTTTAAAGTCGCAAAGAACGGAGCGCATCGGTCGGCGATCCTGGGAATGAATCGATTGATTGCCGTCAGTCTTCCAGATAGAACCTGAACCTCCTTCACAGTCTTTGGAGGGGCCATCGCTGTAATCGCCGCGATCTGCGCTGGATTAGCTTCAATTCCTCTCCTGGTTATGAGGTATCCTAGGAACTTTCCTGATGTTGCCCCGAACACGCACTTCAAAGGGTTCAACCTAAGCGAATACTCCTGTAGTGTATTGAAGGTTCCCCTTAAGTCGCCAAGATGGTCATTAGATCTCTTACTTTTGACCAGCAGGTCATCCACATACGCCTCCAAGTTTCGGCCGAGCTGCTTGACAAAGACTTTGTCGGTCATTCTCTGGTAAGTCGCGCCAGCATTCTTGAGCCCGAATGGCATCACTCGATAGCAGTAGTTCGCCGTGGGCGTCATGAAAGCCGTTTTCTCTTGATCTTGCTTGCTTAAAGGTATTTGATGATATCCCAAGAACATGTCCAGAAAGGACAGCATTTCATTGTTCGCCGTTGCGTCTACCAGCTGCTCTATGTTGGGCAAGGGGTACGGATCCTTGGGGCAAGCATCGTTAAGGTTGGTGAAGTCGACGCACATTCGCCATGCTCCTGACGATTTCTTGACAAGAACTACATTAGCCAACCACTCAGGATACTGTACCTCTTTGATAAACCCTGCCTTCAAAAGTTTATCCACTTCATTTGCTACCGCCTGCTGCCTTTCTCTGGAGATGTTCCGCCGCTTTTGCTGGACTGGGCGACTCCCGGGCTCGATCGCTAGAGAGTGTTTGATGATGTCTGGAGCAATTCCTGGCATGTCGCTTGGTGACCATGCGAACAGGTGCGAGAACTCTTGGAGCAACTTGACCAACTCCTGTTTCTTGTTATCGCTCAGGTAGGATGAAACTCGAACTGTCTTACTTTCATCTTCTTCGAACAGCGGTATTGGGACGTCCGATTCTGCTGGAACGACTCTTTCTCCTTCATTCTCCGCCTCCAAGCTTATGGTGAGGCACGTGCTTTTAGTCGCCGCCCTGTAACACCTTCTGGCGATGTCCGGGTGTCCCCAGGGGAAACCTATCCCTTCATTAGTAGCGAACTTCAGTACTTGGTGCACTGGGGAGGAGATCGCTTGGAAGGCGGCGAGTGCAGGTCGCCCTAGGATCATGTTGTACGTGGATTGGCAATCCATGACATGGAAGTCGATGGATCGGGTGACCTGCAAGTCTCCATCCCCAATGGTTATTGCCATCGTGGCTATCCCCTTGATGGGAACTGTGTGTCCTGAAAATCCTGAGATGGTAGTTTTTGTCTGCCTGAGCAAGCTAGCTGGCAGGTTCATCTTTTTGTACAGCTCCCAGAAAATAATGTCCGCAGAGCTTCCTTCGTCAACCATCACTCGCTCCACTCGGCTATTGTGTGTGATTACTTGAATCACCATCGCCTCCAAACTTGGGCCTCCTACCCTGGCCATGTCTTCTTCCGAGAATCCCAACGTTGGGCGACTGACTTGGTCTATCATCATCACCTCCTTTGTTTCCTCCTTTTTGACTTTCTTTGTCGGACAACTTTCCCCACCGAAAATGGTTTGATAAACGTGGTTTACCTCAGGTCGAGGCTTTTTCTTGCTATCTTCATTGTCCATAGGCTCCTTAAGTCGGGTGAAAACATCACCCTTCTTGTCTTGTGATTCTCCTTGTCCTCGGCGATCATCTTCTTGCGGCTTGTTTTTCCGCTTTGAGCTGACAATGAAATCCCTGAGACGTCCTTCGTTTATCCACCTTTCGATTTCATTTTTCAATTCCCTGCAGTCTTCAGTGGTATGCCCATGAGAGTCATGGAAATCGCAAAACTTTTGGCGACTTCGCTGATCCGCCGGGGTGAACATTGGCCCCGCCCAGTTGATGGGGTGTCCCTTATGCTGCATGTACAGCAGAATCTTTCTTCGCGATTCTGAGAGGGGTGTATAATCTGCCCTCTCCTCTTGATATCCTCTCTCCTGATAACCCCTATGCTCCCCTGGGTATCCTTTCTCTTGGTAACGCCTTTGCTCCCATGGGCGATATTTCCCGTATGGCCGTGTCTCGGAGGGCTGCCCTTTGGCCTGCTTGTTCCCTGTAACGGGCTTTTCTTCCATCTTCGCCGCTCCATGTAAAGGTTCTGCTAACTGCTCCTCAATCAAAATAATTTTGTGTACTCTGGTTTCCAAGTCGGATAGCGACTTCGGAGCCACCTGTAGCAGCGACTCCCGCAGCCTGCCGTTATGAGTCGACTGGAATAAACTTGCCGCAGCGATTTCATGATCTACCCTCTTGATGGATTGGACGACCCCAGTCCATTCATCAAAGAACTCCTTCAGCGACTGGTTCGGCTTTTGCCTCAAGCTCACCAGCGCTTGCAACGGGACCGTCCTTGTTTTCTTGCACTCATACTTCTGTGAGAAGATCCTCGCAAAGCCCTCCCACGATGTTATGATGCCCTCTGGTAGATTCATGTACCACTCCCTGGCTCGCCCTCCCAGTGTCGCCGGAAAAGCTCTGCAATATGCGGCGTCGCCGGCCTGCTGCATTTGCATGGCGATCTGGAAGGCTTGCAAATGCTCGTCTGGGTCGTCACTACCTACATACCTATCTAGGTTGGGCGGAACCAACCCCTTAGGTAGTGGCTCGGCGAGTATTGCCCTGGACAGAGGTTGGCGAACCGCCATCTGTGCAGGGGAGATTTGAGTAGCAGGGAGGAATTGCTGTAACGCTTCCAAATGGGAGTCCTGTGGCGATTGCCTGTCCTGAGTGTTGGCCCTGAGAGCTTGAGCTTGCTGAGCGATCACCGTTTTCAACATCTGTGTGAGCTCAGCATTCTGTTGCTCAAGGGATCGAAATCGCTGCTCCAACAGCTCATAGGCATCGCCGGTCGGAATAGTACTCTGGGACTCCGAGTCGCCCTCGAATTCGCGCTCCATGTTTCTTGTGAGGTTTGGGTCTGCTCGAGAACCTGGGTTGACATACTTGATGGGTGTTACTCCATCTCCTCTTTCGCCATCCTCGCCCATCAGAGTGGGCATCGCTGATGAAGCCATTCGCCTTGAAAAGTCGCCTGACCGTCCCCCTATCTGGCGCGCCAATTGTTCCAGCCTTGTCGCCTGGCCCAATAATGGAGGCCCAAGCTTGTTGGTCCTCGCGGAGTGTTGTACCTCGTAAGTAGCGTGAGGGGTAGTCAGTTCAAGGAAAAGGGGAGGCGATCAGTTTAAGGAATGGGAGAGGGAGGTGAGTAACGTACCGCGGAGCGTTTGTCCGCTGGGTAAAAGTGTTGTCCCCTGGTTAATAGGGTGTACGGGGGTATTTATAGTACCTCTGCCTTGGTTGTCAAGGCTGAATCTTAGCCACTCGTTTGTGGCTCCCGTGGGATGTTGACACGTGTCCGCTCTGCCTTGGAAACCTAAGTGTCGCCGAGTAACCCTAGGAGGCCGCCGAGCTGGGCCATCGCTTTGGGCCTTACTCCACCTCCTGGGCCTGCCTGTTCGGCCCATCTGATTTACCGCCTGAGTCCGGGCCCCCTGCCCTAACCGCTGTGTTCGGGCTACCATGTGGGTTGCCTCGTGGGCCGTCATGTGAGCCTTTGGACTTCGTCGGGCTAGGCCCATCACATACCTTGCAAAGAATCTACTGTTTTTATCCCCCTCCTGGATCCACAGTGCTCTAGCTTTCAGCCTCAAAATATTCTCCTCAGCCTTAAGTAGCTCCTCCAAGTCTTTCTCACAAGCTTTCATAGCAGACATGTTCCCCTGAGAAGGGGAATCAAAGAGCTTTGCTTTACATCTTTCTACATCTTTCCTTTTCTCCTCAACCCTTTCCTGAATATTAGAATAACACTCTTCATTCAGTTGCTTCAAGGACCTTTTGAGGAAATGTAACTTTTTCGAGAGAATAAAGAAGGGGTTCCCATGAATTTTCCTTCCCCAAGCCTCCCTAAGCAGCTCCTTAAACCTAGGATTATTCATCCAACAACTGTAGAACTTGAAAGGTTTGGGATGAGTAACCCCTTTCTGACCTATGGTAATCATAAGCGCACAATGGTCTGAGTCTACAGCAGGGATAACAGTAACAGTACTAGAATCAATGGTAGAGTTCCATCCCAGGTTTACTAGAGCTCTGTCTAGCTTCCTGGCTATAGGTTCATCCTGGTTGTTGGTCCAAGTGAAGAAGGGCCCCTGAGAAGGATGCTCCAGCAAA
Source organism: Linum lewisii (assembly GCA_034768395.1). Classification (NCBI taxonomy): domain Eukaryota; kingdom Viridiplantae; phylum Streptophyta; class Magnoliopsida; order Malpighiales; family Linaceae; genus Linum; species Linum lewisii. Next base: position 52,565,094 of record CM068296.1, read on the forward strand.
TGGCCATTGTCCACAAAATCTACTAAATCATCCATCCCCCTAAAAGATGAGGGTGTATTGGAAGTTTCAGAGAGTCTCATGATAGCATTAAAATCACCCACTATCATCCAAGGTATGCTGCCAGGAGAAATCTTCAACAAATCTTCATAGAGTTCTCTTCTTTTCCCATGATCATTAGATGTATAAACCACAGTCAACAAGTAAGGGGTTGGCAAACTTACTTCAAAGTGAATAAATTGAGAGCTCTGCATCAGTACCCTAATGGGGACATCTTTCTTCCATAACAACCAAATCTTTCCAAGGTCCCCCTCATAGCAAAAAGTAGCTGACCATCCCAGAAATATTTTATTATAAAGAGAATCAGTATTTTTCAGTCTTATTCTAGGTTCAAGAAGAGCAACTATATCTATTTTGTGCTGTGAAATATAGCTATTTACAGTATGTACCTTGGAGTCCTTATTAAATCCACGAATGTTCCATACCCAAATCCTGATCATTTCTTAACTTGCTGTCTGGTCTTAACTCCACTTAATACTGTACCCTTACGCTTCTTAGCATACTTAGGCCCTCCTGGTATGAAGTCCCCGAAAGTAGGCTTCTCAGGCACCCTCAATGCTTCATTATCAGAACCAACCTCTTCCTCTTCAGAGCTCAACACTTCAAAACCTGTTTTATGCACCTCAATCCCTCCTATAGGGCTATGATCCTCAATTCCCTCCATTTCCAAAGAAACTTCAGGCGAGATCATTTGGACTGGAGAACCCTCCGCTCCAGCAGAAGCCTCAGGTTCTTTACCAGCCCCGCCTCCGAACCAGTAGGTTCTTTAGTAGTTGCCGTCTCTCCTTCCTCAGAAGGTTTAACAACTTCTACCTCAGAAACCTTACTGATCGGATCAGTAGTAGGCTGGGATTCTGGACGGGACCAATCCCTCTTCACTGGGGCTTATACACACGACTCTGCGGAAACAGAACCCTAATACAGCGAATCTCATTCTTCCCCACATGTACATTCAACTCGGTTGCCTCGTTACGATTACTACCTCTCAAGATGCAAACACGAATCTGCGATCCTTCCCTAACAAACTTATGAACCGACTTCCCATACTGACTGGCTAACCAGCTAATTCCCTCATTTGTGAGCATAACTGGAGGGACATCGCAGAAGGTAATCCAAGTTGGCTTCTCCTGCGGCGAGAGATCAATCGGTCTTATACCTCTAAACCATTTCCTAAGAAGCATTGGCTGATGATGCACATGCCACGAGCGAGCCAGAACCCAATCGCGAGTCTCCAGAGCTGGTAGTTCGAAAAGCAAGAAACCAGAGGATATTTGCGAAACAAAAATCGGCTCTCCTAACCCCCATAGACGGTTCACAAGAGATGTGATTACCTTGAGAGGAGGAGGAGATCCTATGAACTGAGCCACGATTGCGCTCTCCAGCCACTTCACCCCCAAATCGATCACTGCATCGGGGATTTGCAAAACTCCATCCACCATCGCAGCAGTAGCTTCCTCCACAAACTTGAGCTCAGATCGCGAATCGGATGCAATCTGCGCCCAAGATTTGCCCTCAGACCTCGCCGATGAACTAGCAATCATAGAAAGAAGAAGGAAGCCCGGAGGCCAAGAATCAAAGAAGACGATCAATGGAACAGTGACCTGGAGCTCAGAGAAATTTCAGAGTTATAAATCATTTACTATTGAAGAAATTCATAATATTGATCGGACAGAGTCAGGCTGGATTGGACATATTTTATCAAACATAAATATATTCATGTAACATGATACTTATTTTCATATTCTTCTAAGTTTTAACGGGTCAATTGGGGTTTCCTTTCTCAAAATAATTTTTATATACAATGTTGGGTTTTACTCTCCACTTTATCTATTTTCAAATATTTTGAGAGAGTTGCAATTTCATTTTTTGTTTGTCTCGAACTTACTTTTGTTGGTAAATCAAATATTTTGTTATAATTTTTTAAAGTTACATTGGTTTAGAAGACATAATTCATTTGCAAAATTTGTTTAAAATAAGTATAAATTAAAAAAAATTTGAGTTGCACAAATTTTAATTTTTTTTAATATTTAAGAGAAGTATTTGTCAACTACTATATCTAATGAGCTAGAGAAAATTGGAGAAATAAGATTATACCTTAATAAGAGCAATGACTAGTGAGGTCACGAATGTGTAATAGTATTAGTCGTGAGAAAGCGGGTTACAAGTAATTAACTATTAACAAATTGATAGTATTGATCAATTTGAATTGAGCATATTTCATCAAATCTAAATATATCTTTTTTAGGTTGCATTCATTCCAAAAAGTAGAGGTGATCAAAAGACCAAAACCTCAAAGTTATGTATACTTCCAGAACTTTAAGAACTATGAAAACTATACAAAACCTAACAAAGACTCAAGATTGTAATGAGAAACCACTAGTGCTAACAGCAACTGAGAAGGATGAATATCCGAGAGCCAAAAAACTAACTTTTCGATGAATAGCCTTTGTAAGCGTAACAACATCCGAACGGGGTTTACCATAGAGTCACCCACAACGCTCTTTCCAAAGGTGAGCAACAATCAAACCCCAAACATAGCGACTCACAATTCCACGACAATTGTTTTGAGCAGCTAGAATACTATAACTCGCTATAGAACTCTAGAGGTCATAGATTTAGAGAAGCAGATAGCCTACAAAGAATCTGACAGTATACCGTAGAGGAGTGGCCACATTGAAAAATATGTGAGGGTGCGGCTCATCATGGCTACCATCACACAACACACAAACTGGGGATACAAATATGCCCCATTTAAGAAGTATATCTTTTGTAGAAAGTCTCCCCTTGATGAGGAACCAAGTTCCCGTTGATGAGGAACCAAGCAAAGAAACTATTATGAGGTATATTTCCATGCCCCCAAACGAGAGAGTACCAATCAACAACAGCCTGAGTAGCTCGAAGACAATTCCAGATAGTTGATAACGGAATCTTAGAGTAAGAAATCCCATTCCAATATCCTATAGAATCGATAAGGACGAAATGAGTGAGGAAAGTACCTCTGTACTTTAGAAATCTTCTCCAACCCCAGAAGCCTGCTCCTGCATTAAGAGTCTCCAAGCAGCGCCCTTTGATTCTATAATGATGTAGCCAGGCTACCCAAATGGATCCTTGACTTGCAAATATGTCCCAAAGAAGCCTAAACACTAAGGATTGGTTCCAAATCCTAAGGTTACGGAGACCAAGATCACCTTCTCTCTTGGGATAACAAATTTCCTCCCACAAGACTTTGGCCTTATGCCCTGAACAGGTATCTACCCCCCATAGATAGGAACAACAAATCTGCTGAACTCTTTTAATAACACTATACGGGAGTAGGAAAACACTCATCCAATATTGAGCAAGACTAAGCAAGACCGAATTGACAAGCTGTAGTTGACCTGCAAAAGTAAGTGATTTTGCATTCCACCCCTGAACTCTTTTTGTAATGCGTTGAATAAGAGTATCACAGTCTCCGACCCTCAACTTGTTCGCAATCAAAGGCAGTCTTAAATACCGTATCGACAAAGATCCCAATTTAAATACCAATAAGGAACTCATGGCAAGGAGAGAAACTTCAGGGATACCAGCACTAAAGATATCACACTTCTTGGGATTCACCCGAAGCCCTGACCAACCTGCAAACTTCCTCAAAATATCACAGATTACCTCAATCCCATAATAGCTAAAATTCATGAAAATCATTAAGTCATCAGCAAACGCCAGATGAGTGAGATGAACTTTCAAACACTAAGGATGATAAGGCAGAATACGTTTTCGCCTAGCAATATCTAAGAGACGAGATAAAACTTCAATAGCGATAACGAATAGATAGGGGGACAAGGGGTCACCTTGACGAACCCCTTTTTTCACTGGGAAGTAACCGTGAACCCCCCCCCCCCATGCAGAGAAATACTATAAGAAGTAGCAGAAGCAAGACAAGTGCGGAGCCAACCAATAAACTAATCAAGGAATTTCATAGTCTTCAAAACATGAAACAGGTATCCCAGTGCACCGAGTCAAATGCCTTCATCATGTCGACCTTGATTGTACATCGGGGGGAACATCTTGCTTATAAGTGCGAACTAATTCCTAAGCAAGTAAGATATTGTCCACAATCTTTCTATTTTTAACAAACGTCGATTGAGAGGGACTAATAATATATGGGAGAACCATTTGCATTATGGAAGAAAGGATTTTTGCAACACATTTGTAAAACAGATTGCAACAAGAGATATGCCAAAACTCATGAACCTGAGAGGGACTTGCAACTTTTGGGATAAGCGTCAAGGAAGTGACATTAAGCTCATTAATTATACTGGATCCCTGAAAGAAACTCAAAACAGCGTTCACAAAGTCCTCTTCGATCACTCCCCAAGCTTTCTTGTAAAAAGTAGCAGATAACCCATCAGGCTCAGGAAACGATCTCCATTCATATGAAACATAACCTTTCTCACTTCCTCTTGAGTAACTTCTTTGGAAAGGAGAGTACTGTGATCTGAAGAGACAAATTTATCAAGAATCCCTGAGAGTTCCTCAATCGAGGGAGGGGATACTAAAGGATCTTCTGCACCAAGCAGGAGTTTATAAAAGTTAACAAACTCTGCAACAATAAGATCAGGATCAGTGAAAACCTGTCCATCCACAGATGTGATTTGCCTCACAGTATTAAATGCAGTTCGGACTTTAACTGACCTGTGGAAGAATGTAGTATTTTGGTCTCCGTTAGTTATACTACGAATACGTAGACTTTTGCCGGAACAACCCTTCCTATGCTCTTTGAAAAGTGAGAAGCTTATGTAGCGCAGCCTTTTCACAAGAAACCAAATCACTTGAAGGACTTGACAAAAGCTGAAGTTGAATATTTGAAAGTTCAGATAAGGCAACATTGACTTTCTGTCCAATTTTGCCAAAATGGAGTTTGTTGAACTCTTTAAGTGAGAGCCGAAGACGCCTTTGCTTTATGAAAAGACGAAGCATAGGATCTCCAATGGTGGGGAGATTCCAAGAACACTGAACACAATCTAGGAACCCCACTTGAGCTGTCCAAGAGTCAAAAAACCTGAAAGACTTTGGATAAGACTTCATAGTAATATCCAAGTTAATAAGGATTCCACAATGGTCAGACAATACAGGGGGGATAACAGAGATTCTGAATTGGGGGAAAGAGGTAAACCATTGCTCATTGACAAGTGCTCGATCCAAACGATGAGAGATAGGCGAGATCTCCTGCTTGTTTGTCCAAGTAAAGAAAGGACCAACAAAAGGAGTCTCGAGAAGCCAAGCTTTGTCAATGAATTCATTAAAATCACTCATGCTAGAGCTATGATTGATCTGATTCGAAGCATCCTTCAACCCTCGGATGGCATTAAAGTCACCAATGACTAACCAAGGTGAGCTCGTAATCACCCTTGTCAACAAAGAAGTATAAAAAAAAAAAAAGTATAAAGTCGACGACGATCATTCTCGTTATTCTCAGTATAAACCTAAATATATCCATGTAACATCATCCTTATTTTCATATTCTTCTAAGTTTTAACGGGCCAATTGAGGTTTCATACCTCAAAATGATTTTTTTGGACAATGTTGGGTTTTTAGTTTCCTCTACTTTATTTATTTGCAAATGTTTTGAGAGAGTTGCAATTTCATTTTTTGTTTGTCTCGAACTTATTTTTGTTGGTAAATCAAATATTTTGTTATAATTTTTTTAAAGTTATATTGGTTTAGAAAATATAATTTATTTGAAAAGTTATTTTTAAGAAGTATGAATTAAAAACAGTTGAGTTGCATAAATTTAAAAAATTATGAATATTTAAGAGAAGTTTTTGTTAATTAATATATCTGTTAAGCTAGAGAAAATTGGAGAGCTAAGATATTGTACCTTTGTAAGAGCAGACCAGTGAGGTCACGAGTGTGTGATCGTAAGTAAAGAGAGTTATAAATAATTTACTATTTTAAAATTTAGGGTATTGATCGAGTTGGGTTAGATTTAATTATGAATACTTCATCAAACCCAAATATATTAAAAAATAATCATTATTTCCATGTTCTTCTAACTTTTAACGGGTAATTGATGCTCCATTCCTCAAAAAAATAATTTTGGAAAATGTTTGGCTTTTTTAAACTCTACTTTATTTGTTTGCAAATGCTTCGAGGGAGATGCAATTTCGTTGTCTCGAACTTACTTTTGTTGGTAAATCAAATATTTTGTTACAAACGTTTTGAAGTCATTTTGGTTTAGAAGAAATCACTCATCTGAAAAGTTTGTTCGATTTTTTTTAATTGTTTATTTTCGTTATCCTTTGCAATGATCATAAATGGACCTATTCCATTTTAGTATGCAATTGAACTTAATTATTTTATAATAATTCTAAAATTAATCATAATATTAAATTTAAATATTATGTGTATTTCAGTATAAATAATTAATTTTATATTTTTATATTTTTAACTTTAAAATATTTAACTTCTCAATTGAGTAAGACGTTAATTATTTTGACCCATTGAGTTTTAGTTTAATTTTAATCTTGATATTTCAAAATTTTAGTTGGTTTATAGTTTGTATACATAATTTTAAATCTATCATTATACAAGGTCATTCCTTATTTATTAATTATACTAAATAAACAACCGAAATACCACATATTGGCCAATGGGCCAAAAAAAATGCTAGTTTATTAAGAAGGAAATTGGGGTGGTTGCGGACAGGGATGGAGGTGAGAGGAAGATAAAGAGCACTCCCACTTTTTTTGGAATTAAGGTGGCCCGTGGCAGCTGTTAAATATTCCTAACAACGGTCGTGGCCGCTGTTAAATAGCAATATAATTCTATCGCTGTTAAATGGGCAGTTTGTTGTAGTGTTGGTTGAGTGATCAAAGATTGGTCCGACCGAGTAGATGGCAAGTTTAAATATAAAAAAAGTAGATGAAGTAAATAACCCGATCAAGTTGTGTAATGTATTTATAATAGCAAAAATAATAATAACGGAAAATTAAATCTCTACCCAAAAATAGTCCCCTCCATTCCAAGCACACAATTTTTGAGTGAAAATATAAAAAAAAAATCCAGATCTAATATAGATAATCATGAAAAAGAAAAAGAAATAACACCCAATACATCCTCTCCTTGATTTTCTAAATTATTTCGTACAAAAATTGAAATTAGTAATTGATGAAATGTTGATCACTTGAGCTGAACCCAGGCGGTTTCAGTGGGCAGACGATTATGAACCACACTAAGCATGTAATAACCAGTAGGAGCGACAGCGGAATTAGGAGGGCCCATGAACTTGACGTCATACCTTCCTTCACTAACTTTGACAGCATCCTTAACCAACAACATAATCAAGCGCTGGTTCATGGCTACACCATGGGTGGTAAAAGCTGGTACGTAGATGGAGACCTTAAAGTTCTTCAATAAAATCTTGGCCTCATTGAGCTCGATCTTGACTGTAAGCTCCTGTCCGTAGGCAATGGTCTTGGGGCATCCATCCTGGATGATCTTGGGTTTCTTGTTGGCTCGTTTAGGGTCAAAATAGGGCGGGAGGAACTTTTCAACTCGAAGCTCAGTTGGATACATTGCATCATAGATGTAGCCATTATTAGTGTTGCTACCAGCGATCAAAACTTTACCCTCTGGGAGAACCACAGTGGTTGAGTGGTACATTCTTGGAATGGTTGATGGGGTTAGTTCCACGAAAAGTTGTTTCTTGTCAGGTGACTTGTAGTTGAATAGGACGGGTGTTAGGTTTGGGTCTCGCGCGAAACCCCAACCAGCTGATCCTCTTTGTGCTCCGTTCACTATCAGGACTTCTCCAGTTGGGAGGAGTACCTACATGCATTGCATGCAATATAATTAATTAATTAATTAAAAGGGATGAGTATTATTAATATGGACATGGCTAATTGAACGTACATACGTACCATATCCCCCATGATCCTGGAAGTAGGCATGAGCTCCCTACGCCAATTGGGTCTGGGCCTAGTAATGATCAACCTTCCACAATCCTGAAGGCCCTCATAAAACATATCCTTGGAGGCCAAAGTATAGGAATTAATATGGGCAGAACCACCACAAATAAGGACCTCAGCTTGTACAATCTCATTCGGCTCATTGGTCTTGACCACCAAAGGAAGAAGTACGGCCATCCCGCTAGCAGGGTAATTCCTGTGGCCACCGGGAAGAACGGGAAACTCCTTGACGACAGTGTTGGTGTCTGGGTTGAGCAGCACAGAGCGGTTGTTGGCAAAGACGAACACATTCTTGTCAGGAGAGAGGAAGACAAATGGGTAGAGGTTATTCTCATCAGGGTCAGCAGTCTGTTGGAGGAAGTCGAAGAAGAAGGGCTTGTTGTTGTTGGTTCCTTCAGGTGGGATGTACTCAAAGCTCTGTGCTCCGCGCCCACCGATGACTATCATTCTACCGTCGGCCAGCTGGGCTTGGGTGGAGTACCAGCGGGGTGCAGATAGTGCTGCAGGGTATTCTTTCCACGTGCACGTTGGGCATTTCTCTAGGTACCGGACTGTGTTTGCTCCACCTTGGAACCCACCTGTGCTAACTACATTTCCATCTAGGGTTAGTCCTCCCGATGAGCACCACGTGTCTGTGTGAAGCTGCATTGCACAAATGATAAATTATAATCAACATGCATGCATGTTTATTGTTTAACATTGAGGTAGCATATATATATATACACGTACCATGAGAGGAATGAGTTCGGCAGTCTTGTAGTTAAGCAAAACAGAATGAGCATAACAATCCTTCTCCCCGGTTGCTTGATTCAGGATACGACACTCTCCATTAGGCAACATGATATTAGAGATCCTCCAAATGGTGGCGTCGTACATAAGCACGTTGTCACAATTAGGCAACACGATTGTGTGCATAGCTGAAACACCAGAGTTGTTGGTGAACAACTCAAACTTGCCCTTGTATTCGTCAGCGACCGAAAGGGCGACCTCAACGTCAGGAGCTGCTGCTGGACTGATCCCGTCTCCAACGAATTTTTGGGTTTCCAAGCTGGTTAGACCTGGTGTGCCGAAATCGTTGGGGAGTTTCTTTTCTTTATAGTCACCTGGGTTTCCGAATGGGTCTCCGAACTTCTCGTGAGGACCTAGAGGCTTCTCCGCGTTTAGCACTTTCGGGTCCACGAATTGGCCTGGCGATTCCGCTAATTTCTCATGGGAGGATACAGAAAGAAAGAGGAGAGACAGGAGGGGGAGGTGGAAGAGGAGAGACAACTCCATTTCTTTCTTTATTTTATTTTATTTTATTTTTGTTCCAGACTTGATGATGTGATTTTGTTTAATTTCCAGAATGTTGTTTGCTTTCACATTTATATACAACAAAGTGCTGTTGGAAGAAGTGTGGTAGTGACTAGTGGAGAGTAGCGCGAGTAGTATGTTGTTCCAAATATAGATTTCACTATTTTTATCTCTTGGTAGTTTTATTTGCTATTTTTTCACACAAAATTTTCTTCGCATTTTTAGCTGTATTAGTTAGATTGATTTTTGGATTGCTAAGCTCACTAATTTTCTTTTGGGATTTTTTTCTTCTTATGTTTGTTCTTTTAAATAATTAGAAAACATATTGATGTCATAATGGGTAACGTGTACATGTGATTCAATTATTTAATTAATCATATTTTTAATTGAAAATTTGATATAATCGTGTTACAATTTATTAGAATTATTTTAGAAACATTTTAAAACGTACTAGGATTGTTACTGAACCGTTCATAAAATGTGTGTTCATGACTTGAGTCGATTCGAAGTGAGCCGACTTGAACGTTGAATGAGCTAAACCCGAATGATTGAACCAAAGTGAGTTTAGCACAAATTTTTTTGTGAACCAATTTGACTTATTTGTTCGTAAATATGAAGTGTTCATGGCTCTTTAGTAAACTCAAATACCAACTTGATTCTGTTGCTCACAAACGAGCATTCTACAACTCGATTATATATGTTATTATTCTTACAAAAAACTTTTATATGTTTTTGTTGTGTTCATGTAAAAAAAATGATAGGATTTTGATGGGCCCACTGGGAAGCCCACAACGAGGAGGCCCAGAAGGTCACTAGGCGACCTGGAAGCCCACAACTAGGAGTCCAGGAGTTCACCAGGCGACTCGGAAGTCTGCGACTAGGGGCCCGCCAAGCGGTCTAAGAGTCTATGGGCCAGGAGATCAGCAGTAGGCGATCCTAAATGATGTGAACGGGAAAGCTGATTCAACAACTAGACCACTCACCACTTGGGAAATCACAGCTCATGAGTCAAACCTTAGACTATAAGATGTAGATCATCCAAGAGATTAATAACTATTGAGCTAAGAATCTAAAGGTAATCTTTAATACGAGAGGTGCCATGAATTAGAGGTGAATACTCTAGCTCGATAAACCTAGTTCTAGACAACAATCAATTCCATGAAAATCATAAAGAAAGAAATTGCAATTCCATGCAAAGAAGAAACCGAGTTTGTTTTTATTTCATCAAAGTCTAAGTCCCATCAATGGTCGAAACCTCTATTTATAGCTCTAGGATTCGGCCAAGGCTTCTCCTATTCCTATATGAATTCTTAGTCTAAAATAATAAAGAAAAAAAAGAGTCCTAAACAAACTACTAAAAAGGAAGAAAATTCGAAAATAAAGGAATAAAACTCCTAAATTAGCTAAGTCCAAAACTGGCGAGGATTAGGAGTCCTTGTGTGGGTCAGATTTCCTCATTGGGGTATGATTCTGGTGACTCGGCCCAAATTGCATTTGGCATTAGCCTAGGGCCGGTGTCTGGGTTGGCTCTAGGTTTGTCTGGCTTCGGCCCAGTGCTGGTGTCTAGCTCGACCTTGTGCTTGTCTGGCTTCAGCCTAGTGCTCGTCTGTCTTTGGCCTAGTGCTAGGGCTAGAGACTAGGATTGCGCCAGGTTTAGGGTTGCGTTGAGCCTATTGCTGAGGCTGGGGCCTGGGGCTGCACCGAGGCTAGTGCTCGGGTTGGGGCCTAGGCTGCGCTGGGTTGGAGCTTGGGCTGGACTGGTGCCGGGGCTGGATACTAGGGCTGCGCGGGCTGGTGCTAGGGCCGGGGTCTGGTGATATGAACCGATCTGCAACCGTGGGCGGCAACCCTATACCAATTAGCCGAATAACAAAACAGACAAGTTTAACCTTAGTAACCGGGGGTGGAAAGCACTTGGACCCGCTAGCTATAAAGAGCTAGGAACCCTAAGTATCAAGGTCGAACGGTGCCACGCAGTCGAGGGTGAATACCTCGAGTCAACGATAAACCAAAGTCTTAAGCAATGCAACAACTCGCAAAAGCTTGAAGGAACAAGAACAAAGTTCTGAAATTTATTTGTATAATTCTTCAGAGTGTGTCAAGGCCTTTATTTATAGCTGAAGATTCAAGAACAGGCTCTCCGAATCCTCCTACAACTCTAACTCCTAAAATAGCTTAAATTATTCCTAAATAGTTAAAGTAGGAAGAAAATCCGAACTAAAATACCAAATAGTCAAAAAAATAGTAAATCCGATAAAGCCGGTCGAAACCATAATCCGACGGAAAACCCTAATCCATGTTTAAGATGGATGGGGTGTGAAAAATCGCTTTCTGGCTGGGATTCTGCTATCTCCATTTTCCTACTCCTAAAAGGACTGGAAAACACGGGTTTCAACTCGTGGCATGGGGGTATCCTGATCCGGATAGGAATCTGGATCGCGGTCGAATTTCCTGGGCGGCGTCGGGTTCCTTGGCTTGGTTCTCGGCGCCGTCGGGTTCCGTGTCCTTCGTATCCTCCTTGTATCCTTCTCCGAATCTGATTTGGCTTAGTGGAGGTTCACCCTTAGGACCTAAGGAATCCTTGTGACTGAAGGGTTTCTGAAATGCCAGTTGGAATTTCGGCTCGACCCAAGTCATGTCTGGTACGGGCTCTGGCATCGGCCCTGCATCTGTGTCATCCTCGGCTCTAGGCCCTTGGCTGGCTCGGCCCTGTGCTCGGCCGTCGACGCCTGGTTGGGTGTCAGCATCATCCCATGAGTGTCTTCTGGCTCCAGCGCTTCAGATCTCCTTGGCTCTTGGTGCGGCACCGGCATCAATGTTCGATTCGGCGCTGGCATCGGCCTAAAGCCAGTACAATCTTAGCCTGGCATCTGTACTGGGGGACGGATTGGCATCAGAATCAGAACTTGAAGCTAGGGCTCCTGACTTGGTGTCTTCCTTTCCAACAAGGTGTACCCTCTCCTGATGAACCTCTGATCATCCTCTTCGTAGCCACCCTTGCTCCATGACTCCATATATGAATTGATTCAATTCTTAAAGGATTTGACCTGGCTTTGGGTCAGGAGCAGCTTTGATCGTGTCCACGACACAGTTGGCTCATCATTCCCCTCTTCTTGAGAAGGATTCGGCCTCAAAATCTAGATCTGCATAGATATCATCATAAAAAGGAGTTAAGTCAGCAACATTAAACCTGGCGCTGACTCCATAAGAATTAGGAAGATCAATAACATAGACATTATTGTTAATCCTTTGAATAACCATATAGAGTCCATCCCATCTAGGCAGCAGTTTGGATTTCCTTTGCACAGGAAATCTGTCTTTCCTAAAGTGAATCTACACTTGATCTCCAACTTTAAAGATTTTCTCCTTTCTTCCTTTGTTCGCATTGCGGATGTATTGAGCTATTCTCTTCCTGATGTTGGCCTTTTCTTTCTCATGTAATTTTTGAACATACTCATCCTTCTTTTGTCCATCTGCATCTAAGAACTCATGTATAGGTAGTGGTGATAAATCTAAGGGGGTTAAGGGGTTAAATCCATAAACAAGTTCAAATGGTGAGTATTGAGTGGCTGAATAGACAACCTTATCGTTTGCAAATTCTATGTGTGGCAAACACTCCTCCCATGTTTTAATGTTGGATTTAATGACAACCCTAAGCATTTGAGATAAGGATCCATTAACTACTTCAGTTTGGCCATCGGTTTGTGGGTGGCAAGTGGTTGAAAACATAAGTTTAGTGCTTAACTTAGTCGACAAGATTTTCCAAAAGTAACTTAAAAAATTTGAGTCCCTATCCGAAACTATGGACTTGGGAACTCCATGCAACCTAACTATCTCTGTAAAGAATAAATCAGCAATGTAGGATGCATCATTAGCTATGTGGCACGCAATGAAATGAGCAGTTTTAGAGAATGTATCGACTACCACAAATATGGAATCCCTACCCTTCCTAGTTTTAGGCAATCCTAACACAAAATCCATAGTTAAATCAATCCAAGAGTGCTCAATAATAGGTAAAGGGGTGACGTGCCAATAACCAACCAAGAAGGGTACGATTACTAACACTCAAGGTCGTATTCCTCGAGGGCTCTCTCAAAGACTAATACTCACACTCCTTGTAGACGGTCTAATAATTTAGAAAGAGTTTTAATTGATAAAATGATTCAAAAGCATAAACAAAACTAAACAAGTAAGACAATAACTAAACAAGGAAGATTGAAGTTCAAACAAGAGAAGAGGAGGTTAACTTAATGGGGAATGTCTTCATGCTCAAGAGAAATGAACCAAGTCAAGTTGAGTCTCAAGCATCAAAGAACCAAAGGAATTGGCCATGCATAACACTTAGGTAGAACCAATAAGCTCTTGCAAGATTGATTCGCTACTCCTAAACCACATGATCTACACTCTCGCAATAGAACCAAAGGAATAGAGTGCCTTACTCAAGTTCGATGGAATGCTCATACACCTAATCTCCTAATTAACATCTTCTAACACAAGGCAACAATTCAAAATACTTTCATATCAATCATAGAACACTAGAAAAGCAATCACAAGGTCTTTCAACCCCTAATTGAGCAAAAAACTCTAATGCACACCAAGTGTTTGTGAAAATGCCAACAAGAAAACCAAGTAGAAAATGGCTGCAAAAGAGTGATTCAATCTCTCAAATCATCAATCACAATCCTTAAACCTTAAATCAAAATCATCCAATCACTTTCATACATTGAATGATATAAGAATGTACCATAAAAGACCAATCAAGCTCATCATGGCATACAAGCACAAGGTTTAAGAACCAATCTCTTATAACATTGACTATGGAGGACTCAACCCATACAATCACCCATCTATCCTAACATGAATAATCACCCCACTAAGTTAAACCCTAAAGCTTAGCCTAACACAACCATGGAGAAGATCTGAAATGGAAAAGAAGAGATCACCATAGAATCCATGGAGTAATCTTCACTCTTACACTTTAAGATGCCAATCCAAGGTGAGAAGCTTCAATCCTTAGCTCCAATTGCTCCAATTTGGGTGTTCAAATGGCCTTCTATGGTTCCAGAGGTGTGAGGGACGAAGTGGGGTGTTCTTGCGTCGTGGGTGTTGAAAAAGAAGTGATGAATCCCCTTTTGAACTCCAAAATTCGTCATTATATAGAAATCTTCTGGGCATACACGTCGTGTATGACTACACGTCATATATAAATACACGTTGTGTATGACTACACGTTGTGTACCCTAAACTCTGCACAAATCACAAATTTTTCCTCGCTCGTTTCTCCCTCATCCAAGCTCTGATTTAGCTCCCGTTTGATCCTATGAATTCCTTTTCACCTCTACTATCACGCAAATGCCTGAAAATACACAAAAACAACTCCAATAGACATCGAATTGGTCCACAAGTGGCCCCTGGGCAACAAAAGGGCAATTTGTGTAAAATGACTCTAAAAGTACACAAACCAAGGCACAACAAGATCAAATACAGGAGTTTCTTAGGTCAATCATAGGTTCAAAACACGAGCAATAATATCACATCAAACTCCCCTACAACTAAGCTTTTGCTTGTCCTTTAGCAACTGAACTAGAACACACCCAGGTTCACAAATGACAAGATCGATCAAATTGAGTGTAACATCCTCGCCCAACCAAACAGTTTGGAACTCGAGTTTGAGTGTTTGAGACATTGGAAATAGTGTACTTGAAGTTTCATCGAACTCCAGGACGTCTGAATTAGAGTTGGGTTGAAGTTACTCGTGAGCATGCTATGTAGTGAAGAACGCACGCCATGTGTCTTCATGATACATGTTGTGTATCTGTGATATACACGGTTGTGCTCTTTTAGATCAGATTCTCATCAAAATTTCCAGGAGATGACACACGGCCGTGTGTTATAGAAACATGTCGTGTGTTATGAAACACGTCGTGTGTTATGAAACACGCTGTGTGTTGTTGTCTGCGTATATAAGATGGGTTTTTGACGGGTTTCTCCAACTTCCCCTTCTTTCTCTTTCCCCGAAAATTCTTTTGACGAACCAAACTTTGTTCCAAATTTGAAGTTTAATTCCGGGAGCTACGAGTGTCCGATCGGGGATCCGTTTTCTCCTGTGAGTTCCTGGCAATGTCAGAAAGAGATCGAAAACCTTGGTTCTGAGTATCTCGTAGTAGGCTTCTATCAGTGAGGAGGAGAAGAGCTATGTTTTTGGTGTCTGAGAGCTTGGCTGTTCGGGTTTCTAGAAGTGTTTAGAGCCTCGTCTTCTTGGCAGGTGAGGGTTTAGCATACGATAGGTAGTATTGGTTGGTGTGAGGATTTTCAACCTTGACTTAGATGAATATAGGTTTTGCATGGAGTTTTGCATGGAGTGTAAAAGTCTAGTTTGGTTAATCAGCTGTGCTCGCTACCAGAGGAACTACAATTGAAGAATGGAGAGATAAGTAAGTTGTCGTCGGATGAAGAACTTGTGGAGATTCACATAGTTAGGAAAGCAAACCTGGGTGATTTTATGCAGCACTGCAAACACGTAAAGAAGAAGTATCAGGTATCCGGGGTGAAAACCCGATATAAGAATTCATTAAGATGAAGTATTGGATTTGGAATACTAGAGGTTTCAATAAAGCTAGTAAGTATCAAGCTGTTCTTAGTTATGTTAAGCAGTATAAAATAGATGTTATAGCTATCATAGAGCCTAGAGTTAAACTAGAAAAAACAAGGGACCTGTTCAAGGAGAGGTTCCCAGGTTGGTCAGGAGCTTTCACTTTTGAAGGAGATCTAGGCAAGATATGGTTGATTTGGAAAGATGATGTGCCACTTACGGTGATAACCTGTTTAAGTAGATACATTCATTTTAGGATGGATATGCCTCAGGTTTACTATGGAACAATTGTTTATGGGGATAATGATCTAATGGAGAGAAGAAGAACCTTTAATGAACTGAAGAGCTTTAAGGTTGATAATGAGCCATGGTTTGTAGCAGGTGACTTTAACGCCTTTCTGGATCTTTCTGAAGCTTGCCCTGTTCCTTCTTCCTTTGAGGGAATGGATGATTTTAAGGAGTGGGTGGTGGACTGTGAACTCATTGATCATTGTGCCTTTGGTCCTGTGTTTACCTGGTTGAATAATAGAACGGATGGCCTAGTGGTGAGAAGGCTGGACAGAGTTTTTACAAATTTAACGTGGCAGGATGCCTTTCCGAGCAGTAAGCTGGAAGTTGTACCCACCTCTGAATCAGATCACTGTGCATTATTTTTTAACAATGGGAGTCAAGTGGTTTCTCAACCAAAAGGATTTAAATTCTTCAGTTGGTGGATCAAACGCCCAGAGTACAGGAAGATGGTGCAGGATACTTGGAACGAAAAAGTTTATGGAAGTAAGTTCTATATTCTATATGAGAGGATGAGGAGGTTAAAAATCAAGTTGAAGAAATTAAACAAAGACTGCTACTCAGACATTCAAACACGAGTTAGGGTGAAGCACTCAGAGTTGATGTGCCTGCAGAAGGAAGTCTATTCTAACCCGGTTGTGGGAACTCTGGAGAGATTAAAAATATGTAGAAGGGAGTATGAAGCAGTTAAAGCTGATGAAGAGAGTATCCTTAGACAAAAGGCTAAGGTTAACTGGATACAACTTGGGGATAATAACTCAGCTTTCTTCCACAATTATATGAAAGTGAGACAAGCTTCTAATACTATTAGATAGCTGAGAAACAGTGAAGGAGATATGGTAGAGGGGAATAAGGAGATAGCTGATATTGCAGTGAAATTTTATAAAGGACTGTTAGGTGAAAGCTCTGCTATTCAGACCCAGCACTTAGAAAAATTTGTCAAGCACACCCTGACTGAAGCTCAAGCTGAAGAGCTGATAAGACCTGTTGGAAAAGAGGAGATTAAGAATGCTATTTTCAGTATCCCTAACGAAAAAAGCCCTGGACCAGATGGATATAATGCTGGATTTTATAAAGATAGCTGGAACATAGTGGGAGATGAGGTTTGTGAGGCAATTTCTTCCTTCTTTGATAAGTCTTATATGCCCCCTTTTGTGAATTCCATTGCATTAGCCCTCATTCCTAAGGTGAAGAATGCGGATGATATTAGGAAGTATAGACCAATATCTTGCTGCAATGTGATTTACAAAGCTACTTCAAAGATCTTGGTCCACAGACTGGCTGCTGTTCTGCCCTCTTTGATCAGTCTGAATCAAACAGCATTTGTTAAAGGGCGGCACATTGGGGATGGTATCTTGATGGCACATGAATTGTTGAGCAGATATAAAGTAAAAGGGATTTCCCCCAGATGTGCTATGCAAATAGACCTTATGAAAGCATTTAACTCTGTGGAGTGAGCTTTCATTCTGAGTACCCTGAAGGTAATGAACTTCCCTGAGTTGTTTATAAAGTGGATTGAAGCTTTCTTTGAGTCATCCAGGCTCTCAGTAAAAGTTAATGGTAGCCTCAGTGGGTACTTCCCAGCTAAGAGGGGATTCCGTCAAGGTGATCCAATTTCTCCCATGCTTTTTGTGTTGTCTATGGAAATTTTGACTGGAGTATTTGATAATGCTGTGTTGAGAGGAGACTTTAAATTGCATCCCCAATGTAAAGGAACCAGATTGACACATTTAGGGTTTGCGGATGATCTTCTGGTGTTCACAAAAGAAAGCATGGAAGCAATAGAGGTGGTTAAGAGGGTTCTTGAGGACTTTAAAAACATGTCGGGCTTGCAGTTCAACCCAGACAAAAGTCATATACACATTGCTGGAGTTGATGCAGAAGTAGAGGAAGAGATCATCAAAGCCTCGGGCTTTACTAAGGGCACTCTGCCTTTAAGGTACCTGGGAATTCCCCTCACGGCAGGTAAATTAAGAAGAGTTGATTGCAGGGTGCTATTTGATAAAATTACTAAGCGCATAACAGATTGGACAGCCAAAAAACTCTCATATGCTGGTAAGATTCAGCTAATAAACTCTGTTGTTCATGGTGTTTTACAATATTGGATGGCTACTTTCATCTTGCCGAGAAGTTTGATTAAGAATGTAGAAGAAGTTTGTAACAAGTTTTTATGGGGGAAATTGAATGGTGGCCGTGCAAAGATGTCTTGGAAGAATGTAGCAGTCCCCAAACTGGAAGGAGGGGTGGGAGTGAAGGATCTTCGAAGCTGGAATGTGGCCAATGTGGTAAGACATATCTGGAAAATTTTGATGCAAGCTGGTTCTTTGTGGGTTGCGTGGCTTAAGTATTTGGACAATTTCTTCTGATACAGGTTCATGGCCTTGGAAGCGTATTTTGAAATTAAGAACCCTGGTTAGGCCTCTGATTGATAGTGATGATGAAGGAGAGCTGATGTGGGACAGAAAGTACGTAAAGAAGCTAACTGTTAGCAGTGTGTGGGAAACTATCAGAGAGAAGGGTGCTGAAGTAGACTGGTATAAGTGTGTGTGGACTGGGTATAGTATCCCGAGAAGATAGTTCATCACTTGGCTTATAGTCATCGGCAGAATCAGCACAAGGGACAGAGTTAAAGCTTGGGATCCCTTGGTTGATACTACTTGTGTCTTATGTGAGCAGGATGAAGAAGACAGGGAGCATCTTTTTGTGAAATGCACATTCACAAAAAGCCTGCTGACACAATTATTTAGACACTGCAGTTTTGATGACTTTGCAGATATGGTGAAGCAATTTTGTGCAAAGGGAGAAACTATTAAGGATAGAGCTGAAAAACTCCTTTGGAGAGTGATTATTTGTAATGTGTGGAAGGAGAGATGTGATAGGATCTTTGGGGGGGTTTGTAGAGATAGTACCCAACTTATAGAGGATATCAAAAGCGAAATAGTTTGTTTTGCTTTTGGTAAAAAAGAGGAAAGTAATATAGTAAGGGTAGTATAGTTTAGTATTCTCTCCTTCCGTCTTTGTACTGTCATTCCTTGATTTGATGAATATAAACCAAAGCTCAATTCATCAAAAAAAAAAAAGAGAGTAAAAGGGGAAATTGTTCTGCATTTGATTGTTATGTAAATTGTCGTGATTGATGATTGTCATGTGAACGTTATTTGATACATTGATTGATGGTTGTTGGTTGTTGTGATGTGTTGGAATGGGGAAACGATTAACAATGATTTTAAATGGATTGGACTTAGTAATGAGTGTAGGAGGGTTGGGATGTGATTCTGGTAAACTGTATCTATACCTTGTGCTGACAGTTGTGGTTGCAGGAGGGTGGTCTTGCCAATGTGGGGCGCCCTTTAAATGATGAACAGGTGGATGGCTCTGCCAATGTGGGGTCATCCTGTGAAGGATGGACAGGAGGGTAACCCAGAGACTCATGACATGGCTACCCTTGTACTTGTGGGGGTGGC
Source organism: Linum lewisii (assembly GCA_034768395.1). Taxonomy (NCBI): domain Eukaryota; kingdom Viridiplantae; phylum Streptophyta; class Magnoliopsida; order Malpighiales; family Linaceae; genus Linum; species Linum lewisii. The sequence continues at coordinate 52,584,734 of CM068296.1, forward strand.
CGGTGAGCTAGCCGTTTACCCTTAAACAGTTTGTGAAATGTGGACTTGTTCAATTTAGTGAAATGTGGTTGTAAAGGTGTGATTGGATGACTTGATGTTATGTGTTGTTTGGGTGAAAGTGGTGCTATGTAAGATGTGGATAGCTAATATGGTCAGCGTTGTGGAATTATGACTTGGATTTGGGAATTGGAATTGGCAAATATAATTGGTAAAGGGACTTGGCGCATAGAATTGGATAGATGGATTTGCATTGCTCATGTGTGTAGTTGATTGGGTTGTGATATTTGGAATTGATTGGTCCTGATGTTTGAAACTGTTTGGTCTTGATGAGGAAAGTGAGTATTGGATAGTTATATAATTTGGTGATCAAGTTAATTGATGTAATTAATTGAACTGATAGAACCGGATTAGAGCCTACACTGCCCCCAAATTGTTACCTCTCCTGGAAGAGTGAGGTGCGGTCACGCCTCTTGGAAGAGTGGCGTGATCTATTGTTGTTGTGTGTTGTGTTGATGTATGATTGGGCCCTAGATCATTCTGGAAGAAAGGATGCGTCGTGGACCCTCCTGGAAGAGTGGGTGTGTCTGGTCCGCAGGGGTGGTGTATGGGGAAACTCCAAGGGCGCCTAATGAACTCACATAGAGAAATGAATGTGTAGTATGTGTATGTGATGAGAATGTTTGAGTATGTGTTCGTGGTGTAAACATGTGTGTATGTGAATGTCTGTATGAGAATGTGTGTATGAGAAGGTGTGTAGGTGAACGTGTGTATGTAAGTGTGACTGTTTGAGTTTGGATTGGATCGTGAGACAACTTGTTATGTGTAGTTGAGTGTTATGTGATATGCATGATGTTTTCTCTGTTATACAATGTTGAGCTATGGTGTTATGATGTTGAGCTTATGTTTGTTGAACTCTCGCGTATTAATGTTATTGTGGTTTGTGGTTGATGAATTGAGAATTGAGCTTGTGTGATCGCCTAGATTATTTAGGAACTTAAAATATGAATGGTTGTGTTTGGTTCCATTGTTGGTTATGTGCGGAGTTTGGAACCGCTCTTTCAGGATAGGTTCGGCGCATAGTTAAATCCAGTGGGTTCACTCAATTTCATTAGGAAATTGATCCCCCCTCTTCTCCTTTCAGGTTCGCGTGGTTAGGTTGAGTAGCTTGAGGTTCAGGAGTTTTCAGTCAGGTTCAGAGCAGTTGCTGGATTGGAGCTATGAGGTGAAGATTTGGCGCACTACATTGGAGTTGACTTTGCTTTTACTTTTGTTTTCAGTTGATATTTTGGGTTGGGAGATTTGTAATCGGTTGTGGGTCGAATTTTGGATCTTGTTTTATTCGTTGTTCGGATTTTGGTATTTCCGGTTGTATTTTGATTTTATTTTATTGGAGGCCTCTTTCTGTTTGAAACTTATTTAAGAGTTGTTTCAGTTTTCTGCTGCCTTTTCATTCGTTATTTTAAATGCTGGATCTTCGAGTAGCACTCATACTGGTTCGACTTTGGGTAAACCCGGGTCGATTTGGGATGGATGTTACATTGAGATTCAAACCTCCACAATGAATATTAAATTGATACACCTAGAACATTGAACCTAACATGCATACATATCAGCCAAACAACCTAGCTCGCTAATTCTCTGCACACAGACAAGGAGTAATCACCAATCATGAACAAATCCAACCTAACCAACCAGACTTCCTCACGCAGAAAATATTTAGTACATGGGGGAACTCTCACACTCTGTGTTTAGGGACGTGTTTATGCTCTCAATCACTTTCTCGACCGAATTATCACTACAAGAAAACAAGCCATTTGTCACAGATTTTTAGTAACGATTTAGTAAACCGTGACAAATTAGTCACAGTTTTTACTAAACCGTGACTACAGTGACTAATTTGTCACGATTTTTAAAAATCGTGACTAAGTATTTGTCCACGTTGGCAATCCGTTCCTTCATCCCTCTTCCCTCTCTTCCATTGCTACTGACTTCCCTTCTTCTTTTTATTACTTCCCTTCTTCTTCCCTCTTCCCTTCCTCTTTTGCCGCCATTGGAGCAAAGGCCACGGCCACGGCCGCCACCTCTGCCAGATCTCGCAATCCGCCGCCTAAATCCTCTGCTTAGTTCTCATCGATTTATGTTCCTATGCTCAGATCTATTCAGTTTTTTTCCTTTGCTCAAACCGTGGGAGGATGAGCTTGTTAGCGTCGGACCGAAGAGATAGATCAAAAGAGGAGGAGCAAGATTCCTGGCGACCGGCGGCGGAGAAAGGAGTTGGGGCTCCGACCGACATTAGACCGATAAAAGAGGAAAGAAAGGAGATCGATGGTGGCTAGGTCATCAAACAATTCAGGGAACAAAGGCAGACATCTACCAACTCTTTCCAAGTACCTGGGAGCACCAGCGACACCGGCGACGGCTCGCCGGCAACCACAAGCTGATCGGGGAAGAAGAGGGACCCCCTGGTCATTTTGTAAAGTAATTAAAAGTACAACCAATATAAAGTTATGTGACCAAAGGGGATGATTAAAATTACAACCCAAAAAAGTTAAGTGACCAAAGGGGGAATGAGGACATGATGTTTAATTGGGACCTTTTGTTAACTTTTTAATTGTATGGATCAGTTTGCATAACCGAAGAAGTTGAGGGTTTGGTCCTCTAATTCGAAAAATGACAAATTGGGTAACTGGAAAGTTTATGCTTACACTTTGGTCACTAACTTTTGTCACAGTTTTCCACTAAACCGTGACAAATATTAGTCACGGTTCTGGGACAAACCGTGACTAACCATTGTCACGGTTTAGTGGAAAACCATGACTAACCTTTAAAGCGGAAGATCAAAATTCTGTTTTAGTGGAAGATCGAAGTCGGAGTCGTCTTAATTAGGTTTTTGAGATACTTTTCTGTTCTTCCTTTGTATGATGAACTCTATCTTTGTCTTTGATTCTTTTGTGATAAACATGAGTAGCTAAACTCTTAGAGCTTCGACTAGATGAACCTAAGTGACCTAGGGCTTTAAAACGGTCACGGATCGGGGGTGATTAGATTCAAAGTCCAATCAGTTTCTCTATCATGTTTGATTTGTTCTTCATTGTTCATGTTTCTTGTCTGTATTGATCACCTAGATTAGATTCTTGTTAAGCTAAGGATAGAAGCGAACACTCGCCTTACTTTAAAACATCAAATTGAACAATTAACCTTATAATTGGAGTGTGCCTTTCGTAGGAACCGATTAGGGTTAATCCACTGCAAGAGTAACTCATAAATCGTTAGTAATTCCACCAGTTAAGTTAAGTCGTTGCGAGAGGCGACCGTACCCGGGCGGCTAATTAATCTTGGTAGCTAGAATGGATAGAGCGAACGTTCGCCGGTCTTAAACCTAAGATTTAGGAGTTATGGTGGTGTCTTAGAAATTGATTGAATGAGAATTGAAATCCGCTGATCTATTGATTGCCTATGCTCTGGTGAACGAAGGGGGATTCAAAGTTTAAGTTCGTCTGTCATCTCTGTTTTCAACCCTAATTTCCAATCTGCTTTTAGTTTCAATTTTTAATTTCTCTGCATTTCTTAGAATTAGAAGTCGTGGAACTCACACCACACATGAAGTGTTTGACCTGAGTAATTTGCCAGCTTATTTGAGTAGTCGATCATTAGAAGGTCCGTGGAATACGATCTGCTCAGCTTCACAGCTTTGTAGTATTTGATCACGTCCTACAGTCGTTCATCAAATTGGCGCCGTTGCCGGGGACTTCTTTTGATTGTTTGAAAGAAGAACTGGCAATTTATTCTTCTACTTTCCATCTTTCACTTTTCCACCCACTTCGATTTTATGCCGGTTTTGTTTGTTTTTGTTATTTGTAGGGTGCTCACAGGTGTATGCATCGCCGCCCTTAGACTCGCTCTCAAACCGACAAGGCTAAGAGCATAGAGAGACTAGACAGTTCCGCTCCACCTCTACAATCACAGATTCCAAGGAGAAACAGAACCAATCCACCTCCATCCGTCACTCCGATCAAGATCGAGGAACTGAATGAGAGTTCCTCATCTCCATCTTCACCGTCATCTTCATCCGTTTCATACACCAAGTCACTTTCACCTCCTCCATCTCCTAACATGACTGATCAGTTACCACCACCACCACCACCAGGCGGAAATCCACCACGGCCACCTGCATAGAAGAGTCTAGCCGATTACAACAAGCGAGCGCGACTAGCATTCGATCTGCCATTGCCGTGCCGCGCGTTGAAGGAGACCCTGACTATGAGATCAAGATTCCATTTTTGACTATGATCTGTAGGGATCTACAGTTTGAAGGCAGGCCACTAGACAATCCGTGCACACATCTGGCGGATTTCCTTGATCTCTGTAGCACATTCAAGAACGGAAACCTCGACAAGAACACTCTTTGCTTGAGAGCTTTCCCGTTCTCACTGAATGGCGCAGCCAAGAGGTGGCTTACTGGCAAACCACCTGGATATTACACTGATTGGGATACTCTGGCTCAGGACTTCATTGAAGAGTACTTCCTCCTGCCAAAACAACAGCCATCAAGGACAGCATCGCCAGATTCTCCCAGAAAGAAGGAGAAAGCTTGTACGATACTTGGAATCGATTCCAAGAACTTCTCTACAACTGTCCTCATCACGGATTCGAGCAAAGGCAGTTAGCTGAAATCTTTGCTCGAGGTCTTCGAGAAGAATCTGCCAAGTGGGTCAATTCCCTAGCTGAAGGGGATTGCACTACGCTCACACCTGAAGCTGCTTTTCTTCACTTCGCAAACTGTGATTCCAAGTCGAGGAACTGGGATCGACAATCTGAAGGATCAAGGAGCAAGCTCGATCTCGAAGCTACTATCAAGGCCGAAGTAGAGAAGCATCTGAAGAAGTCTACCACACCAATCAAGCCGCCATCAGCTTCTGTGCGCATAATGGAGGCCGTTGCCAAATTTTGGTAAGACAAAAGTCTGGTCCGCCGAAGAGGTAAATTTCGTTCAACAAGGCTTCATTAACAATCAAAATGGTTATGCTGGCTACCGCAACTTCAGGCAGCAAGGGAACTATCAAGACAGACCTCCCTACAATAATGGCGCCAACCATAACCAGAACCAGAATAACAGCCCAGCTGGTCCAGCTCAGGATCAGAAGCCTAACCATCCGCCGTCAGGTGTCTATCAGCCACCACACCGTAATCCGGGTAACTATGGAACTGCTCCTGGCAATCGCCAGAATCAATATTTGAATAACACCTATCCAGGTCAGCAGCACCATAAGGAGAACAATGTCAGTGACCTAGACAAGAAGCTTAGTCAGATCATTACCAGACTTGATGATCATGACAGTCAGTTCAAAGCTCAAGCTCTTCTCAATCAAGAACAGATCGCATCCGTTCAAAGAATTGAGCAAGCTGTCAACCACATCTCGAGCATGCTAGCATTTGGACGTCCATTTGGCCAACTCCCGAGCCAGACAGAGCCGAATCTGAGAAAGGAGCAAGCCAAGATGGTAACCGTTCAAAAGTTTAAAAGCTTATCTGCTGATGCTTCTTCTGTTTTACGCAGGATCACTGAATCTCCAGAGAAGAAGGAAGCACAGAAAGTGGCACCTAAGGAGGATAATCCTCCTCTTGCACCGTACTATGTGAAGCCTCCGTTTCCAAGAGCATTGCTGCCAAATGCAAGGATCGAGACCGGCATGAAGGGGAATAAAGAAGGATATCTTGATGCTCGTAGCACGAAACCCTCCTCTCCATATCCAGCTAAGTGTTCTGATCCTGGTTCTTTCACTCTACCTCTTGTCATTAATAATGTTGAGATAGAACGTTGTTTGGTTGAACTTGGCGCGTCTGTTAATGTTATGCCTATGAGTCTGTATGAAAAATTGAACCTAGGAGAACTTGAACCGCCTAGCATGCAACTTGTCTTTGCTGATAGATCACTTAAAACCCCTAGGGGAGAGATAAAAGACGTTGTTACTAAATGTGGTCCTTTCATGTTCTTAGCTGACTATGTTATCATTGACACTAGTAAGGATGATTCTACCAATCTCATAGGACGACCCTTCATGGCTACTACTGGAATGTAAATTAACGTTCCAAATGGTTCTTTAACTTTGAGGGTTGGTAAAGAAACGATAACATTCCGCCTTAAAGACGGAATGAAATATAATCCTAAGAGTGAAGAACTTCATTGTCTAGCTGTTGAAACCGTGGAGCTGACCTCGGTCAACTTCATTACTGATGTCTCTTCTAGTGTTCCTAGATCAATTGTTGCTGCAGGTGCTGAACAGATTACCAAGCATAAACCAAAATCTGTTCCTCAGAAGCCGTCAAAGAAGAAGGAACTGCAAGCCTCTTCTAGACCACCGAGCACAAAACCTAGCAGAACCCGAGGGAAAAACAAGAAGATGAAGACTCAAATGGTCTGGAGACCAGTTGTGCCGCCACCTTCTACCGAGCCAGCTACACCACCAATTAGTGCCGAGATACCGGCGACGGAACAAGTATTGAAGGAGAAGCCGAAAGCATCTCCTAAGGAAATACCTACGATCACCGATCTTGGTGATACAAAGCCGGAGGTCAATCATTCTCATCCCTTCCACCGTCTTCCTCGTAGAAGATGATCCCTTGACAGAGCTCTTTGGTCCGTTCAAGATCACTGAGCACCTTCCCGATGGACGTACCAAGCTTACTGGTGAGCCTCAGATCGTTGTGCGGGCTCAACCAAATAACTAACAAAGCTAACAAGCTAGGGTAGATCGTATTCCACGGGCCTTCTAATGATTGACTACTCAAATAAGCTAGCAAATTACTCAGGTTTAAGCACTTCGCGCGTGGTGTGAGTTCCACGACTTCTAATTCTAAGAAATGCAGAAAAATTAAAAATTGAAACTAAGAATAGAATGGAAATTGGTTGATTAAAACAGAGATGACAGACGAACTTAGACTTTGAATCCCCCTTCGTTCACCAGAGCATAGGCAATCAACAGATCAGCGGATTTCAATTCTCATTCAATCAGTTCTAAGACACCACCATAACTCCTTACCCTTAGGTTTAAGACCGGCGAACGTTCGCTCTATCCGTTCTAGCTACCAAGATTAATTAGTCGCCCGGGTACGGTCGCCTCTCGCAACGACTTAACTTAACTGGTGGAATTACTAACGATTTATGAGTTACTCTTGCAGTGGATTAACCCTAACCGGTTCCTACGAAAGGCACGCTCCAATTATAAGGTTAATTGTTCAATTTGATGTTTTAAAGTAAGGCGAGCGTTCGCTTCTATCCTTAGCTTAACAAGAATCTAATCTAGGTGATCAATCCAGACAAGAAACATGAATAATGAAGAACAAACCAAACATGAAAGAGAAACTGATTGAACTTCGAATCTAATCACCGCCGATCCGTGACCGCTTTAAAGCCTTGGGTCACTTAGGGTTCATCTAGTCTAAGCTCTAAGAGTTTAGCTACTCATGTTTATCACAAAAGAATCAAAGACAAAGAAAGAGTTCATCATCCAGATGAAGAACGGAAAAGAATCTGAAAAACCTAATTGAGACGACTTTGGCAGACTTCAATCTTCGGTAAACAGCAATCCTAGCTCCGAGTCTTCGAGATGGAAGGGATGGCGTCACGATCTCTTTCCGGCTCTTCGGACTCTAAACTCTCTGCTCCAGAACTTGAGAGAATTTTGAAGTGCGGTATTAGTTGGTAATTATGTTGTGTATTGCTCTCCCCTCTTTAATTTGGGCCGCCGGTTAAGTATTTATACTTAACCCTAAACCGCCGGATTTAGCCTGATATTTTCGCCGAAAATATTGAAGGATTTTTGCAAAAAATCTTAGTGTAAATGGATGGTCCGCCGGCTGCTTTTCTCCTGTGATTTTCGGATCAATTGTTCTCGGCGAAAACTTAGGGTTTCCGCCGAAAACTTCCTTTGATGAGCATTAGTCAATTTGTGCTGGGATTTTCGCCGAAAACACTAAGGTATTTTCGGTGAAAACTTTAGTGTAAACCGGGGCAGACTTTGGTTCGACTCGATTGACTCCTTGGATCGATTCCGGTGTGATTCCTCGAGGTTCCAACGCCTTAGACACGTCCTTGGCTACTTTATTTAACGGCAAAAACCTGTGCTAACATAAAAACACTAAAAAACCATCAAATAGACCCGAAACGGGCCAAGGTAACACAAATGGCACGAGATAGGGCAATTGATTGAATATTCGCTATTCTACCCTAAAAACCATGTCTTAAGCAAGGAAATGTCACTTAAATGAGGCTGATAATCACGTAAAATCGAGTGTCATCAAAATACCCCACACTTAAGCTTTTTCTTGTCCTCAAGCAAACTAAATAGAAACGCTCATGTTCACAAATGATAAGATCAATTAAATTGGAGTTCAATCAAACACAATGAATTATTAGACAGATAGATCCTAGAACAAGAAACCTATCATGCATACAGATCAGCCAAACTACCTGGTCTCACTAATAAACTGCACACGACAAGTAGTAGAAACCAATTATGCACGAATTTGACCTGACCGACCAGACTCCTCACACAGGAAATATTTAGTACAATGGGGAACTCTCACTCTCTGTGTTTAAGGACGTGTTTCTGCTCTCAATCATTTTCTGTTACTGAATTCTGTCATAAGTTTGCAATTTGACCACATCTCCACCACTGTGACAACACGAGTAACCAGTCAAGAAGGACTTCCCTGCTAGGACTGTAACGAATTCTACACTACTTGGGTTTATGATGCGATGGATGATGGGAATGTATGATGATGGTTTTGTGCAGTGTAGCTTTCGACTAACTTCCCTCGAATCTAGCCTATGGCTTCCTACCGTCTAACCAGACACGGGTGGAATAATAAACGCTCGTCCTATGATACCCTCAAGCAACCTAGCACTTTTATTATTTTTCTTTACACAATTTTTTTCTGTCTTTTCTTTTGACTTCGTTCTTCCATTTGTAGGGAGAAGAACGTTTTATTGAACTAAAAACTTGAAACCTTTTTGGCTTTTCTGATTTTTCTTCTTTTCATCATTTTTTTTTTCGAAACTTGCTTCTTTTCTTCTTTTTTTTCTATTTTTTTCTTTTGTGCCGATCCGTTTCTTTTAGTTGTTAGAGGGGTTTACACCTCTGGACATATTAGCTAAGACCACCTGTTTAATGGCTATAGGTAGGTCACCACAAACCGACTTCCGGTAGGTCAATCTAGAACTACAACCACAGGGGATCAACGGGGAATGAAAGAATGGGAAATGGTTGTAATGTATTATCGAACCGAAAGAACAGGCCAAGCTCAAGGGTCTACACCTAATGGATTTTATCGTTAGGTAGGCTATTTGGCTTAGTAGCTGAATCTAGGTGCCCCTATCATTCTAGACCTCGTGTCATCGTGTGGTCTCGAGTAGGTCTCATGCAAATTCTAACTCATTCAAGCAAACAGAAATCACTCAAAAAGAATTAAAATTGCAAGTTACGTGCAATGGATCAAAAGCTCACAGTTGGTTTGCTAGTCGGATTCGGTCATTTTCATGCAATCAAGGCTACAAACTACAAGTGTGATTAAAAATTCTGTTCTGACCAGGCAATTTAGCATCAAAGTATACAAGTTGGTTCTCAAGTTCTAAGTTAAGCAGTCTAAGCATCATTATGAAAGTTTGAACAACAACTTAACATCAAAAATCAAGAACTGAGTCATTCTAATGCTATAGAGACTGGAAAGGAATCACGAGGCACACAGAAAACACAATCAAGGGCAATCAAGTACATGCAAGGTTCTCTAGCAGCCTACCCCACACTTAAATCGGACTGTGTCCTCACAGGACTAATTCTAGAGTTCAGAGTGAAGTAGAAGAACCTGGACCGAGATCGTTGGCATAGGGGATGAGCACGGGTCCTCGGAGCGGAGGGAATCTACCAAAGCGAAAAAAGGGAATCTCCCTACTGCCTACAAAACAAAAACAAATAAAGCGTAAAAAGGAAACCGGGACAAGTGTCCCGGATCCACACAGAAAAAAAGTTGGATCGAAATCCGAAAAGAATAAATAAAAAGAAAGGACCAGAAAAGGAATACAACCCGATCACTGCTGGTTAGGTGGTCCGGGAGGTGGAAAGTGGAGGAAATCACCGAGCTGACGTTGCCACGCCATCTGTGCCTCATACCGCCTATCAGCGCGGTGCATATGCTGCTGCATAATAGTCCATCTCGCCTCTTGAGTGGCGTTGTCTGTGATGCGCCACTTCTGCACTCGCTCATACAGCTCTCCGACATCCGCTGGGTGCGGGTGGTGCTACGGGTGATATGGATCTGGGATGGCCGGCGGTGACTGGTGTACATACCTTGTCTGATGGTGTGGCGAGGGAGTATGGTCATGAAACTCTGGCTCGTACTGAGGCTGGGACTCCTCAGAATCATCTTCTTCCTCCGATTCATCCTCATTCTGGAGGGGAGGATCTGCTGCTACCTGGGGACTGAGGTCCAGCTCGAGGTCGTACTCGACCGCCAAATCTCCTCCAACGGTGCGTACTCTGCGGCGTGGGATGTTCGGGCCATATTCGTGGCTGAGGCGAAGGAGATGATGAGTCGGCCAATGAAGTTGCCTCCCATGAGTGAGCGAGGTGGCCTCCTCCTATTGGTCTTCTGGCGGAAGATGCGGGCAAGCACCCATCCGGGGTGAAGAGGGTAGCTCTCCCGGATGGCGCGAAGAAGCAGAAGTTCCTCCTTGCTGATATGGTGGCGGTCCTTCTCTGGAGCATATAATAGCGATCTACGCCAAACCATATGAATGTATTTATAGAGAGGGTGAGAGAGAGACTTAACTAAATTATGGTCCGTGAGACGATCGCCGGGCACTCCAGTCATGTGGCTCCAGAGTGCATGGTATGCCTCTCCATCGTCCTCGTCGTTCGCCCAGCCGAGGTGATGACCGTGGTAATGCTCGTGTTGGATGCCTAGATGAGCTGCAAACTCATCATAGGTGAGGGTCCTGTACACCCCGCCCAGGTAGAAGGAACGACCTTCTTGCTCTGCCTCCTCTTGTGCTCGCCAAGATCAAAAGTGGCCCAGAACTCCTGGAGAGCGACGTTTGGGAAGTCGGAAGCTATGGTGGTCAGCTCTAGGAGGCTGGCCGGTGCCAGGGCGTCGTGCACGTTCCGGTGGTAGTCCTCATCATGATCGAAGAGGGACTCCATGGAAAGTGGTCGAACATTAGCTCCCGGAACATGCTCGAGCTTCTTGTAGCACTCAAAGTAGTAGTCAGGTAGACGAGCAACAATGCGATGGGACCCAGCACGGCCAGGGAATGCTGGTGGAGGGCCCTGGACGGCGGGTGTGACGGGAGCGGGGGGCTCTGGAGCTCGAGGCGGCGTCAAGTCTCTGCTTGGTTCTGCGCTCATAAGTGGTGTTCCTAAATAAGAAAAACAAACCAGATTAGTCAAACTAAAACCCTACCCCACACTTAGTCAAAAAACTCAATTTCACAAAGAAATGAGGAAAACCGAGTGAGGGTAAGCAAAGCAGATTTAACCGGTAATCACAAACAATGAAATACATGCTTAGGAACAACCAGAATGGAATTAGAACAATCAGAGTTCAGAAGTCAAACGGACATTGAAAAAGTCAACATAATAGAACATTGAACCCTAATCATGGCAAGACTATCACAAATCGGAGAATGACGGTATAATATGATCTCAGATGGCAAACACAATAATCGGAACGATAATGAGCACATAAGGCAGCCAAATGATACAAAATAGTTCATGGTCAAACCGACATTTTTCAAAAGTCAACCTCACAAGGAATAGGACTTAGGCATAGCAACACATGATCAAACGATATGAAAATTAAGCACAACACTCCCTAAGCATGCTAGAACAGTCCAACAAGTTCAGCTAACCTAGTTCACACAAAATCAGTCGGCACGCAAATCGAGGTAAACCAAAAAGTCAACCCCGACAAAATTTAGCAATCAACATGTCAAAAGTTCGCAATGAAAAGTTCTACAACTTACCTTGAAGCCATGGATGCTAAAAATGAACGGATTGGGAGAAATCAGTGAAAAATCAAAAATTTTAGGGTTTGGGTGAACTAGAGCTGTAGAGCTCCGATTCGGCTGTTCTAGGGCTTGGATTGATCGGAAATGGAAGGGGAAGGGAGCGGCGGCGAAGGTGGCGGCGGTCGGCGGATGAAATAAGGGTGGCGGTCGGCGGGTTTGATTGAAACAGGGGAAAGTTTTGACTAAGTTTTCGAAAATTAAGTGAGGAGAGAGACGGTGAATCCGGATTTTAAAACGAAAATTTGGTTGATTTTCAAAGGAATTTTCGGCGAAAATAAGTGCAAGTTTTCGCCGAAAATGTTAGTTAAAAAGTACTGCCGGTTTTCAAAAGAGTTTTCGCCGAAAATGTGGAATAGTTTTTGCCAAAAATGTGAAGCTGATGACACTCGATTTGACGTGATTATCAGCCTCATTTAAGCGACATTTCTTTGCTTAAGACATGGTTTTTAGGGTAGAATAACGAATATTCAATCGATTGCCCTATCTCGTGCCATTTGTGTTACCTTGGCCCGTTTCGGGTCTATTTGATGGTTTTCTAGTGTTTTTATGTTAGCACTGGTTTTTTCCATCGAATAAGTAACCAAGGACGTGTCTAAGGCGTTGGAACCTCGAGGAATCAAACCGAAATCGATCCAAGGAGCCAATCAAGTCAAACCAAAAGTCTGCCCGTTCACACTTACATTTTCGGCGAAAATGACCTATGGTTTTCGGTGAAAATGCAAGAACAATTCACTGATGCTCAGCGAAAGAAGTTTTCGGCGAAACCGTTCGGTTTTCGGACCGAAACGAAAATCACAGGAGAATCAGCCGGCGGGACTTCCATTCACAAGCATATTTTCGGCGAAAATAATTCACTATTTTCGGCTAAAATAATAAAAGAAATCCGGCTGGGCTAGGTTAAGTATAAATACTTAACCGGCGGCCCACTAGAGGGGGGACATCATAATTTACATCAGAAAATACTTTTCGAATCAGAATCCTATGATTTTCTCTGAAAGTTCTGGAGCGAAGAGTTAGAGTTCGAAGAGCCAGAAAGAGATCGTGACGCCATCCCATTCATCTCGGAGAACCGGAGCTAGGAGTGTAGTTTACCGAAGATCGAAGTCTACCGGAGTCGTCTAAATTAGGTTTTTCAGATTCTTTTCTGTTCTTCCTGCGGATGATGAACTCTTTCTTTGTCTTTGTTTCTTTTGTGATAAACATGAGTAGCTAAACTTGTTAGAGCTTAGACTAGATGAACCCTAGTGACCCAGGGCTTTAAAGCGGTCACGGATCGGCGGTGATTAGATTCAAAATTCAATCAGTTCTTTTTCATGTTTGATTTGTTCTTCCTTGTTCATGTTTCTTCTCTGGATTAATCACCTAGATTAGATTCTGGTTAAGCTAAGGATAGAAGTGAACGCTCGCCTTACTTTAGAACATCGAATTGAACAATTAACCTTATAATTGGAGCGTGCCTTTCGTAGGAACTGGTTAGGGTTAATCCACTACAAGAGTAACTCATTAATCATTAGTAATTGCACCAGTTAATTAAGTCGTTGCGAGAGGCGACCGTACCCGGGCGGCTAGTTAATCTTGGTAGTTAGAACGGATAGAGCGAACGTTCGCCGGTCTTAAACCTAAGGGTAAGGAGTTATGGTGGTGTCTTAGTAATTGATTGAATGAGAATCGAAATCCGCTGATCTGATGATTGCCAATGCTCTGGGGAACGAAGGGGGATTCAAAGTCTAAGTTTGTCTGTCATCTCTTTTTTCAAACCCTAATTTCTAATCTGCTTTAGTTTAATTAATTTTTAATTTCTCTGCATTTTTAGAATTAGAAGTCGTGGAACTCACACCATGCACAACTTGCTTGCATTTGAGTATTTTGCCAGTTTTGAAGTAGTCAATCTTAGAAGACCCTTGGAATACGATCTACCCTAGCTTTTGTGAGCTTTGTTAGTTATTTGGTTGAACCCGAACAACTACTTGAGGTTCACCAAATTGGCGCCGTTGCCGGGGAACTCTTTTGATTGTTTGAAAGAAGAACTGGCAATATATTCTTCTACTTTCCATCTTTCACCCTACCATCCACTTCGATTTTACACCAGTTTTGTTTGTCTTTGTTATCTGTAGGTTTACAGGTGTATGCCTCACCGTCCTTGGACTCGCTCTCAAACCGAACAGGCTAAGAGTGTAGAGAGACCAGGCAGTTCTGCTCCACCTCTACGATCACAGATTCTGAAGAAAAGCAGATCCAATCCATTCATCACTCCGATCAAGATCGAGGAACCGAAGGAGAGTTCCTCATCTCCATCTTCACCTGTACCGTCATCTTCGTCCGCTTCATACACCGAGTCACTTTCACCTCCTCCATCTCCCACCATGGATGATAGATTACCACCACCACCACCGAATGGCGATCAACCGCCGCCGCCGCCACCTGCACAGAAGAGTCTAGCAGACTATAACAAGCCGAGCGCGACTAGCGTTCGATCTGCCATTGCCGTTCCGCGCATTGAAGGAGATCCTGACTATGAGATCAAGATTCCATTCTTGACTATGATCTCTAGGGATTTACAGTTTGAAGGCAGGCCCCTAGACAATCTATGCACTCATCTTGCAGACTTCCTTGATCTCTGCAGCACTTTCAAGAGCGAAAACCTCAACAAAATCACTCTTTGTCTGAGAGCTTTCCCGTTCTCTATGAAAGGCCCTGCTAAGAGGTGGCTTACTGGCAAACCACCTGGCTATTACACTGATTGGGATACTCTGGCTCAGGACTTCGTTTAAGAATACTTCCCTCCGGCCAGAACAACCGCCATCGAGGACAGCATCGCCAGATTCTCCTAGAAAGAAGGAGAAAGCTTGTATGATACTTGGAATCAATTCCAAGAACTTCTCTACACCTGCCCTCATCATGGATTCGAGCAGAGGCAGTTAGCTGAAATCTTTTCTCGAGGACTTCGAGAAGAATCTTCCAAGTGGGTCAATTCTCTAGCTGAAGGGGATTGCACTACACTAACACCTGAAACTGCTCTTCTTCACTTCACAAACTGTGCTTCCAAGTCAAGGAATTGGGAATGACAATCTGAAGGATCAAGGAGCAAGTTAGATCTCGAAGCTACAATCAAAGCAGAGGTAGAGAAGCATTTGAAGAAGTCTACCACACCGATCAAGCCGCCGGCAGCCTCTGTCTACGTTGCTGATTGCGAGTGGTGTGGAGCTTGTGCACATAACGGAGGCCGTTGTCAGAATTTTAGTAATGCAGAAGTCTGGTCTGCCGAAGAGGTAAATTTCATTCAACAAGGCTTCGTTAATAATCAGAATGGTTATGCTGGCTACCGTAACTTCAGACAGCAAGGGAACTATCAAGACAGACCTCCCTACAATGCTGGCGCCAACCATAACCAGAACCAGAATAACCGCCCGGCTGGTCCAGCTCAGGATCAGAAGCCTAACCATCCGTCGGCAGGTGTCTACCAGCCGCCGCATCGCAATCCGGGTAATTATGGAACTGCTCCTGGCAATCGCCAGAATCAATATCTTAACAATACCTATCCAGGGCAGCATCATCAAAGAGAGAACAATGTCAGTGACTTGGATAAGAAGCTCAGCCAGATCATCACAAGACTTGATGATCATGACAGTCAGTTCAAGGCTCAAGCTCTTCTTAATCAAGAACAGATAGCATCTGGACAAAGAATTGAGCAAGCCGTGAACAACATCTCGAGCATGCTAGCATCTGGTCGACCATTTGGCCAACTTCCAAGCCAGACAGAGCCGAATCCGAGAAAGGAGCAAGCCAAGATGGTAACCACTTGAAAACTCCCAAACTTAATTGCTGATGCTTGTTCTGTCTTACGCAGGATCGCTGAAACTCCGGAGGAAGAAGAAGAACAGGAACCGGCGCCTAAGCAGGATGATCCTCCTCTTGCACCGTACGTCGTGAAGCCTCCTTTTCCTAGAGCATTGCTGCCAAATGCAAGGATCAAGACTGGCATGAAGGGGAACAAGGAAGGATATCCTGACATTCGTATTAAGAAACCTGCCTCTCCATATCCAGCTAAGTTATCTGATCCTGGTTCTTTTACTTTGCCTTTGGTCATCAAATGATGTTGAGATTGAACGTTGTTTAGTTGATCTAGGAGCGTCTGTTAATGTCATGCCTATGAGCCTGTTTGAAAAGTTAAACCTAGGAGAACTTGAACCGCCTAGTATGCAACTCGTCTTTGCTGATAGATCACTTAAAACTCCTAAGGGAGAGATTAAAGACGTTGTTACTAAATGTGGTCCATTCACGTTCTTAGCTGACTATGTGATTATGGATACTAGTACAGATGATTCTACCATTCTCATAGGTCGACCTTTCATGGCTACTACTGGAATGAATATTAACGTTCCAAATGGTTCTTTAACTCTAAGGGTTGGTAAAGAAATGAAAACGTTCCATCTTAAAGATGGCATGAAATATGACTCTAAGAATGAAGAATCTCACTGCCTAGCTGTTGAAACTGTGGAGTTGACTCCGGTCAACTCCGTTACTAATGCTTCTTCCAGTGTCTCTAGATCAGTTGTTGCTGTAGATATTAAACAGGTTATTAAGAAGAAGCCAGAAACTTCAGTTCAGAAGCTGCCCAAGAAGAAGAAGGAACTGCAAGCCTCTTCTAAGCCACCTAGCACAAAACCGAGCAGACCTCGGGGAAAGAACAAGAAGACGAAGACCCAAATGGTCTGGAGGCCAAAAGTTATGCCGTCTTCCATCAAGCCAGCTGCACCACCAATTAGTTCTGATAAACCGGCGCCGGAACAAGAATGGAGGGAGAAGCCGAAAGCATCTCCTAAGGAAGTACTAACGATCACCAATCCTGGTGATAACAAGCCGGAGATAAAAGAAAAGAAGAAGCCGACAGTCCTCATTCCTTCCATCGTAACAATCAAGAAGGATGACCTCTCCAGAGAGCTGTTCGGGCCCTTCAAGATCATTGATCATCTTCCCGATGGACGTAACAAGCTTTTGCATGCAAACGGGAAGAGATTCACGCTTACCGGAGAAGTCCCGAAGCTGTACTTCATGAACTCCGATGCGAGCGTTAAGGAGAATCTAAGTTGGGATGTCTCCTAATACCATCCAGGTATCGTCCAGCTCAAGGACGTTAATAAAAGAGCGCTTCGTGGGAGGCAACCCACGGCTGGAGTCCGTTTTTGTTTTGTGTCAACCTTAGTGTTTTAGAGTCGGTTCGGGGGAGCCAAAAGTGCCAGTTTGTTTGATTTATTATTTTTCGTGTAGAGTCTGTGTGTCATAGAGTCGGTCGCAAGTTGATTAAGGTCGTTCTGATTTTTGTGGATTTAACGGTGATTTTCTGAAGTTGGCCGGATTTGCGAAAATATTTTCACCCGAGTAGTTCAAAATTTTCAGCGAAATCACCCCTATTTTCGGCGAAATTGCCCTTTGAATTTTTGAACCCGGTATCCTGTTTCATATTTTCGGTTCGAAAAGTTGTATGTTTTCGGTGAAAACCTATTTGAAAACCGGCTTTGATTTTAACTCACATTTTCGGCGAAACCATGTGGGAATTTTCGGCGAAATAATCTTTGAAAACCGGCAGCCATTTTAACTCCAATTTTTGGCGAAAACAACCTATTGGTTTCTCCGAAAATTCCTTTGAAAATCAGAAAATCTTCCACTTTAAAATCCGGTATTATCCCCTCTCTCTCTCACTTGCCATTTTCGTTTTAAACGCCAAAAACCCTCTCCCCTCTGTTTTCAAAACCGCCGACCGCCACTTCTTTTTAAACCGCCGCCGCTGACTACCGCCGCTCAACTCCCCTCCCAATTCCGATCGATTTGAGCCCTAGAACGTTCAAATCGGAGCTCTACAGCTCCAGTTCACCGAAACCCTTATTTTCAGAGTTTTTCACCAATTCCTCCCGAACCGTTCATTTTTAGCATTCATGGCTTCAAGGAACACCACTTATGAGCGCAGGACTAAGGCGCGACTTGATGGCGCCTCGAGCTCAGCAGCTGCCGCCCCTGTCACACCCGCCATTCTGGGTCCTCCATCCGCACTACCTCGCCGGGCTGGATACCATCGCACTATCGCCCGTCTACCTGACTTCTACTTCGAGTGCTTCCAGAAGATCGAGCACATTCGGGGAGCTGACGTGCGCCCTCTTTCCATGGAGTCCCTGCACGAGCACGACGAGGACTACCACCGGAATGTGCATGACGCCCTAGCACCGGCAGGTCTCCTAGAGCTGACCACCATCGCTGTCGAGTTCCCAGACATTGCCCTCCAGGAGTTCTGGGCAACCTTTGATCTGGATGAGCACAAGAGGAAGCAGCGCCAGAAGGTTGTGACCTTCTATCTTGGTGGGGTGTACAGGCAGCTCACCTACGATGAGTTTGCTGCTCATCTCGGCATCCCCTACGAGCACTATCACGATCATCACCTAGGCTGGGGCGAAGATGATAATGAGGAGGAATACCACGCGCTCTGGAGCCACATGACAGGCGTACCTGGCGATCGCCTCGGGGCGAACAACTCAGTTAAGTCTCTCTCTCACCCGCTCTTTAAATTTATTCATATGGTTTGGCGTAACTCGCTTTTATATGTTTCAGATAAGGATCGCCACCATATCCTTAAGGAGGAGCTTATGCTTCTTCGAACCATCCGAGAGAGCTACCCTCTCCACCCCGGCTGGGTGCTGGCTCGCATCTTCCGCCAGAAGACCAGGAGGAAGACGCCACCTCGCAGACTCTTAGGGGGTAACTTCATAGGGCAGCTCATCCTCTCCTTCGACATCAGCCATGAATATGGCCCGAACATTCCACGACACCGAGTTAGGACTGTTGGAGGAGACTTAACGGTTGAGTACGACTTAGAACTCGACCTCAGTCCCCATGTAGCAGCAGATCCTCCACTCCAGCCTATGGTCGAGTCGGAGGAAGAAGATGATGCTGAGCAGGAGCAGCCCCAGCCGCCGCCAGAATTCCAAGACTATATACCCTCGCCACATCATCAGGCAGGGTATGCTCACCAATCGCTACCGCACATTCCAGTTACACACCAGGCGCCTCCCCAACAGCCCCGACACCACCCCGCGGATGTTGGAGAGTTGTACGAGCGACTGCAGGAGTGGCGCATCACCGACAACGCCACTCAAGAGGCGCGATGGACTATTATGCAGCAACATATGCGCCGCGCCGATAGGCGGTATGAGGCACAGCTGGCGTGGCAACGTCAGCTCGGCGAGTACCTCCACTTTCCACCTCCCGACGCGCCGGACGAGCAGTGATCGGGTTGTATTCCTTTTCTGTTCCTTTCTTTTTATTTATTCTTTTCGGATTTCGGTCCAACTTTTTTCTGTGTTGATCCGGGACACTTGTCCCGGTTTCCTTTTTATGTTTCATTTGTTTTTGTTTTGTAGGCAGTAGGGAGATTCCCTTTGCTTCGCTTGGGTAGATTCCCTCCGCTCCGAGGACCCGTGCACATCCCCTACGCCAATCATCTCAGTCCAGGTTCTTCTACTTCACTCTAAACTCTAGAATTAGTCCTGTGAGGACACAGTCCGATTTAAGTGTGGGGTAGGATGCTAGAGAACATTGCATGAACTTGATTGCCCTTGATTGTGTTTTATGTGTGCCTCGTGATTCCATTCCAATCTCTCTAGCATTAGAATGGTTCAGTTCTTGATTTTTGATGTTAAGTTGTTGTTTAAACCTTCATAATGATGCTTAGACTGCTTAACCTAGAACTTGAGAACCAACTTGTATATTTTGATGCTAAATTGCCTGGTCAGAACAGAGTTTTAAAATCACACTTGTAGTTTGTAGCCTTGATTGCATGAAAATGACCGAATCCGACTAGCAAACCAACTGTGAGCTTTTGATCCATTGCACGTAACTTGCAATTTTAATTCTTTCTGAGTGGTTTTCTGTTTACTTGAATGAGTTAGAATTTGCATGAGACCTACTCAAGACCACACGATGACACGAGTTCTAGAAGGATAGGGGCACCTAGATCCAGCTACTAAGCTAGATAGCCTACCAAACGATAAATCCACTAGGTTTAGACCCTTGAGCTTGGCCTGTTCTTTCGGTTCGATAATACATTACAGCCATTTCCCATTTCTTTCATTCCCCATTGATCCCCTGTGGTTGTAGTTCTAGATTGACCTACCGGAAGTCGGTTTGTGGTAACCTGCCTATAGCCATTAAACAGGTGGTCTTAGCTAATATGTCCAGACATGTAAACCCCTCTAGCAACTAAAAGAAATTCGGCACAAAAGAAAAAAAAAGTAAAGTAAGAAAAGAAGAAAATTTTGAAAAAAAAATGAAGAAAATAAAAATCAGAAAAAGTTCAAAGTTTTAGTTCAATAAAACGTTCTTCTCCCTACGAATGGAAGAATGAAGTCAAAAGAAAAGTTCAAAAGAAAGAAAAGAAGAAAAAATCGTGTAAAGAAAAAGAATAAGTGCTAGGTTGCTTGAGGGTATCATAGGACGAGCGTTCATTATTCCACCCGTGTTTGGTTAGACGGTAGGAAGCCATAGATTAGATTCGAGGGAAGTTAGTCGAAAGCTACACCGCACCAAGCCATCATCATACATTTCCATCATCCATCTCATTATAAACCCGAGTAGTGTAGAATTCATTACGGTCCTAGCAGGGAAGTCCTTCTTGACTAGATACTCGTGTTGTCACAGTGGTGGAGATGTGGTCGAAATGCAAACTTATGACAGAATTCGGTAACAGAAAATGATCGAGAGTAGAAACACGTCCTTAAACACAGAGAGTGAGAGTCCCCATTGTACTATATATATCCTGTGTGAGGAGTCTGGTCGGTCAGGTCAAATTCGTGCATAATTGGTTGCTAATTACTTGTCGTGTGCAGTTTATTAGTGAGACCAGGTAGTTTGGCTGATCTGTATGCATGTTAGGTTTCTTGTTCTAGGATCGATCTGTCTAATAATTCATTGTGTTTGATTGAGCTCCAATTTAATCGATCTTATCATTTATGAACATGAGCGTTTCTATTCAGTTTGCTTGAGGACAAGCAAAAGCTTAAGTGTGGGGTATTTGATGACACTCGATTTGATGTGATTATCAACCTCATTTAAGCGACATTTCTTTGCTTAAGACATGGTTTTTAGGGTAGAATAACGAATATTCAATCGATTTCCCTATCTCGTGCCATTTGTGTTACCTTGGCCCGTTTCCGGTCTATTTGATGGTTTTCTAGTGTTTTTATGTTAGCACAGGTTTTTGCCATCGAATAAGTAACCAATGACGTGTCTAAAGCGTTGGAACCTCGAGGAATCAAACTGGAATCGATCCAAGGAGCCGATCAAGTCAAACCAAAAGTCTGCCCGTTCACACTTACATTTTCGGCGAAAATGACCTATGGTTTTCGGCAAAAATGCAAGAACAATTCACTGATGCTCAGCCAAAGAAGTTTTCGGCGAAACTGTTGGGTTTTCGGACCGAAACGAAAATCACAGAAGAATCAGCCGGCGGGACTTCCATTCACAAGCATATTTTTGGCGAAAATAATTCACTATTTTTGGCAAAAATAATTCACTATTTTCGGCGAAAATATTAGAAGAAATCCGGCTGGGCTAGGTTAAGTATAAATACTTAACCGGCGGCCCACTAGAGGGGGGACATCATAATTTACATCAGAAAATACTTTTTGAATCAGAATCCTACGATTTTCTCTGAAAGTTTTGGAGCGAAGAGTTAGAGTTCGAAGAGCCGGAAAGAGATCGTGACGCCATCCCTTTCACCTCGGAGAACCGGAGCTAGGAGTGTAGTTTACCGAAGATCGAAGTCTGCCGGAGTCGTCTAAATTAGGTTTTTCAGATTCTTTTCTGTTCTTCCTCTGGATGATGAACTCTTTCTTTGTCTTTGTTTCTTTTGTGATAAACATGAGTAGCTAAACTTGTTAGAGCTTAGACTAGATGAACCCTAAGTGACCCAGGGCTTTAAAGCGGTCACGGATCGGCGGTGATTAGATTCAAAATTC
Organism: Linum lewisii; assembly: GCA_034768395.1. NCBI lineage: Eukaryota > Viridiplantae > Streptophyta > Magnoliopsida > Malpighiales > Linaceae > Linum > Linum lewisii. The sequence continues at coordinate 52,606,802 of CM068296.1, forward strand.
AATCAGTTCTTTTTCATGTTTGATTTGTTCTTCCTTGTTCATGTTTCTTGTCTGGATTGATCACCTAGATTAGATTCTGGTTAAGCTAAGGATAGAAGCGAACGCTCGCCTTACTTTAGAACATAGAATTGAACAATTAACCTTATAATTGGAGTGTGCCTTTCGTAGGAACCGGTTAGGGTTAATCCACTGGTGGTGTCTTAGTAATTGATTGAATGAGAATCGAAATCCGCTGGTCTGATGATTGCCAATGCTCTGGGGAACGAAGGGGGATTCAAAGTCTAAGTTCGTCTGTCATCTCTGTTTTCAAACCCTAATTTCTAATCTGCTTTAGTTTAATTAATTTTTAATTTCTCTGCATTTCTTAGAATTAGAAGTCGTGGAACTCACACCACGCACAACTTGCTTGCATTTGAGTATTTTGCCAGTTTTGAAGTAGTCAATCTTAGAAGACCCTTGGAATACGATCTACCCTAGCTTTTGTGAGCTTTGTTAGTTATTTGGTTGAACCCAAACAACGACTTGAGGTTCACCAGAAGCAAAAACGTCTGGAAAACTCAGTGGGATTTCAAAGAGAATTTTCGCCGAAAACATGGGTTATTTTCGCCGAAAATATTGAACTCTACGATTGAAAATATTTTCGCAATCCCTGCAAACTTCAGAAAATCACAGTTAAATCCAAAAAAATCGGAATGACCTCAAACGACTTGCAATTGAAACTATGACACACAGACTACACATGAAAAATAATAAATCAAACAAACTGACACTTTTGGCTCCCCTGAACTGACTCTAAAACACTAAGGTTCACACAAATGAAAAACGGACTCCAGCCGTGGGTTGCCTCCCACGAAGCGCTCTAGATTAACGTCCTTGAGCTGGACGATACCTGGATGGTATTAGGAGACATCCCAACTCAGATTCTCCTTAATGCTAGCATCAGAGTTCATAAAGTAGAGCTTCGGGGCTTCTCCGGTGAGCATGAATTTCTTCCCGTTCGCGTGTAAGAGTTTGGTACGTCCATCGGGAAGGTGGTCAGTGATCGTGAATGGTCCGAACAGTTCTGTCAAGGGATCATGTTCCACAAGGAAGACAGTGGATGGAATGAGAACGATCGGCTCCTTCTTTTCTTTAACCTCCGGCTTAATATCCCCAGGATCGGTGATCGTCAGTATTTCCTTAGGAGATGCTTTCGGCTTCTCCTTCCATACTTGTGCCGGCGCCGGTAGTTCGGAACGAATTGGTGGTGCAGCTGGCTCGGTAGAAGGTGGCGGCACAACTGGTCTCCAGACCATGTGACTCTTCATCTTCTTATTCTTTCCCCGAGGTCTGCTAGGTTTTGTGCTCCGTGGCTTAGAAGAGGCTTTCAGTTCCTTCTTCTTTGGTGGCTTTTGAGGAGCAGATTTCGGTTTCTACTTGGTCATCTGTCCAGTACCTGCAACAGCAATTGATCTAGGCACACTAGAAGAGACATCAGTAACGGAGTTGACCGGAGTCAAATCCACAGTTTCAACAGCTAAACAATGAAATTCTTCACTCTTAGGATTATATTTCATTCCGTCTTTAAGGCGGAACGTGACCGTTTCTTTACCAACTCTCAAAGTTAAAGAACCATTTGGAACGTTAATTTTCATTCCAGTACTTGCCATGAAAGGTCGTCCTATGAGAATGGTAGAATCAGCCTTACTAGTATCAATGATAACAAAGTCAGCTAAGAACATGAAAGGACCACATTTAGTAACAACGTCTTTGATTTCTCCCCTAGGGGTTTTAAGTGATTTATCAGCAAAGACAAGTTGCATACTAGGTGGTTCAAGTTTTCCTAGGTTCAATTTTTTATATAGACTCATAGGCATAACATTAACAGACGCGCCAAGATCAACCAAACAACGTTCTATCTCAACATCATTAATGACAAGAGGTAGAGTGAAAGAACTAGGATCAGAACACTTAGCTGGATATGGAGAGGAAGGTTTCTTGCTACGAGCATCAGGATATCCTTCTTTATTCCCCTTCATGCCAGTTTCGATCCTTGCATTTGGCAGCAATGCTCTTGGAAAAGGAGGCTTCATGACGTACGATGCAAGAGGAGGATCTTCCTCCTTAGGCGCCACTTCCAGTGCTTCCTTCTTCTCCAGAGTTTCAGCGATCCTGCGTAAAACAGAACAAGCATCAGCAGATAAACTAGTAAAGTTTTTAACAGTTACCATCTTGGCTTGCTCCTTTCTCGGATTCGGCTCTGTCTGGCTCGGAAGTTGGCCAAATGGTCGACCAGATGCTAGCATGCTTGAGATGTTGTTCACAGCTTGCTCAATTCTTTGACCGGCTGCTATCTGGTCTTGATTGAGAAGAGCTTGAGCTTTAAACTGACTGTCATGATTATCGAGTCTGGTGATGATCTGACTAAGCTTCTTGTCCAGGTCACTGACGTTGTTTTCCTTCTGGTACTGCTGCCCTGGATAGGTGTTATTCAAATATTCATTCTGGCGATTGCCAGGAGCAGTTCCATAATTACCCGAATTACGGTGCGGCGACTGATAGACACCTTCCTGGCGGATGGTTAGGCTTCTGATCCTGAGCTGGACCAGCTGGGCGGTTATTCTGGTTCTAGTTATGGTTGGCGCCAGCATTGTAGGGAGGTCTGTCTTGATAGTTCCCTTGCTGCCTGAAGTTGTGGTAGCCAGCATAACCATTCTGATTACTAACGAAATTTACCTCTTCGGCGGACCAGACTTCTGTCTTACCAAAATTATGGCATCGGCCTCCATTATGCGCACAAGCTCCACACCACTCGCAATCAGCAACATAGACAGAAGCTGCCGGCGGTTTGATTGGTGTGGAAGACTTCTTCAAATGCTTCTCTACTTCGGCCTTAATAACTGCTTCAAGATCGAGCTTGCTCTTTGATCCTTCAGATTGTCGTTCCCAGTTCCTTGACTTGGAAGCACAGTTTGCAAAGTGAAGAAGAGCAGCTTCGGGTGTGAGTGTAGTGCAATCCCCTTCAGCTAGAGAATTGACCCACTTGGCAGATTCTTCTCGAAGACCTCGAGCAAAGATTTCAGCTAACTGCCTCTGCTCGAATCCATGATGAGGGCAGTTGTAGAGAAGTTCTTGGAATCGATTCCAAGTATCGTATAAGCTTTCTCCTTCTTTCTTGGAGAATCTGGCGATGCTGTCCTTGATGGCTGTTGTTCTGGCAGGAGGAAAGTATTCTTCAATGAAGTCCTGAGCCAGAGTATTCGAATCAGTGTAATATCTAGGTGGTTTGCCAGTAAGCCACCTCTTAGCAGCGCCTTCTAGAGAGAACGGGAAAGCTCTCAATCAAAGAGTATTCTTGTCGAGGTTTCCGTTCTTGAAAGTGCTGCAGAGATCAAGGAAATCCTCAAGATGAGTGCACGGATTGTCTAGGGGTCTGCCTTCGAACTGTAGATCACTAGAGATCATAGTCAAGAATGGAATCTTGATCTCATAGTCAGGATCTCATTCAGTGCGCGGTACGGCAATGGCAGATCGAACGCTAGTCGCGCTCGGCTTGTTGTAATTAAGTAGACTTTTCTGTGCAGGTGGCGGTGGTGGATTTCCGCCTGGTGGTGGTGGTGGTAATTGATCAGTCTTGGTAGGAGATGGAGGAGGTGAAAGTGACTCGGTGTATGAAACGAATGTAGGTGACGGTACAGGCGAAGATGGAGATGAGGAACTCTCCTTCAGTTCCTCGATCTTAATCGGAGTGATGGATGGAGGTGGATTGATTCTGCTTCTCCTTGGAATCTGTGATTGTCGAGGTGGAGCAGAACTGCTTGGTCTCTCTATACTCTTAGCCTTGTCGGTTTGGAGCAATTCCAAGGGCGGCGATGCATACACCTGTGAACAACCTACAAATAACAAAAGCAACAAAACCAGTGTAAAATCGAAGTGGGTGGAAAAGTGAAAGATGGAAAATAGAAGAATAAATTGCCAGTTCTTCTTTCAAACAATCAAAAGAACTCCCCGGCAACGGCACTAATTTGGTGAGCCTCAGATCGTTGTGCGGGATCAACCAAATAACTAACATAGCTAACAAGCTAGGGTAGATCGTATTCTACGGGCCTTCTAATGATTGACTACTCAAATAAGCTAGCAAATTACTCAGGTTTAAGCACTTCGCGCGTGGTGTGAGTTCCACGACTTCTAATTCTAAGAAATGCAGAAAAATTAAAAATTGAAACTAAGAACAGAATGGAAATTGGTTGATTAAAATAGAGATGACAGACGAACTTAGACTTTGAATCCCCCTTCGTTCGCTAGAGCATAGGCAATCAACAGATCAGCGAATTTCAATTCTCATTCAATCAGTTCTAAGACACCACCATAACTCCTTACCCTTAGGTTTAAGACCGGCGAACGTTCACTCTATCCGTTCTAGCTACCAAGATTAATTAGTCGCCCGGGTACGGTCACGTCTCGCAACGACTTAACTTAACTGATGGAATTACTAACGATTTATGAGTTACTCTTGCAGTGGATTAACCCTAACCGGTTCCTACGAAAGGCACGCTCCAATTATATGGTTAGTTGTTCAATTTGATGTTTTAAAGTAATGCGAGCGTTCGCTTCTATCCTTAGCTTAACAAGAATCTAATCTAGGTGATCAATCCAGACAAGAAACATGAACAATGAAGAACAAACCAAACATGAAAGAGAAACTGATTGAACTTCGAATCTAATCACCGCCGATCCGTGACCGCTTTAAAGCCCTGGGTCACTTAGGGTTCATCTAGTCTAAGCTCTAAGAGTTTAGCTACTCATGTTTATCACAAAAGAATCAAAGACAAAGAAAGAGTTCATCATCCAGAGGAAGAACAAAAAAGAATCTGAAAAACCTAATTGAGACGACTCTGGCAGACTTCAATCTTCGGTCAACTGCAATCCTAGCTCCGAGTCTTCGAGATGGAAGGGATGGCGTCACGATCTCTTTCTGGCTCTTCGAGAGAATTCTGAAGTTCGGTATTAGTTGGTAATTATGTTGAGTATTGCTCTCCCCTCTTTAATTTTGGCCGCCGGTTAAGTATTTATACTTAACCCTAAACCGCCGGATTTAGCCTGATATTTTCGCCAAAAATATTGAAGGATTTTCGCCAAAAATCTTAGTGTAAATGGATGGTCCGCCGGCTGCTTTTCTCCTGTGATTTTCGGATCAATTGTTCTCGGCAAAAACTTAGGGTTTTCGCCGAAAACTTCCTTTGATGAGCATCAGTCGATTTGTGCTGAGATTTTCGCCGAAAACACTAAGGTATTTTCGGCGAAAACTTTAGTGTAAACCGGGGCAGACTTTGGTTCGACTCGATTGTCTCCTTGGATCGATTCCAGTGCGATTCTTCGAGGTTCCAACGCCTTAGACACGTCCTTGGCTACTTTATTTGACGGCAAAAACCTGTGCTAACATAAAAACACTAGAAAACCATCAAATAGACCCGAAACGGGCCAAGGTAACACAAATGGCACGAGATAGGGCAATTGATTGAATATTCGCTATTCTACCCTAAAAACCATGTCTTAAGCAAGGAAATGTCGCTTAAATGAGGCTGATAATCACGTCAAATCGAGTGTCATCACTTACAGACGCTAACGGGAAGAAATTCACGCTCACCGGAGATACGCCGAAGCTCTACTTCATGAACTCTGATGCTAGCGTTAAGGAGAACCTGAGTTGGGATGTCTCCTAATACCGTCTAGGTATCGTCCAGCTCAAGGACGTTAATCTAGAGCGCTTCGTGGGAGGCAACCCACGACTGGAGTCAGTTTTTCATTTCTGTCAACCTTAGTGTTTTAGAGACGGTTCGGGGGAGCCAAAAGTGTCAGTTTGTTTGATTTCTTATTTTTCGTGTGTAGTCTGTGTGTCATATTATCAATTGCAAGTCGTTTGAGGTTTTTCCGATTTTTGTGGATTTAACTGTGATTTTCTGAAGTTTGCCGGAATTGCGAAAATATTTTCAATCGTACAGTTCAAAATTTTCGGCAAAAATATACCCTGTTTTCGGCGAAAATTCCCTTTGAAATCCCACTGTGTTTCCATACTATTTCTGTTAACATTTTCGGCGAAAACTATTTAAAGTTTTCGGCGAAAACCATTTTGAAAATCGACAGTGCTTTTTAACGGATGTTTTCGGCGAAAAATTGCACTAATTTTCGCCGAAAACTCAGGGCAAAATTTTCGGACTGATCCTTTTAATTCCCGGTCGTGTCTCCCTCTCTCCTCACTTTCCAATTTTCAAAAATTTCAAAAACCTCCCCCAGTTTCAAAACAAACCCGTCGCCGCCGCCACAATTTCGCCGCCGCCGCTGTCGCCGCTGCAGCCACACATCTCCCCTTCCATTTCCGATCAACCCGAGCGCTAGAACAGTCGAATCGGAGCTCTAGAGCTCCCGTTCAGCCAAACCCTAAAATTTTTGGTTTTTCTTCGATTTCTCTTTCTCCGTTCGTTTTCAGCACCTATGGCTTCAAGGTAAGTTGTAGAACTTTTCATTACGAATCTTTTGACATATTGAATGCTGAATTTCATCGGGGTTGACTTTTTGGTTTACCTCGATTTGCGTGCCAATTGATTTCGTGTGAACTAGGTTAGCTGAACTCGTTGGACTGATCTAGCATGATTAGGGAGTATTGTACTTAATTTTTATATCGTTTGATCATGTGTTGCTTTGCATAAGACCTATTCTTTGTGGTGTTGACTTTTGAGAAATGTCAGTTTGACCATGAACTGTTTATGATCAGTTGGCTGCCTTATGTGCTCATTTACGTTCATATTATTATGCTTTCCATCTGAGATCATATTATGCCGCCATTTCCCGCTTTGTGATAGTCTTGCCATGATTAGGGTTCAATGTTCTATTATGTTGACTTTTTGAATGTCGGTTTGACTTCTGAACTCTGAATGTGATAATTCCATTCTGGCTGTTCCTAAGCATGTATTTTAATTGTCTTTGATTACCGGTAAATCAGCTTTGCTTACCCCCACTCGGTTTTCCTCATTTCTTTGTGAAATTGAGTTTTTCGACTAAGTGTGGGGTAGGGTTTTAGTTTGACTAATCTGGTTTGTTTTCTTGCTTAGGAACGTAACTCATGAGCGCAGGACCAAGCAGAGACTTGACACCGCCTCAAGCTCCCGAGCTCACGCTCCCGTCACACCCCCATCCAGAGCCCTCCCCCAGTTTTCCTGGACGTGTTGGGTACCACCACACCGTTGCTCGCCTGCCCCCATACTACTTCGAGTACTACCAGAGGCTCGAGAACATCCCTAGAGCTGCTGTTCGCCCCCTTTCCATGGAGTCGCTCTTCGATCACGACGAGGACTGGCACCGGAACGTGCTCGATGCACTGACGCATGCTGGCTTGCTCGAGCTGACCACGCTAGCCACCGACTTCCCAGACATCGCCCTTCAGGAGTTTTGGGCGACGTTCGATCTGGATGAGCACAAGAGGAGGCAGCACAGGGAGGTCGTCACCTTCTATTTGGGCAGGGTGCTGATGACACTCGATTTGACGTGATTTTCAACCTCATTTAAGCGACATTTCCTTGCTTGAAACGTGGTTTTAGGGGTAGAATAGCGAATATTCACTCAACTACTCTATTTCCTACCGATTTGGTTACTTTGGCCCTTTTTGGGTCAATTTGATGGTTTTCTAGTGTTTTTGTGATAGCACAGATTTTTGCCATCATTTACGTAGTCACGGCGAAAACTTTAGTTGGTTCGAGTCTGTTTTCCAGTGGGTTTTCAAAGTTATTTTCGCCGAAAAACTTCTAAAGTTTTCGGCGAAAATGTTTAGTTAAGTCGCCTGTCTTTGTTTTCAAAGTAGTTTTCGCCGAAAACTTCACCAGTTTTTCGGCGAAAAGTTTAGTTGGGTCAGAAAATTTTCGAAAACTTAAAAAAAAAAGAGTCAAAATATTTTCAAAATTTCCCTAACCTTCTTTGTTCGACTTTTATTCTGTGTGGATCCGGGACACTTGTCCCGGTATCCTTTTGATCTTTTTGTTGTTTTTGTTTTGTAGGAACTCGAGTAGCTACTTCGCTCTACTCCGGACGCTCCGTGTTCATCCACTACACCCATCATCTCGTTCCAGGTTCTTCGTATCTCTCTACTCTAGTTTAGTCCTGTGAGGACACAGAACCGTTTAAGTGTGGGGTATGATGAGATCCAACAATGCTGCCCTGATGCCAACCGGTACTCCTACACCCCACTAGGGTCACCAGGCAGAGATAAGGCCCTAGGACCTCACACAAGGCATAAAGAGCCTCGGATAGGCCATCTTCAAGCCCTAAAGCCAAGGTACGCTCTGAAATATAAACTAAGCCCATCCCTTGCAGGTAGAAAGGCTCCACGAGATGGAATGTTATTCCAGGCCATTCTGCTAGCCAAGGATCTAAACCCTAGCAAGGAAGAACAACCTCAACCTGCTCCTAGCCTGACCTCCAGGAGCCCTGAAGAAGAAGTAGGCCCTGTGAGTGACCCTCTTGAAGCATTTCTGGAGTATAGGAGGAAGAGAGCCCGAGAATACCTGGCCTGGAGAGGAGAGCTTCCAAGGAATGACCCTGAGCCGAACCATGAGAAGAATTGGAGTCCAAAGCCCCGAGATGTGACACTTAGACCGACTCAACCCCCGGAGAGCTACACCAGGAGATACTCGGAGGCCTACCTGAAGCTTAAAGATGAAGGCCCGAGCGGAAAGGAAGAAGGTCCAAGGAGAGAACAGTCCCAAGCCCTAAACCGGCAGTCGGGCCAATCAAATGAGTTCTACGGAGCCGATCACGAAGAACATGACTTATGGACAAGGACCTCGCCACTGAAGCAGCCCGGAACACGAAGCCCGCAACCGCCCGAAGCAAGCCTGGCGCCTGGCCGGTCAGGCCCACGACCGCCACCATGGCCCAATTGGCCCGAGCAGCCCAACAGTGGCCGAATTAGGGTTTTTGACCTAATTTAGGTCTTTTATTCTGCTTTAAAGACTACAACTAATATTTTATGTTTATTCCTTTTTAGTAGGATTATTTAGGGGATTTATGAGACTATTTAGGAATAGGACTCTTTATTTTATTATTATTTAGGAGTTAGACTTTAGGGGGGAGAGCTTGTTCCCTCCCTATAAATAGAGGCTGCCGGCCTCACTTTGTACTTACAACTTTTATGAAATAAACCCCCTTTGATAGAACTTTGTTCTGAAACCCTTGTTGTATCTGCATGTTGCGATACTGAAGGATCGACTTGTCATCAAGAGCATCCATCTCTTGGCGTGGCGTCTTCGACTGGACACTTCTGGTTCCCGACTGTTATATAGCCGACGGGTCAAAGTACTATTCTGCCCCGGTTCCCGAAGGTTTCTACCTCGTTGCACGTTCCAACTTGCGGTGGTTTAGGGTCGTCTTCCCACGGTTGCAGCGGTTCACATCAGTTGGTATCAGAGCACGGTTCAAACACAAGGACCACATCTATCCCAGTCTCTAGGTTCACCTGGATTCATATCCTTTACTGCTTTCTTAGAAAATTGATTCGAAAATTCCCTTCTATTTCAATTCTTGTTTTAGTTTCGAGTTAAGAAAAGGAAGCAAGGCTACTTGCCACGTTATTTCCTTTCGTTGTAGTTTATTTCTAAGAAGAGGGGATAGAAAATTGCTTCCGTTTGCTAGTACTAACCATGGCAGACGAGAGATTAGCTAAGATAGAAGCTTCGTTGGGGGATGCTTCCCGAGTCCTACGACAGATACAAGCTACCCTGATGACAAGAGAAGCCCGTACGACCCGGCGTCCGGCCCCGGCGCCCCAGCGCCCAGCCTCAGCGCTACCCCATGCCCTAGCGCCCCAGCGCTCGGCCCCAGCCTCGGCGCTGCCCCAGGCCCTAGCACCCCAGCGCTCGGCCTCCGCCTCGGCGCTGCCCCAGGTCCTAGTGCCCCAGCGCTTGGCCCCAGCCTCGGCGCTGCCCCAGGCCCTAGCGCCCCAGCGCTCGACCTCAGCCTCGGCGCTGCCCCAGGCCCCAGCGCCCCAGCGCTCAGCCCCAGCCTCGGCGCTGCCCCAGGCCCTAGCGCCCCAGCGCTCGACCTCAGCCTCGGCGCTGCCCCAGGTCCTAGTGCCCCAGCGCTTGGCCCCAGCCTCCGCACTGCCCCAGCGCCTAGCCCCGGCGCCCCAGCACCCAGCACCCAGCACAGGCGCCCGAGCGCCCAGCACCGGCGCCCCGGCGCCCCAGCGCCCATTCACGGCGCCACCACCACCGCCCGAGCGCCCAGCACCGGCGCCCCAGCGCCCAGCCCTGAAGCCCCAGCGCCTAGCCACGGCGCCACCAGCGCCCGACCGGTGCCCAGCAGTCGAGCGGCCCCAGGCGCCCGACCATTCCCCGGCGTCCGACCAGCGCCCGGCGCCCGACCAGCACTTGGCGCTCGACCAGCGCCCGGCGCCCTGGCCGACCAGCGCCCGACGCCAGACCCAGTACCGGCGCCTCCGCGCTCTGCCCCAGCACCCGACGGGCCCCATGACCCCAGCGCCGTCCTGACCGACCCTGGCCCGACACCACCTGACCCCGGCGACGCCCTGTCCACCCCCGCTCTGACGCTGCCCGGCACTCCCTCGGCATCCCCGGCACCCCTGTGCCCGGCACTCCACTGCCCGGCCCCGACGCGGCCTTGCTTGGCCCCAGCCCGTCGCCACCCGACGCCCCCTCGACGCATCACTCCCCGACGGTCCGACGCGGCCCTAGCCGGCCGCGACGCGCCACTACCTGACCCTCCCGACGAGCACCTGGCCGACGTTCCCGACGCAATGATGCCCGACGCTCCCGACCAGCTGACGCCCGACGGCCCCATCCACCCCGACGCATCACTGCCCGCCACCGCCGGCTGTCCACTGCCCGCCACCACCAGCTCTCCACTTCCCACCACCGCCGGCTTCCCACTGCCCGCCGCCGCCGGCTCTCCACTGCCCACCGCCGCCAACTTCCCACTGCCCGACGCGTTACTACCCGACGCCACCGCCGCCCCACTGCCCGAACCCGCCGCCCTGCCCGACGCGACCTGGCCTACCCCCGACACCCCAGTGCCCTGACCCGACGCTTCACCGCCGGTCCCCTGTGTACCCAAGATTCAATGGGAGATCACCTCCCGACGGATTTTAGGAGCTGCCCCGAGTGAAGAAGATCCGGATGCTGACCCGGATGTGGAAATGAGTGAGGAACTCTCACCGAATACCTCCCCGAGCCTTAACATTATTGTTGATAGTTTTTCAGGAAAGGGAGCTATGGAGACTGATGGAGGAAGCGCTGAAGGACCCGTGCCTTGGTCCGTTACTAACTCAAGTGACACTCCTAAGTCTAAAGATGCTGCTGAATCATCCCCGACCGTGGCCAACAAGATCGCTGAAGTTTGGGAGAGGGTAATGACTGCTAGAAGAGGCCCCGAGATGGATTTGAGGACAAATCCAAGGCAAGAAGAGGGGAATGATGAGATCCAACAATGCTGCCCTGATGCCAACCGGTACTCCTACACCCCACTAGGGTCACCAGGCAGAGATAAGGCCCTAGGACCTCACACAAGGCATAAAGAGCCTCGGATAGGCCATCTTCAAGCCCTAAAGCCAAGGTACGCTCTGAAATATAAACTAAGCCCATCCCTTGCAGGTAGAAAGGCTCCACGAGATGGAATGTTATTCCAGGCCATGCTGCTAGCCAAGGATCTAAACCCTAGCAAGGAAGAACAACCTCAACCTGCTCCTAGCCTGACCTCCAGGAGCCCTGAAGAAGAAGTAGGCCCTTTGAGTGACCCTCTTGAAGCATTTCTGGAGTATAGGAGGAAGAGAGCCCGAGAATACCTGGCCTGGAGAGGAGAGCTTCCAAGGAATGACCCTGAGCCGAACCATGAGAAGAATTGGAGTCCAAAGCCCTGAGATGTGACACTTAGACCGACTCAACCCCCGGAGAGCTACACCAGGAGATACTCGGAGGCCTACCTGAAGCTTAAAGAAGAAGGCCCGAGCGGAAAGGAAGAAAGTCCAAGGAGAGAACAGTCCCAAGCCCTAAACCGGCAGTCGGGCCAATCAAATGAGTTCTACGGAGCCGATCACGAAGAACATGACTTATGGACAAGGACCTCGCCACTGAAGCAGCCCGGAACACGAAGCCCGCAACCGCCGCCCGAAGCAAGCCCGGCGCCTGGCCGGTCAGGCCCACGACCGCCACTATGGCCCAATTGGCCCGAGCAGCCCAACAGTGGCCGAATTAGGGTTTTTGACCTAATTTAGGTCTTTTATTCTGCTTTAAAGACTATAACTAATATTTTATGTTTATTCCTTTTTAGTAGGATTATTTAGGGGATTTATGAGACTATTTAGGAATAGGACTCTTTATTTTATTATTATTTAGGAGTTAGACTTTAGGGGGGAGAGCTTGTTCCCTCCCTATAAATAGAGGCTGCCGGCCTCACTTTGTACTTACAACTTTTATGAAATAAACCCCCTTTGATAGAACTTTGTTCTGAAACCCTTGTTGTATCTGCATGTTGCGATACTGAAGGATCGACTTGTCATCAAGAGCATCCATCTCTTGGCGTGGCGTCTTCGACTGGACAATTCTGGTTCCCGACTGTTATATAGCCGACGAGTCAAAGTACTATTCCGCCCCGGTTCCCGAAGGTTTCTACCTCGTTGCACATTCCAACTTTCGGTGGTTAGGGTCGTCTGCCCATGGTTGCAGCGGTTCACATCAGGGTAGGAGTCTAGGATTATGCATGATCTTGCTTGATTTTATGTGATTCTGTGTATAAATTTGAAATTTCTCTAGCATAGAATTGCTCAATTCTTGACGTTTGATGTTAAATTGACTTCAACTTTGAACAATGACGTCTAGACTGTTCCACTTAGAACCTGTAACCAACATGTCGGAACTGATATTAAATGAGTCTAGGTCAGAACAGATCACAAATCACTTCGGTAGTTGAAACTTGAATTAATTGAATTAATTGGTTTGTTAATAACAAAGCTCGATAACACCATTCTAAGATGATAAATGCTATCTTCTCCCATGTTTTCACTCCATATTTGTTCACCTGTGATTGTGGCTAGAGATTAGGCGGAAATCCAATTCGAAATCTTGTGTAAAAAGTTATAACTAGCTAGGATTAAGTGGCTAAATGGTTAAATCAAGTAATTGAGTTAATCGAATTAATGTAAAGTTCTTTAAAGTGCTGAAATCAAAGCTAGGCAAGCCCGACACCTAAGTGAAGTGTTCGAGTTGAGCACTAGCATTGGCACAAATACTGTGAGCTAGGCAGGTCCAACACCTAAGTGAAGTGTTTGGTATCGAGCACTAGTATGCAGTAAATAAATTGAACGAAGAAGTTGAACTTGAAATAAATCATTGTTTAAATCGGTCCTAGCTAGAACATGTAACGTACAGATGTAGAAACGGATGAAGTCGAGTCGATAGCCATGTCACTTTTCCTACCTCCACATCCACATCATGGTTAGAGCTTAAAGTCTTTTTGATTAGAATTGGTGTTATCGTAGTCGGTTAATCATGATTAACTGTTTTGCCTTGAAACGAGCTTTATTGAAACTACTACTTGAAGTGTGCAGAAAACAGTGAGATCGAAACTTGTTTGGTTGATGTTCTTGCATGTGTAGGTCACTTTTTCTACGTGGAACAGTCTAAACCAAATCGTTAGAATTGAATCTCAGTTTAATCTCGTGTCATTTGTGAATTTGAGTGTGTTCTAGTTCAGTTTGCTTGAGGACAAGCAAAAGCTTAAGTGTGGGGTATTTTGATGACACTCGATTTGACGTGATTTTCAGCCTCGATTAAGCGACATTTCCTTGCTTGAAACGTGGTTTTAGGGGTAGAATAGCGAATATTCACTCAACTACTCTATTTCATACCGATTTGGTTACTTTGGCCTTTTTTTGGGTCAATTTGATGGTTTTCTAGTGTTTTTGTGATAGCACAGATTTTTGTCATCATTTACGTAGCCACAGACGTATTCAAGACCTCAAGGAGTGAACCAGAATCGAACCAGAAATCAAACCGGAGTCAGAACCGAAGATCCAACTGCCCAGCACAATATTTTCGCCGAAAACACTGAAGTTTTCGGCGAAAATACCTTCAGAAACTCACAGGCTGATTTACACTGAAGTTGTCGGCGAAAACTTCCTTAAGTTTTCGCCGAAAATCCTAGAAGAAATCAAACAGGGGATTTTAACTATAGTTTTCGACGAAAATTATTTGATATTTTCGCCAAAAATTCCTTCCAAATCCGGTGCTGTATTGGAAACCTAATCGTACCTATTTAAATAGAGGCAGCCGGCAGACATGAGGGAGGATCAATCATTATTCATATTTTCACAAATCAGACTTTTGAGAGTCAGCCGACTCTAGGGTCGATAGATAGAGTTTAGAGAGTTCGAAGATCCGTGGAGAGATCGTGACGCCATCCTTTCACCTCGGAGAGCTCGGAGCTTAAAGTTGAAGATCCAGGAGATCGAAGCTTCGCCGGAGTCGTCAGAATTAGGTTTTTCAGTTCTCATATGTTCTTCCTCTGTATGATGATTTCCTTTGTTGCTTTTGATTTTGCTGTCATCGTTATGAGTAACTGAACTTGTAGAGCTTAGATTAGATGAACCCTAAGTGACCCAGGGCTTTAAAGCGGTCATGGATTGGCGGTAATTACATTCGAAGTTCAATCAATTTCTCTTTGCATGGTTGTTTTGTTCTTGATTGTTTATGTTTCTTTTCTGGTTGATCGCCTAGATTAGGTTTTTGCAAGCTAGGGTTAGTCGCTAGACGGTTCCCTGCTTTGGCGCATAAACCTGTCTTCCTTGATCACCTAGTTTAGATTCTTGTTAAGCTGAGGATAGAAGCGAACGCTTGCCTCTCTTTAAAACATCAATTCAACCAGTTAACCTTATAATTGGAGTGTGCCTTTCGTAGGAACCGATTAGGGTTAATCCACTGCAAGAGTAACTCATAAATCGTTAGTAATTGCACCAGTTAATTAAGTCATTGCGAGAGGCGACCGTACCTGGGCGGCTAGTTAATCTTGGTAGTTAGATCGGATAGAGCGAACGTTCGCCAGTCTTAAACCTAAGGGTAAGGAGTTATGGTGGTGTATAGAAACCGATTGAATTAGAATTGAAAACCGCTGATCTGTTGATTGCCAATGCTCTGGTGATCTAAGGGGGATTCGAAATCTAAGCTCGTTTATCTTCTCGTTAGTCAACCTTTTAATATTTCTGCCTTTTATTTTCCTTTGTTCATTAGATTAGAAGTCGTGGAACTCACACCATGCACAACCTGTTTAAACCTGAGTAATTTGCCAACATATTTGAGTAGACAAGAAGAAGAGACCTCGAGTAGAATACGATCTAGTCTACCTTTGTAGATTAGTTATTTGATACCGCTAAAACTGCAGCATCAGGTGCACAGGAAACTCACATATGATGAGTTTGTAGCTCGTCTCGGGATTCCCCACGAGCACTACGATGGTCACTACCTTGGCTGGGAGAACGACGATGATGATGGAGAGGAGTACCATACACTCTGGAGCCACATGACTGGAGTGCCCTGATGTGAACCACTGCAACCGTGGGCAGACGACCCTTGAACATCGCAAGTTGACACCGTGCAACAAGGTAGAACCGTCGGGAACAGGGGGTGGATAAGTACTTTGACCCGTCGGCTGTATATAGCCAGGAACCAGAAGTGTCCAGTCGATGATGCCACGCCAAGAGATTGATGCTCTTGATGATAAGTCAGGGCCTTCAGTATCGCAACATGCAGATACAACAAGGTTTCAAGAACTGAGTTCTTTCAAAGGAGGGGGGGTTTATTTCATCAAAGTCTGTAGAACAAGGGTGGCCGGCGGCCTCTATATATAGGGAGGGAACAAGCTCTCCTCCCTAAAGTCTAATTCCTAAATAAGAATAGAATAAAGAGTCCTATTCCTAATTAGAATCCTAAAACCCCTAAATAATCCTACTAAAAAGGAATAAAACATTAAATAATAGTTGTAGTCTTTAAAGCAGAATAAAAGACCTAAATTAGGTCAAAAACCCTAATCTAGCTGCGTACGGCTATTCGGGCCAGTCGGGCGCGTGTGGCGGCCCGGTGGGCTTGATCGGCCGAACGCCGGGCTTGACTCGGGTGGCTGTCGCGGGCTTCGGCTTCGGGCTAGTTCAGTGACCGGGCTTCTTGTCCAAAAGATATGATCCTCGTGCTCGGCTTCATAGAACTCCTTTGATCGGCCCGACTGCGGGGTTAGGGCTTGTGGCTGTTCTCTCCTTGGACCTTCTTTCTTTCCGCTCGGGCCTTCTTCCTTAAGCTTCAGGTAGGCCTCCAGGTAGCTTTGGACGTAGCTCTCCATGGTCAGTCCAAGTGTCATGCTTCGGGGCCACAGACTCCAATTCTTCTTAGAGCTTGGCTCACGGTCATTCTTTGAAAGCTCTCCTCTCCGGGCTGAGGGTTCTTGGGCTCTTTTCCTTCTGTACTCCAGAAATGCTTCCAGAGGGTCACTCAAAGAACCGACTTCTTCTTCAGGGCTCCTGGAGGTCAGACTAGGAGCGGGCTGAAGCTTCTCTTTGGTGCTAGGGCTTATACCCTCGGCCATCAGCATGGCTTGGGTCAGCATTCCCTTCCTCGGAGTCTTTCTACCTGCAAGTGAAGGGTTTAGTCGATATTTCTTGTCATACCTTGGCTTTAGGGCTCGAGGATGGCCTGCCCTTGGGTTCATGCGCTTCTTAAGAGGCCCTAGGGTCTTGCCTAGGCCAGGGGATCCTGGTGGGGTGTAGGAATACCGGTTGGCATCGGGGCAACATTGTTGGATCATATCATCCCCTCTTCTTGCATTGGATTTGTCCCCAAATCCATCTCGGGTCCTTTCCTAACACTCATCATCCTCTTCCAATCTTCAGCAGCATTATCTTTAGACTGAGGAGTATTACTTGTTTCAGTGATGGACCAGGGCTCGGGTCATCCAGTACCTTCTCCATCAGTCTCCATCGCTCCTTCTCCTGAAAGACTATGAACAAGAATGTTAAGACTCGGGGAGGTAGCGGGTGAGAGCTCCTTACTCATATCCGGTTCAGCATCCGGATCTTCTTTGCTCGGGGCAGCTCTCAAAAATTGCCGGGAGGTGATCTCCCATTGAACCTGGGGTGCACAGGGGACCGGCGGTGAAGCGTCGGGTCGGGGCACAGGGATGCCGGAGGCGCCGGAGGTGAACCAGGGCACTTTGGGCGGGGCGGCGGTGCCGGGCAGTGGGGCGGTGGTGGCGTCGGGCAGTGACGCGTCGGCCAGTGGCAAGATGGCGGCGGGTAGTGGAAAGCCGGCGGCGGCGTCGGGTAGTGGCAAGGCGGCGGCGGCGGGTAGTGCTCCGTCGGGTTGTGAAAAGGCGGCGGCGGGCAGTAAAAAGCTGGCGACGGGCGATGGTGCGCCGGGCAGGTCGGCAGCGTCGGCCATCATTATGTCGGGGCAGCCGGGGTCGGGTAGGACTGGGGCTGAGCATCGGGCAGGGACGCGCCAGACTCGTGGTCGGGGGCCACGTCGGGTGGTGATGCGCCGGGGAGCCTTGGGTAGTGACAGGTCAGGGCCGGGTGCTAGGTCGTCCGGGGCCTGGTCGGGCAGGGTAGCGCCGGGTGCTGGGGCGCTAGGACTAAGTGGGTAGCGCCAGTCGGGGCCGGCCACTGGGGCCCCGGGGCCTGGCAGGGCAGCACCGGGGCTGGGTGCTGGGTCGCCGAGGCTGGGCGGGTAGCGCCAGTCGGGGCGGGCGCTGGGGCGCCGGGGCCTGGTTGGGCAGCGCCGGGGCTGGGGCCGAGCACTAGGGTGTTGGGGCCTGGTCGGGCAGCGCCGGGGCTAGGGCCGAGCGCTGGGGCGCTGGGGCCTGGTTGGGCAGCGCCGGGGCTGGGGCCGAGTGCTGGGGCGCTGGGGCAGCGCCGGGGCTAGGGCCGAGCGCTGGGGCGCTGGGGCGTGGGGCAGCGCCGGGGCTGGGGCCGAGCGCTGGGGCGCTGGGGCCTGGCTGGGCAGCGCCGGGGTTGGGGCCGAGCGCTGGGGCGCTAGGGCCTGGGGCAGCGCCGATGCTGGGGCGCTGGGGCCTGGCTGGTCAGCGTCGGGGCTGGGTACTGGTGCCGAGGCTGGGGCCGGGGCTGGTGCCAGGGCCGGGACCAGGGCTGGTGCCGGGACTAAGGCCGTGGCAGGGGCCGGGGCTGAGGCCGGGCCGCGGGTGCTAGGGTTTTAGAGGTGAACCCTGCAAACTTCTCAAGCCTTCTCGACTTAACTCCTTCTCCTTCATCAGATTCTTCTTCTTCTTTCTTCTCGTCCTCCTCATCGTCTATCTCGATTTCTCTTTCTCTTATCACCATCGTTTGTGGATTAGGGCAGTCCCTTGAGATATGTCCCCATCCTTGACATTTGACACATACAATTCCACTGGGACGTGGGTTAGAGCCTTGAAACTTATAAGTAGATGGTGCATGTGTTACCGTAGGTGCCGAATCCCTAGGGTTAGGGTTTGGCCGTGAGCTGAGGGCTCGGGTCTGTTCGGGCTTCCCTGAAGCTTGGCTTGTACTCGGATCTCCTCTCCATGGGGCATGGGCGGGTCTTCTGGTGTAGCTGTCTCGGACTCATCCTCTTCCAAGCTGGGTTAGGGTTCCTTGGATGTAGACCAGGGTAGCTTCAAGATTCTGAAGGGTGTTCTCCATTTTGGCTAATCTCTCGTCTGCCATGGTTAGTACTAGCAAACAGAAGCAATTTTCTATCCCCTCTTCTTAGAAATAAACTTACAATGAAAGGAAATAATGTGGCAAGGTAGCCTTCCTTTCTTTTCTTTTTCTTAGAACTCAAAACTTAAAACAAGAATTGAAATAGAAGGGAATTTTTCGAATCAATTTTCTAAAGAAAGCAGTAAAGGATATGAATCCAGGTAAACCTGGAGACTGGGATAGATTGTGCTCCGTGAGCTGAACCGTGCTCTGATACCAACTGATGTGAACCGCTGCAACCGTGGGCAGACGACTCTTGAACATCGCAAGTTGAGACCGTGCAACGAGGTAGAACCGTCCAGAACCGGGGGCGGATAAGTACTTTGACCCGTCGGCTGTATATTGCCGGGAACCAGAAGTGTCCAGTCGATGATGCCACGCCAAGAGATGGATGCTCTTGATGATAAGTCGGGGCCTTCATTATCGCAACATGCAGATACAACAAGGTTTCAAGAATTGAGTTCTTTCAAAGGGGGGGTTTATTTCATCAAAGTCTGTAGAACAAGGGTGGCCAGCGGCCTCTATATATACGGAGGGAACAAGCTCTCCTCCCTAAAGTCTAATTCCTAAATAAGAATAGAATAAAGAGTCCTATTCCTAATTAGAATCCTAAAACCCCTAAATAATCCTACTAAAAAGGAATAAAAGATTAAATAATAGTTGTAGTCTTTAAAGCAGAAAAAAGACCTAAATTAGGTCAAAAACCCTAATCTAGCCACGTACGGTGTTCGGGCCGGTCGGGCGCGTGTGGCGGCCCGATGGGCTTGATCGGCCAAACGCCGGGCTTGACTCGGTTGGCGGTCGCGGGCTTCGGCTTTGGGCTGGTTCAATGACCGGGCTTCTTGTCCAAAAGATATGATCCTCGTGCTCGGCTTCATAGAACTCCTTTGATCGGCCCGGCTGCCGGGTTAGGGCTTGTGGCTGTTCTCTCCTTAGACCTTCTTTCTTTCCGCTCGGGCCTTCTTCCTTAAGCTTCAGGTAGGCCTCCAGGTAGCTTTGGACGTAGCTCTCCATGGTCAGTGTAAGTGTCATGCTTCAGGTCCACGGACTCCAATTCTTCTCAGAGCTTGGCTCACGGTCATTGTTTGAAAGCTCTCCGCTCCGGGCCGAGGGTTCTTGGGCTCTCTTCCTTCTGTACTCCAGAAATGCTTCTAGAGGGTCACTCAAAGAACCGACTTCTTCTTCAGGGCTCTTGGAGGTCAGACTAGGAGCGGGCTGAAGCTTCTCTTTGGTGCTAGGGCTTATACCCTCGGCCATCAGCATGGCTTGGGTCAGCATTCCCTTCCACGGAGTCTTTCTACTTGCAAGTGAAGGGTTTAGTCGATATTTCTTGTCATACCTTGGCTTTAGGGCTCGAGGATGGCCTGCCCTTGGGTTCATGCGCTTCTTAAGAGGCCCTAGGGTCTTGCCCAGGACAGAGGATCCTAGTGGGGTGTAGGAATACCGGTTGGCATCGGGGCAGCATTGTTGGATCATATCATGCCCAACGATCATCTTACGAAGAATAATTCAGTTAAGTCTCTCTCTCACCCTCTCTTTAAATTCATTCACATGGTTTGGCGTCGTTCTCTTTTGTATGCTCCAGAGAAGGACCGCCACCATATCAGCCGAGAGGAGCTTCTTCTTCATCGCGCCATCCGGGAGAGCTATCCTCTTCACCCCGGATGGGTGCTTGCCCGACTACGTCGCAAGAAGACTCAGAGGTCAAAGCCACCTCGCTCGCTCCTGGGTGGCAACTTTGTAGGCCGACTCATCATCTCCTTCGGCCTCAGCCACGAGTATGGCCCGAACATCCCACACTGTAGAGTACGCACTGTTGGAGGCGATTTGGCGGTCGAGTACAACCTCGAGCTGGACCTCAGCCCCAGGTAGCAGCAGATCCTCCTCTCCAAGACGAGGATGGGTCGGAGGAAGAAGATGATTCTGAGGACTCTCAGCCTCAGTACGAGCCAGAATTTCATGATCATACACCCTCGCCACACCATCAGGCAGGGTATGCATACCAGTCACCAGCGCTCATTCCAGATCCATATCAGGCGCCTCACCCGCAGCACCACCCGCACCCCGCGGATGTCGGAGAGCTGTATGAGCGACTGCAGGAGTGGCGCATCACCGACAACGCCACTCAAGAGGCGAGATGGACTATTATGCAGCAACATATGCACCGCTCCGACGAGCGGTATGAGGCACAGCTGGCGTGGCAACGTCAGCTCGGTGACTTCCTCCACTTTCCACCTCCCGACGCGCCTGACGAGCAGTGATCGGGTTGTATCCTCTATCTTGTCCCTTCGTTTTATTTATTCTTTTCGGATTTCGATCCAACTTTTTTCTGTGTGGATCCGGGACACTTGTCCCGGTGTCCTTTTTATGTTTCATTTGTTTTTGTTTTGTAGGCAATCGGTTGATTCCCTTTGCTTCGCTTGGGTAGATTCCATCCGTTCTGAGGATTCGTGCTCATCCCCTACGCCAACTGTCTCGGTCCAGGTTCTTCTACTTCACTCTGAACTCTAGAATTAGTCCTGTGAGGACACAGTCCGATTTAAGTGTGGGGTAGGATGCTAGAGAACCTTGCATGAACTTGATTGCCCTTGATTGTGTTTTTTGTGTGCCTCGTGATTCCTTTCCAGTCTCTCTAGCATTAGAATGGCTCAGTTCTTGATTTTTGATGTTAAGTTGTTGTTCAAACTATCACAATGATGCTTAGACTGCTTAACCTAGAACTTGAGAACCAACATGTATATTTTGATGCTAAATTGCCTGGTCAGAACAGAATTTTAAAATCACACTTGTAGTTTGTAGCCTTGATTGCATGAAAATGACCGAATCCGACTATCAAACCAAATGTGAGCTTTTGATCCATTGCACGTAACTTGCAATTTCAATTCATTTTGAGTCGTTTTTAGTTTGCTTGAATGAGTTAGAATTTGCATGAGACCTACTCGAGACCACACGATGACACGAGTTCTAGAATGATAGGGGCACCTAGATTCAGCTACTAAGCTAGGTAGCCTACCAAACGTTAAATCCATTAGGTTTAAACCCTTGAGCTTGGCCTGTTTTTTCGGTTCGATTATACATTACAGACATTTCCCATTCTTTCATTCCTCGTTGATCCCCTGTGGTTGTAGTTCTAGATTGACCTACCGGAAGTTGGTTTGTGGTAACCTGCCTATAGCCATTAAACAGGTGGTCTTAGCTATTATGCTCGAACGTGTAAACCCTTCTAGCAACTAAAAGAAAGAATCGGCACAAAAGAAAATAAAAGAAAAGAAGAAAAATAAGAAAAATGAAGAAAAAGCATAAAAGCCAAAAGAAAAAAAGTTTCAAATTTTCAGTTCAATAAAACGGTCTTCTCCCTACAAATGGAAGAACGAAGTGAAAAGAAAAGAAGTCAAAAGAAAAAGTTGGTAAGAAAATAATAAAGTGCTAGGTTGCTTGAGGGTATCATAGGACGAGCGTTCATTATTCCACCCGTGTCTGGTTAGATGGTAGGAAGCCATAGGCTAGATTCGAGAGAAGTTAGTCGAAAGCTACACCGCACCAAAGCCATCATCATACATTCCCATCATCCATCTCATCATAAGCCCTTGTAGTGTAGAATTCGTTACAGTCCTAGCAGGGAAGTCCTTCTTGACTGGTTACTCGTGTTGTCACAGTGGTGGAGATGTGGTCGAATTGCAAACTTATGACAGAAGTCAGTAACAGAAAATGATTGAGAGCAGAAACACGTCCTTAAACACAGAGAGTGAGAGTTTCCATTGTACTATATTTTCCCTGTGTGAGGAGTCTGGTCGGTCAGGTCAAATTCGTGCATAATTGGTTACGATTACTTGTTGTGTGCAGTTTATTAGTGAGACCAGGTTGTTTGGTTGATCTGTATGCACGTTAGGTTTCTTGTTCTAGGATCTATCTGTCTAATAATTCATTGTGTTTGATTGAGCTCCAATTTAATAAATCTTATCATTTGTGAACATGAGCATTTCTATTCAGTTTGCTTGAGGACAAGCAAAAGCTTAAGTGTGGGGTATTTTGATGACACTCGAATTAACGTGATTATCAGCCTCATTTAAGCGACATTTCATTGCTTAAGACATGGTTTTTAGGGTAGAATAGCAAATATTCGATCAATTGCCCTATCTCGTGCCATTTGTGTTACCTTGGCCCGTTTCGGGTCTATTTGATGGTTTTCTAGTGTTTCTATGTTAGCACAGGTTTTTGCCGTCAAATAAAGTAGCCAAGGACGTGTCTAAGGCGTTGGAACCTCGAGAAATCACACCGCAATCAATCGAAGGAGCCAATCGAGTCGAACCAATTCCTGCCCCATTTTACAAAGGAATTTTCGGCGAAAACACCTAGGGTTTTCGGTGAAAATACATGAACAAATCCACTGGAGCTCAACCAAGGAAGTTTTCGGTTAAAACATCAAGTTTTCGCAGAGAACCATCGGTCCGAAAAACACAGGAGAATTCAGCCGGCGGACAACCCATTTTATAAAGGAATTTTTGGTGAAAATTCCTTCATATTTTCGCCGAAAATCTCAGTTAAAATCCGGCCGTATTAGGGTTAAGTATAAATACTTAACCGGCGGCCCAAAATCAAATATACTTTTTCATAATCATAATTACCAACTAATACCGAAATTCTCTGAAGTTCGGAAGGAGAGTTTAGATTTCGAAGAGCCGGAAAGAGATCGTGACGCCACCCCTTCCATCTCGAAGACTCGGAGCTAGGATTGCAGTCTACCGGAAGATCGAAGTTCTGTCGGAGTCGTCTTAATTAGGTTTTTCAGATACTTTTCTGTTCTTCCTTTGTATGATGAACTCTATCTTTGTCTTTGATTCTTTTGTGATAAACATGAGTAGCGTCTTAGAGCTTAGACTAGATGAACCCTAAGTGACCCAGGGCTTTAAAGCGGTCACGGATGGGCGGTGATTAGATTCAAAGTTCAATCAGTTTCTCTTTCATGTTTGATTTGTTCTTCATTGTTCATGTTTCTTGTCTGGATTGATCACCTAGATTAGATTCTTGTTAAGCTAAGGATAGAAGCGAACGCTCGCCTTACTTTAAAACATCAAATTGAACAATTAACCTTATAATTGGAGTGTGCCTTTCGTAGGAACCGATTAGGGTTAATCCACTGCAAGAGTAACTCATAAATCATTAGTAATTCCACCAGTTAAGTTAAGTCGTTGCGAGAGGCGACCGTACCCGGGCGACTAATTAATCTTGGTAGCTAGAACGGATAGAGCGAACGTTCGCCGGTCTTAAACCTAAGGGTTAGGAGTTATGGTGGTGTCTTAGAAATTGATTGAATGAGAATTGAAATCCGCTAATCTGTTGATTGCCTATGCTCTGGTGAACGAAGGGGGATTCGAAGTCTAAGTTCGTATGTCATCTCTGTTTTCAACCCTAATTTCCAATCTTCTTTTAGTTTCAAATTTTAATTTCTCAGCATTTCTTAGAATTAGAAGTCGTGGAACTCACACCACGCACGAAGTGTTTGACCTGAGTAATTTGCCAGCTTATTTGAGCAGTCGATCATTAGAAGGCCCGTGGAATACGATCTGCTTAGCTTCACAGCTTTGTAGTATTTGATCACGTCCTACAGTCGTTCATCAGGTTGCTAGTCGGGTTCGATCATTTTCATGCATTTCAAGGTGACACTACAAGCGTGATTTAAATTTCTGTTCTTACAAAGTTATTTAACATCAATGCATGCAGGTAGCTTACAGGTTCTAAGTTAAGCAATCTAAACATCATTGTGAAATATTGAAGTCAACTTAACATCAAGAGTCAAGAACCGAGTAATTCTATGCTAGAGGAATTAGAATGCACCACGAAATAACAGAAATTCAAACAAGATCATGCCATCCATTATCATAGCACAAGATTCTACTTCTACCGACAAACAATCATACCAAACCTCAAAATACCCCCTACGACTAGAACGGGCATTGCCCTCAATGGATGAGAGAGAGAGAGAGAGAGTAAGGTAGAATGAGTATACCTCGTGGCAGAGAGGAGCATGGGAGACAAGAGCAGTGGTTCCAGTGCTTAACCCTGACAACCATAACAAACAACCATAACCAAGTAACATCCATGGGGTCATAAACCAAGTCCAATATAGCCAATAAAAGCACTGATCAATCCAGAGTACATAACAAAAGTAGAAAATAGAAATGATAGTTGAAACATAAGCGTCCGCACACAATCACAATAAAATAATAAGAAAACAAGAGTCTCGAGAAAGAGGTGTGGCCCTGAAAAACTCACTGGGAAGGACGAACACAACAAACACTAATCAAGTATCCCTCAAATCTGAAATCCAAATCAAATAATCTAAAATCAAGTAAAATCAGAGCAAAGATCAAACAAGTTAACATTCACAGCTCAACGATCACATCAATTGGCAATATCACTTAGCACGAATCAAGATCATCAAAGTCAAGTACGACAACCTATGCTAGCAAATATCAATTCATTGAAATCTACAATTGAGCAGTAGGCATGCATCACAAATCAATAACATATAAGTATGAGTCCACACAATGCTAGGGGTATACAAAAATAAACCAACAGCCAACAGAAATCTCAGCAATAAATCAAGTACCACACTTTCCAAAAGCAAACCACCCAAAACACCGTTAGTCAATTTAAACCACAATTAGCCCACCCCCAATTCTCTACCAATCCCAAATAGTCAACACTAACCCAAACTCACCAAATCAATTAGCAACAAGTAGTGATAGTAAACAACACGAGAACAAACAATCTTAATTGAACAAGCAATTACCAAGCACCAAGACTTGACCAAATAACCACAAGCAAACAGAACAAAATACATGCAGAGTGAAAATGAACCTGCACTTGAAGAAAGAGAACAACTGGAGGAAGGCAAAGTCGAGGTTGGTGAGTCGGCGGTCAGAGAGAGGAATTGGAGGTTGGACTGGTTGAATCGATGGAACAGGCCGGCGAGGGTTGGTCGGTGGCGTCGTGGGCGGTGGGTGAGAGGCGGCGATGGGGGTTTGGATGCTGGCGGCGGGGCTCGGTGGTCGGCGGTCAGAGGTCATCGAGGCGGGTGGGTTAGTAGCTAGTTCGAGTCAGGTGAGGGTTGGGTGGGGTTGGTTCGGATGGGTCGGGTGGGTTGGGTGGGTGGTTGGATAGAACCGAGTCTGGGTGGGTTGGTTGGATAGAGTCGGGTGAGATTGGTTGGGTCGGGTGGGTGGATGGGTGAGGTTTGGGTTGGGCCGGGTTTGGTTGAGTGGTTAGGTGGGTCAGGTGGGTCAGGTGAGTGGGTCGGGTGGAAACCAAAACCAAATCAAATAGAACCAAGACACAACTAAAGACTAACCACAACTCAAACCGAAATTGACTCAAAGTGGGGTATACACTGTGTAAGTGTACACGTCATGTATGACTGCACGACGTGTGAAAATAAGCAAAATTAGGGGGCAGAAAGAGGGGCTGAGAAAGTACATGACGTGTATTACTACACGACGTGTATGACTTCACGACGTGCTGTTCCCTGTTGTAAAATGTATTTTTTCCCCAATCTTCCCAAACAACTCCAAACATCCAAACGATCCTAGACCCGAACAAACTCAATTTCCCACAACAACATAGACCAAGAACCACCTCTAAACCTCAAGGACTCCAAAGTAAACAAGAACACACACACACAGACAAAGGGAAAACAACGAGAAAAAACTCGGGTTGCCTCCTGAGAAGCGCTTGGTTAACATCATAAGATAGACGAAGCAAAAGTGTAGGCTAAGGAAAACCATCCCAACTCATTACCTCTTTGAAGTCAATTTCATTACCTTCAAATGGTAGATGGAACTTGATTTGAATCTTACCAACTTCGGGAGGTGTGAACTCGAGTTTCCCGGATGATGAAGTGTGGGCAATGGAGAAGGGGCCAACCCACTTGGAGTCGCTCCTTTCATCGGGTGGTTTCTTAGACTTGCTCATCTCACAAATTGGTGCGGCTTCCTTGTTCTTTTCGGGTGACTTCTTCATGCCTTTCTTCTTAGCCTTAGGTGGTGTCTTTGGAAACATGAGAGTTGGGACCTCCTTTACTTCATTCGTCATCTCCTGCACATCATTAAGCGCAAACAATTTCGCAATACTATGGCGAACAAGGTTAGCTCCATTAGTTGTTGAAGAAAGATCACTTGGATTCTTTGGATCATGGTGACTAACATATGACAAAGTGAACTCCATGCCATTGGAACGGTAAAAAATCATGCATTCATTATCGACTTTAGGTGTAAGTATACCACCATAGACATCAATCAAAGCACGAGAAGTCACTAAGAAAGGTCATCCTAGAATCAAAGGCACATCTGTATCCCCAATTGAATCCAGGATCACAAAATCCACAAGAAATTCAAAAGCACCGACCTTAACAAACACATCTTCAACAATACCACGAGGAGATTTCATGGATTTATCCGCTAATTGAACATTCATTTGGGTTGGTTCTAGTTTCCCTAGGCATAGCTTCTTAAACATGCAATATGGCATAACATTGATACTAGCACCCAAATCGGCTGAACCTCTACCTATCGCATGTTTACCAATAGTGCAAGGGATAATAAAGCTACCTGGATCCTCAAGCTTCTCCGGTGCTCTGTTAGAGAGAATGGCGGATCATTGTTCATTGAGCCTTTTCGAGCTTACATCCGCTTACTTGCATTTATTGATGAAGACCTCTTTCATGAAATTCACATATTGAGGCATCTTGGTGATTGCTTGATGTGTTCCGCCGCAACCGTGGGCAGACGACCCTAATCACCGCAAGTTGATGATCATGCAACGAGGTAGGAAATCATCGAAACCGGGATGGAAGAGGAATTTGACCCGCTAGCTATATAACAGCTAGGAACCAGAAGTATCAAGTCGAAGGCGCCACTTCAAGGGGAGGATACCCTCGATGATAAGCTGGTCTAAACGACAGTCAATTCCATGAAAGTCGAGAAGAGATTAGCAATTCCATGCTAAAAGAAAAACCAAAGTTTAAGTAATTTATTCAATTCAAGGTGTGTTTACAAGACAGGCGAAGGCCTCTATTTATAGGGAGGAGTTAGGGAACAAGCTCTCCTAATCCTCCTAAATAACTAATAAATAAATAATAAAAAGAGTCCTATTTAGAATATTAAAAAGGACTTAAACTAATCCTAATCTAGACTAAAAATAAGGTAAATTCGGACTCCAATCCCACAAGGAATAAGAATCCTATTTAGAGAAGAACTCCTAGCTTGGGAGCCAAGTTTCCCAAAAACAGCCTAAACGAGTTATGGAATTATGGGCCGAATAAATACCAAACAAATTCCTAAAATTCTGATCTTTTGCAAATCCATAGTAGACTCCATGAGCTACAAATTTCATGTTGGACATCAGTCCAAATTCTGTCTCCAAGTAACCTATATTCGTCAATCTTTGTCGGACTAGGAATCTGTCCAGAAATCCTGGTTTGGCCCTTGTTCACTTTAGTTCTGGCCCATAGCTTCTTAGTCGTGGGCTGAACTCTTGGCTCTCCACCAAGGTTGGATTCTCCTTGATCCTCTCCTCTTGGATCAGGCTCAGGTGGTGGCCTGATCACAGCTCCTTGCTTGGCCTTCCTCGGATCAGCATCCGAGCTCCACTCCTTGATGCTTAGGCCAAACATCACTAGGACTTGTTATAGCCTTATCTCCCTTGATACTCCTTTGATTTGAGATCTGTTTGTTGGAGGGTAATCCTGGAGCCATAATAATTCCAGTGCCTTTGGAAAATCCCAAAAGGCATGGGTCAATTATCCGCTGGGCCAAAAGTGCTCCTCTGACGGGCGCTAGCATGGGCCTTGTGCCTGTGGCAGGCTTAGCTTGGGGCCTTCTTCAAATCTGTCCAGGCTCTGCTTCGATCCTTCTTTCCAGGGTACTGTAGGGATGTCTTCAGGCAGGTCTTTGCTCCGGGGGGCCGTGGGGGTTGGCATGGGGCCTAGGCTGGGTGCTAGGCTTGGCCTAGGGTCCGGGTCGGGGCTCGGTGTTAGCATCAGCTCCTGTCGGGACAGCAGTCTGATCTTGGCTTCAGTAGGAGCTGGCCTTGGGGCCTGGCTGAGGATCAACATCCTCCCAGGTGCATATTCTGGCTCCGGGGGTGGTGCTGGTGTAGGCCTGGGGCCGGTGTACTCTCGGCCCAGCATCAGTGCTGGGGCCGGATCGGCATCAATTGTGTCCAAGCCGGGCTTGGTGGCCAGGATCACATCATTGCTTCACCAAAAGGCATCGTAAATTGCACTCTATCAAGAGGCTCAATGAACCATGTGAAATCCTCCTCCGTGAGATCCGGCTTCAAACGAGAAGGGTAAGGCGACTTAGGCTTGTATGGAGGCACAACCGGTACGGGAGGAGAGACCGAAGTAGCACTCGTCGTAGCCTCTTGAGAACCAACCTTATTAGTCTTGGGGCCTTCCTTAGTCTTGGCTCCTTTATCTATAACTTCAACATTGTCCATGTCATCATCGGAGTCAACATCTTCAACCAAACAAAGTCATCACCTTGAGATCTTACCACCATAGGTGTGGCATCTTGAATTTGCTTACCATTCCTTAATGTTACCATCATAAGCTCCTCGAGGCCCTTGGGATTAACCTCGGTGTTGGCGGGTAAGCTACCTTTAGGTCTCTCCCAGAGTGCCTTGGCAAGATGACCCATTTGAGTCTCTATATTGGAGATAGAAGCATGTTTATTCTTGAAGAGTTGTAGAATAGCCGCATTTGTGTCTTCTTGAGAGGATGAAGATACACCCTCTTTGGTTTGAGAAGGCTTGTTAGAACCGGGTGGTCCACTACCCTTGTGGTTATACATTCCCGGTGGATTAGAACCTTGACCACTACCTTGATTTCCACCTTGGTTACCTTGATTTTGGTTTCACCTTCATCCCATTGGTTGCCACCTTGATTACCTTGATTGTACCCCTTGTAGCCTTGGAATCCCCCTTGATTACCTAGGTTATAGCTCTTGTTATAACCACATCCTTGGTTCTAAGAACGGTTGTAGTTACCCCCTTGATAGTTCCCTTGAGGGTTGAAGTTACCATGGAATCCTTGACCTTGCTCAAAGTTTACTTCCTTAATGTATTCACCTTGGTTAGGCTCGGAAGTAGTGGAAGGACAAACGTTGGAATCATGGCCTTAACCTCCACAACACTCACAACAAAACACCGAAGCAACCGATGGATTATCTAAAGAAAGAGTGGGAGCCTTTGATGATGAAGTCTTAGAAAGAGGCTTAGGCATACTAAGGTTGCTTACTTGTGAGGCCATAGCATTAATCTTCGACATGAGGAGAGCAATCATAGGTTCATCCTCATCACGGTGTCCCGATATCTTCGGCTTCTTCCCATAGTTAGAAGGCTCCTTTGGCGCATCCACACTTACGGCCCGGGAATCATAGTGAGTGTCGCTTCCATATTTTGGACTTAGGGGGTTGTTGTCGAGCCCAACTCCTTGTCTTGTTAGCCATCTCCACGAAGAGATCAAGAGCATCTTCAGGGGTGAGCATCCTCAAGTCACCACCGGCCGCTTGATTGATCATCCTTGTATTCTCATAATCAAGGGATCTAGCAAAGATGTCTGCCAAAGTCCACTCGGCGGTGTTGTGGTATGGACAAGACCGAAGAAGTGCTTGGAATCGATTCCAAGTCTCATGAAAGAGCTCTCCATTATGTTGCCTAAAGTGGTTGATACGCTCTCGGATCGTATCCGTCATATAAGGAGGAAAGAATTCTTCTAGAAAAGCTTCGGCTAGACCCTCCCATGTGGTGAAGGTCCTACTCGGTTGGTTCTCCAACCATGTCTTAGCCCTACCCTTGAGTGAGAAAGGGAAAAGCCAAAGTCTCACACAATCCGGGTGTACTTGGTCATTCTTCACCGTGTCACATATTTTAGGTTCTGGAGCCTTTGGATCAGTTGTTTGCTTGCCTCTCCTGGTGGTAATGGCTTGAGCGTGTTCGCTCTTTGTACCGGAGTCTGCTTGAAATGCTTCTGGGTTAAGGAGAGGATTGCTAGTAAAGAGTTTAGTCATATTGCTTATAGAATCCTATATCCTCTGGCTCTGAGCTCTCTGTCCTTGGTGGAGTGCAGCTTGAGCTTTTAATTGAATGTCGTGGTCGTCAATTCTGCTCATAATCTGATTGAACTTCTTCTCATAGTCTATGTCTCTATTGTAGTACGGCTTTGCTTGAAACTGGTGTTGTCCTCCAACGAATCCCGGAGGTCTATAATAAGGATCTACTAACCGGTTGCTCTGGTTCCGCTGCATGTAGTTTCTGTAACCAGCGTATCTTTTTTAATTATTAGCGAAGCCCTGATCAATGAAGTTTATCTCTTCTATAGTCCAGACTTCTGTTGTGCCGAAGTTGAGGCAGCTTCCACCGTTATGAGCACAGGACCCACACCATCCACAGTCAATTGAAAAGATGGTGGCTGACGGGGGATCTAGGGGAATACCAGCTGCTTGCAGATGTTTTTGGACCTCTGTCTTGATCTGCTCTGCAACACTCATCTGACTCTGACTCTTGTTTCCTTCTATTTGCCTTTCCCAGTTTCTAGACTTTGAAGCACAGTCAGCAAAATGCAGAAGAGCATCCTGAGGAGTAAGGGCGGTGCAATCTCCGACAGCTAGAGAGTTGACCCAGTTTGCAGATTCTTTGCGCATACCTCGAGCAAAGAACTCAGCCAGCTGTCTTTGTTCATACCCATGGTGAGGACAGTCGAAGAGAAGAGACTGGAATTCATTCCAAGTGTCATACAGGCTTGCATCCTCTCTCTGAGTGAATCTGGAAATGCGGTCTTTATAAGCAGTTGTTCTTGCGGGAGGAAAGTATTCCTCAACAAAATCTTGAGCTAATGCTTCCCAGTTAGTGTAATGACCCGGTGGCTTGCTTCCAAGCCACTGCTTAGCTGCTCCTCTGAGAGAGAAGGGAAAAACTCGGAGATATAAAGCGTTCTTGTTGAGGTTCCCAGACTTGAAGGTGTACAGACAGCCAAAAAGTCATCTAGATGGGTGCAGGGGTTATCATCTGGCCTCCCTTCGAATTGCACGTCCTTAGAGATTAGTTCTAGGAGAGGAATCTTAATCTCATAGTCAGGATCATCGTCATTAGGAAGCACGGTGATGAGGGATCGAAAGTTGGATGCACGCGGCTTACTATAGTCCGCAACACTCTTAAGATTAACCATTGCGGTAAAGGAAGATGGAACGGAAGTGATCCGTTTCTGTACCTGCTATGATCTGCAAGAGACAAAAACAAACACAACCGGTGTAAAATCAAAGTGTGATGGAAAATGAAAGTTGGAAAGGTAGAAGAATAAAAAGTGCCAACTCTTCTTTCAACGAAATAGAAGAGTCCCGGCAACGGCGCCAATTTGATGGGCTGCAGAATAGCGGTCAATCAAATAACTACCCAGCTGTGAAGCTAGGGTAGATCGTATTCCAGGGGTTTCCTCTACTTCCTTACTCAAAGATGTTGGCAATTTAATTCAAGTTTAAACACAAGTTGTGCGTGGTGTGAGTTCCACAACTTCTATACTAAAATGCAAAGATAATTTGAAATGAGAATTAAAGCGAAGAAAGATTGAAAATTGATTGATTGACTAGAAAAATGACAGACAAGCTTAGACTTCGAATCCCCCTTAGATTACCAGAGCAGCAGCAGTCAACAGACCAGCGATTTTTTATTCTAGTTCATTCAGTTCACAGACACCATCATAACTCCTGACCCTTAGGTTTAAGACTGGCGAACGTTCGCTCTATCCGATCTAGCTACCACGATTAATTAGCCGCCCGGGTACGGTCGCCTCTCGCAACGACTTAACTTAATTGGTGCAAATTCTAATGATTAATGAGTTACTCTTGCAATGGATTAACCCTAATCGGTTCCTACGAAAGGCACACTCCAATTATAAGGTTAATTGTTTGATTTGGTGTTTTAAAGTAAGGTGAGCGTTCGCTTCTATCCTTAGCTTAACAAGAATCTAATCTAGGTGGCCAAACCAGACAAGAAACACAGAGAACGAAGAACAAATCAAACATGAAAGATGAAACTGAATGAATTTCGAATCTAATCACCGCCGATCCGTGACCGCTTTAAGCCTTGGGTCACTTAGGGTTCATCTAATCTAAGCTACACGAGTTTAGCTACTCATATTCAATACAGAAGAATTGAAGATAAACAAAGAATACATCTCAGGTAGGAAGACAGAGAAGAACTATAAAACCTAATTTCGATGTTTCCTGGCAGCTTCAATCTGTTGGATCTTCAACTCCTAGCACTGGCTCTCCGAGATGGATGGATGACATCACGATCCGTTCCTGGCTCCTCGAACTCTATCTACTCGTTTCTCCTCTCTCCCTTCTAGCTGTGTGTTGTTAGTCGTAAAATTGTCTGTCTTCTCATCAGCTGCCGATTTCTGTACTTAAACCTACTCAAGATTTTCTGATTTCCCTTGATATTTTCGCCGAAAATAATAGAGGAATTTCGGCGAAAACTTCTTCTTAATCGGGGCAGTGGATTCCTTCTTTCGTTTTCGACGAAAACCCAAGAGTATTTTCACCGAAAATATATGTGTAAATGGAGCAGGAGTTTCTTTGACTTGAGTGATCTCTCCGTTTGATTTATGTGTGATTCTTCGGGGTTCCAATGTCTAAGACACGTCCTCGGCTACCGTATTCAATGGCAAAAACCTGTGCTATCATAAAAACACTAGAAAACCATCTAATAGACCCGAAACGGGCCAAGGTAAACAAATGGCACGAGATAGGGCAATCGATTGAATATTGGTTATTCTACCCTAAAAACCATGTCTTAAGCAAAGAAATGTCGCTTAAATGAGGCTGATAATCATGTCAAAACGAGTATCATCAATTACTGTAAAAGAGAAACAACAACACTAGGCAGAGAAGTGTTAGGGTTAGAAATCAAACATTCCTTGTACAGAATAACCACAAGGGATTTCCTAGAGACTAGGGTTTGTTTGATCTCACTGTGTGTAGCTAACAGGTTTTCTCTCCTCCCAACCTTACTCTTTTTGAGCTCTTTGGTTTGTTTAATTTTTGTTTTTACACTCGAAGGCTTACTATTTTCATCTCTCTTCTCTCATTTCTTGAGCTCTCTCTCCTTTTTCTCTCGGCTCACCTTCCTATCTAATTTATCCTTGATGATTTCAGTTGGGGACATAGGTTTGAGCTTGTACACCGTGTCTCCATGTGTTAGGAGGTACTTGTTGGTACTTCCATCATGTTTAGAGTACCTATCAAACTGCCAGGGTCGACCAAGAAGTATATGTGCAGCCTCCATATGAACTACATCGCATAAAACAACATCTGTGTACCTTCCAATGCTAAAGGGACATGAACCTGTCAGGTGACCTTCGATTCTCCACAATTACTGAGCCAGTGAAGCTTGTAGGGGTTAGGGTGCTTTAGTGTAGGAAGCCCTAATCCTTCCACCAGTTGGATGCTTATGGCATTGGTGCAGCTTCCTTCGTCGATCACCATGCTACAAACCTTTCCTTGGATCACACACCTCGTATGAAAGAGGTTATCCCTCTATTCCCTTCCTTCCTCGGCTGGTGGGGCACTTAAAATTTGTCGGGACACAACTGAGAATCATTTGGTATGTTTTGGGGTTGTGGCGTGTGTTCCGGGTCGCACTAGGCGTGTATCCGGGCTCCTAACGGGTTTCCGGACTTTACTGGGCCTGGTACGGGTCCTCTTGCTAGGGTATGGTTAGGGGCTCATGCTGCGGCTCGTGCCGTGTCTCGGGTCGGGGCTCGGCCCATGGCTCGGGTGGTGACTCGTGTCGGGGCAGTGCTAAGGCTCAGGCCTAGTCTCGGCCAGAGGCTTTGGACGTCTTCGGCTGGCTGTCTGACTTCAGTACTCTCTTCAGTCTCTAGAATGGGTACGGTATCCATGGTGGACAGGGTTTCCATGATGGTGTCCGTGTCCGTGGTGCCCGTGGTGGACAGAGTGTCCGCACCGGGTTTGCTGTCCACGTCGGTCGGGGTGGCCGCATCGGCTTTGGTCGCCTGGTCAGCTTCTTCATCAACATTCTCCTTTGTCGGCTCTTTAGGGAATTCATCTCCTTCTGGGTTGGCCGTCTTAGAGGTCACAGGCTCCATCTCGGACAGGGTGTCCAGGGTGGTGTCCATGTCTCGGGTGTCCGCGTTGGTCATCCGTGCCGCGTCAGCCAGTGTGGTCACATTGGCTTCGGTCTCTACTCCTTGGACTTCTCCCTCATCGGCCTCCTTAGAGCTGTAGAAATATTTTAAGCATCTAGTTGAGATTTTCCATGTGTCTCTCCATAGCCTCCATTCGCTTATCTGTCATGATTTGTAAATAGAACAAGGACTCCCAAATCTCTCAACTAAAATATGAACTAAACTCACGCACTCTAATTTTACCTCTCGTGTTTAATTTAATTATGCACTAAAATTAGGTTTATAAAATCAGAACAAAGTCAAGCTCAATTCAATCAGTTGCAAGTGTTTTGAAAGCTACCAAGTTCAAATTTATCGTGACAGGTAGCACAAATAAGACATGTAACCTATGATTATATCTCTAGTCGCAAGTACTAACCTTTCTATGACTTGTCTATCAAGAAATTGGCAATCAGTAGACTTTAGGTCGGTTCAAAAGATTTAAAGCTAAGCAGCGAAAGGTATCCACTTGAAAACTTCCCCCTCTTCTTAAGATCAATCAATAATGAAAACTTTAGCAAGGTGGCCTTGCTTTGAGTTGGGTCGTATTTTCTGTTTTTTGGCCTCTTTATATATAATTTTTCTTTTTCTATTTTCTTCTGATGATGCCCACCAGCTTTTTCTGCCTTACAAAGTTAACAGAAACAAACACAAACATAATCAGTAAAAACAATGAAAATTTTTAGAGGGTTTCGAAATTTTTGTAAAAACTGAAAGGTAAAAGGGATAGAGTGGTCCTAGTGTTGAACCGTGCTCTGATACTAGCTAATATGAACCGATCTGCAACTGGCGACCCTATACTAATAAGTCGAATAACAAAACAAACAAGTCTAACCTTAAAAACCGAGGGTGGAAAGCACTTGTACCCGCTAGCTAAAAGAGCTAGGAACCCTAAGTATCAAGGTTAAACGGTACCACGCAGTCGAGGGTGAATTCCTCGAGTCAACGATAAACCAAAGCCTTAAGCAATGCAACAACTCGCAAAAGCTTGAAGGAACAAGAACAAAGTTTTGACATTTATTTATATAATTCTTCAAAGTGTGTCTTATAATGAGGCCGAAGTCCTTTATTTATAGGTGAGGATTCGAGAACAGGCTCTCTGAATCCTCCTACAACTCTAACTCCTAAAATAGCTTAAACTATTCCTAAATAGTCTAAGTAGGAAGAAAATCTGAACTAAAATACTAAATAGTAAAAAAAATAGTAAATTCGATAAAGCTAGTCAAAACCCTAATCCGGTGGAAAAACCCTAATCCATGTTTAAGATGGACGGGGTGTGCAAAATCCGATTCTGACTGGGATTCTACCTTCTCCATGTTTCCTACTCCTACAAGGATAGGAAAACACGAGTTTCAACTCATGGCGTGGGGTTGTCATGATCCGGATTGGAATCTAGATCGCGGTTGGATATCCTGGGTACCACCGGGTTCCTTGGCTTGGTTCTGGGCGCCACCGGGTTCCATGTCCTTTGTGTCCTTCTCCAAATCTAACTTGGCTTAGTGGAGGTTCGTCCTTTGTGACTGAAGGATTCCTGAAATGAACGGTTGGAATTTTGGCTTGGCCCAAGTCGCGTCTGGTATGGCCTGTGTCATCCTCGGCTCTGGGCCCTTAGCTGGTTAGGCCCTGTGCTCGGCCGTCGGGGCCTGGCTGGGTGTTAGCATCATCCTAGGGGTGTCTTCTGGCTCTATCGCTTTAGATCTCCTTGGCTCTAGGTGCGGTGCTGACATCAGCATTCGGTTTGGTGCTGGCATCGACCCGGGGCCGGTACGGTCTCAGCCTAACATCAGTACTGGGGGTCGAATCGGAATTAGCATCAAAACTTGACGTTGGGGCTCCTCACTTGGTGTCTTGCTTTCCAACAAGGTGTACACTTTCCTAGTGAACCTTTGTTCATCCTCTTCGTAGCCACCCTTGCTCCATGACTCCATATATGAATTGATCTGGTTCTTGAAGGATTTGACCTGGGTCCAGGTCAAGCGCAGCTCCGGTCGTGTCCACGGCATAGTTGGCTCATCACCTGGGTCTGCGTCGGGGCTGGTGCTAGGGTTGGGGCATGGGGCTACGTCGAGGCTGGTGCCGGGGCTAGGGCTGAGCTTGGGGTTGCGCCGGGGCTGGGGCCTGGGGCTGCATCGGGGTTGCGTCAGGGCTAGGGCCTGAGGCAGGGTCGTGGCTGGGGCCTGGGGATGTGTCGAGCCTGGTGAAGTGACCCGTCTCACGAAGGCCGCCTTTGCCACGACATTATTGGCACAAACTCCCCATCCTCACCAGAAACATAGGAGCAAGTTAGGGGGCCAAGGAACCAAGGAGAGGTTCGTGAAAGAAGGCCCAACTCTACTGGAACTGAAGGCCCCAGAACCCCAGTATCAAGTCCTGATGCTAATGTCGATCTAGCCCCCAACACTGATGTCAGGCCGAGATCGTATCGTCCCCGAGCCGATGCCATTGCCGAACCGAGCACTAATGTCGGAGCTTGACCAGAGACTAAGCTAGGCCAAGGCTGCCTTGGAGCACCAGGACACCCCTAAAGTGATGTTGACCCCTACCTAGGCCCCAACGTTCAAGCACAGGGCCGATGCTAGGGCCCTTACCAGATGCGACTAGGGCCGAGCCTAAGAACTAGTCGTTCCTTTTAGGAATCTTGCAGCTACAAGGATTCCTTAGTTCCTAAGGATGAACATCTACGAAGCCAAGTCCAATTCGAAGAAGCATGCAAGGAGGACACGATGCTGAACGCGCCTAGGACCGAGCTACAGAACCCGGCGGCGCCAAGAAAATCTGACCGCGATTCGGATTCCTATCCGGATCAGGAAATCTCCCCGCCATGAGTTAAAACCCATGTTTCCAAGTCCTTTTATGAGTAGGAAACATGGAAAGGCATAATCCCAGCCAGAAAGGGATTTTTCACACCCCATTCATCTTGAACACGGATTAGGTTTTTTTCCACTGGATTAGGGTTTTGACTGGGTTTGACGGATTTGCTATTTTTAGACTATTTAATGTTTTAGTTCGGATTTTCTTGCTACTTAGACGTTTTAGAAATAGTTTATACTATTTTAGGAGTTATAATTGTAGGACGATTCAAAGAGCTTGTTCCTGAATCCTCACCTATTAATAATGGCCTTTGGCCTCGTTGTAACTTACACTTTGAAGAATTTATTAAATCAGAACACACATTTTTATTCCCTTTCAACTCTTTGCTCGTTGTTGCTAGGATTAGGGTTAGGTGTATCATAACTTGAGGTATTCACCCTCAACTGCGTGACACCATTCAACTCACGACAATTAGGGTTCCTAGTTATATACAACTAGCGAGTCCAAGTACTCTCCGCCGGCTCAAGGTCGACTAGTTGTTCCTAATCACTTAACTTACGATATTAGGGTCATCTGACCACGGCTGCAGTGGTTCATATCAGTTGGTATCCGAGCACAGTTCAACACTAGGACCACTCTATCCTTTATCTTTCAGTTCTTATAAAATTTTCGAAAATCCCCTAAAAAGTTTCGTTGTTGTTTACTGATTTTGTTAGTTCTTGTTTAAGTTAAATTGTAAGGCAGAAAAAGCTGGTGGCCACCATCAGAAGAAAATACCAAAAGAAAGAAAAAGAAAAGAAAAAATAAAGAGGTTAAAAACATAAAAATTGAGACAACCAAAGCAAGGCCACATTGCCAAAGTATTAATTGTAAGTTGATCTTAAGAAGAGGGGAAAGTTTTTTTAATAGATACCTTTCGTTGTGTTTTCAATTCTTTGAACCAAACCCTAAAATTTTCATAATCTGTTTGCTCGTGTGTTCTATTCAACGAGTCATAGAAAAGATTGTACTTGTGGCTAGAGATATAACCCTAGGTTATAGGTATTTTTGTGTCACGCGTTTCACTATTCTTAACTTGGTAGCTAATTAGAAGAAAGTTGCAACTACTTGAGTTGAACTTGACTATGTTCTGATTTTCAAAACCTACTTGAGTGCTTATTTCAAATACTATACACGAGTGGTAAAATTAGAGTGTGTGAGGTTAGTTGATTATTTAGGTTGAGATATTTGGGAGGCCTTGTTCTTTTTGTTCGAGAATAATCATGGCAGATGAAAGAGTAACGACACTGGAGGAGACCCTAGTGTCTTGGCGCAAACCCTAGCTGACATCCAGGTCAGGGTGATGAGGGTAGAGAGAGGAGCAGCTAATCATGGAGCTGGCCCTCATAATGAAAACATTCGGAGAGGGGGGAGGGGAGCCAGGAGGACTATTGATGACACTCGATTTGACGTGATTATCAGCCTCATTTAAGCGACATTTCTTGGCTTAAGACATGGGTTTTAGGGTAGAATAACGAATATTCACTCATCTGCTCTATCTCGTGCCATTTGTGTTACTTTGGCCCGTTTCGGGTCTATTTGATGGTTTTCTAGTGTTTTCGTGATAGCATAGGTTTTTGCCATCAAATAAAGTAACCAAGGACGTGTCTAAGGCATTGGAACCTCGAGGAACCGCACCGGAACCAATCCAAGGAGTCAATCAAGTCAACAAGAAATCCTGCCCCGTTTTACACAAGAGTTTTTGGTGAAAAAACCTGAGGTTTTCACCGAAAACTCTAGAAGCAATCGGCAGAGCAATACAAGA
The DNA here is from genome assembly GCA_034768395.1 of Linum lewisii. Classification (NCBI taxonomy): domain Eukaryota; kingdom Viridiplantae; phylum Streptophyta; class Magnoliopsida; order Malpighiales; family Linaceae; genus Linum; species Linum lewisii. Next base: position 52,646,420 of record CM068296.1, read on the forward strand.
AGAAGTTTTTGGCGAAAAGTCAAGTTCTCGCCGAAAACTCTAAGCAATAAACTCACAGGAGAATCAGTCGACAGAAGCCACCATTTACAAAGAAGTTTTCGGCGAAAACTCATCAAGTTTGCACCGAAAAATCCAGACAAATCTGGCGCTGATAGGGTTATGATTTGAACCGCAACAACCGTGGGCAGACGACCATTAAACACCACAAGCTGATGATCCTAGCAACGAAAGAAAACCGTCAGAACCGGGGATGGAAGAGGACTTTGACTCGCTAGCTATAAACGAGCTAGGAACCAGAAGTAACAAGTCGAGGGCGCCACTTCAAGAGGAGGATACTCTTGGTGATAAGCCGATCCTTCAGTATTGCAACATGCAAATACAATAAGGGTTTCAAGAACAAAGTTCTATAAAAGGGGTTGTTTATTCAAAGGGGGTTGGGTAGGACCGCGACGGAGCGTCGGGCAGGGATGCGTCGGACTCGTCGGAGGGTGATCCGTCGGGGGCCACGTCGGGTCATGATGTGCCGGGGGTTGTCGGGCAGCGACAGGTCGGGGTCGGGTCTGGGGGGCCGGAACCTGGTCGGGCAGGGCCGGAGCCAGGTGTTAGGGCGCTAGGACTGGTCGGGGCGGGCCAGTCGGCGTCGGGGTCGAGCGCTGGGGCGCCGGGGCCTGGTCGGGCAGCACCGGGGCTGGGTGCTTGGGTGCCGAGGCTGGTCGGGCAGTGCCAGTCAGGGTCGGGGCCGAGCGCTGGGGCGCCGCGGCCTGGTCGGGCAGCACCGGGGCTGGGTGCTGGGACGCCGCGGCTGGTCGGGCAGCGCCAGTCAGGTCCGAGCGCTGGGGTGTCGGGGCCTGGTCGGGCAGCACCGAGGCTGGGCGCGGGGGTGCCGAGGCTGGTCAGGCAGCTCCAATCAGGGTCGGGGCCGAGCGCAGGTGCGCTTGGGCTGGTCAGGCCTAGTCGGGCAGCACCGGGGCTGGGCGTCGGGGTGCCGGGTGCTAGGGTTTTAGAGATTAACCCTGCAAACTTCTCAAGCCCTTCTGGCTTAACTTGTTCTCCTTCATCTGATTCTTCTTCTTCCTTCTTCTCATCTTCTTCATCATCTGTCTCGATTCCTCCTTCTCTTATCACCATCGTTCGTTGATTAGGGCATTCCATTGAGATATGTCCCCTACCTTGACATTTAAAGCATACAATTCCACTGGGACGTGGGTTAGAGTTTTGAACCTTAGAAGTAGGTGGGGCAGGTGTTACCGGTGGTGCCGAATCCCTAGGGTTAGGGTTTGGCCGTGAGCTGGGGCCTCGGGGCTGTTCGGACTTCCATGGGGCTTGGCTTGCACTCGAGCCTCCTCTCCACGGGGTATTGGCTGATTTTCTCGTGTAGCTGATGCTGCAGTTTTAGCGGTGTCAAATAACTAATCTACCAAGGTAGACTAGATCGTATTCTACTCGAGGTCTCTTCTTCTTGTCTACTCAAATATGTTAGCAAATTACTCAGGTTTAAACACTTCGTGCGTGGTGTGAGTTCCACGACTTCTAATCTAAAAAAACAAAGGAAAATAAAAGATAGAAAGATTAAAAGGTTGACTAACAGGAAGATAGACGAACTTAGATTTCGAATCCCCCTTAGATCACCAGAGCATTGGCAATCAACAGATCAGCGGTTTTCAATTCTAATTCAATCGGTTTCTATACACCACCATAACTCCTTACCCTTAGGTTTAAGACTGGCGAACGTTCGCTCTATCCGATCTAACTACCAAGATTAACTAGCCGCCCGGGTATGGTCGCCTCTCGCAACGACTTAATTAACTGGTGCAATTACTAACGATTTATGTCTTACTCTTGCAGTGGATTAACCCTAATCGGTTCCTACGAAAGGCACACTCCAATTATAAGGTTAACTGGTTGAATTGATGTTTTAAAGAGAGGCGAACGTTCGCTTCTATCCTCAACTTAACAAGATTCTAAACTAGGCGATCAAGGAAGACAAATTTATGCGCCAAAGCAGGGAAGCTGTCTGGCGACTAACCCTAGCTTGCATAAACTTAATCTAGGCGATCAACCTGAGAAGAAACATAAACAATCAAGAACAAAACAACCATGCAAAGAGAAACTGATTGAACTTTGTGTCTAATCACCGCCGATCCGTGACCGCTTTAAAGCCCTGGGTCAGTTAGGGTTCATCTAATCTAAGCTCTATGAGTTTAGCTACTCATATTAGGAACAAGAGAATCGAAAACAAACAAGGAATACATCTCAGGAAGGAAGAACAGAGAAGAACTGTAAAACCTAATTTGACGAATCCATGAAGCTTCAATCTCCGGTAATCTTCAATCCAAGCTCCGAGTCTCCGAGGTGAAGGGATGGCGTCACGATCTCTCCACGATTCTTTGAACTCTCTAAAGTCTCTCTCGAACTTCTAGGTCTGGAAATTATGATTGATATTATGAGGTCCCTCTTATTTGGGGCGCCGGTTAAGTATTTATACTTAACCCTAATTCAGCCAGATTTCTTCTGATATTTTCGCCGAAAATATTGAGGAATTTTCGGCGAAAATTCCTTTGTAAATGGATGGTCCGCCGGCTGCTTTCTCCTGTGATTTTTGGTCCAATAGTTTTCGGTCGAAAACTTAGGGTTTTCGCCGAAAATTTCCTTCAGTTGGCATTAGTGATTTGTGAACATATTTTTGCCGAAAATCCTAGTGTATTTTCGGTGAAAATTCCTTTGTAAACCGGGGCAGGAATTGTTTCGACTTGAGGTGCAATTCCTCGAGGTTCCAACGCCTTTAGACACGTCCTTGGCTACTTTATTTGACGGCAAAAACCTGTGCTAACATAAAAACACTAGAAAACCATCAAATAGACCCGAAATGGGCCAAGGTAACACAAATGGCACGAGATAGGGCAATTGATTGAATATTAGCTATTCTACCCTAAAAACCATGTCTTAAGAAAGGAAATGTCACGTCAAATCGAGTGTCATCAAAATACCCCACACTTAAGCTTTTGCTTGTCCTCAAGCAAACTGAATAGAAACGCTCATGTTCACAACTGATAAGATCGATTAAACTGGAGTTCAATCAATCACAATGAATTATTAGACATATAATTCCTAGAACAAGAAACCTAACATGCATACAGATCAGCCAAACAACCTGGTCTCACTAGTAAACTGCACACAACAAGTAATCGTAACCAATTATGCACGAATTTGACCTGACCGACCAGACTCCTCACACAGGAAATATTTAGTACAATAGGGGACTCTCACTCTCTGTGTTTAAGGACGTGTTTCTGCTCTCGATCATTTTCTGTTACTGAATTTTGTCATAAGTTTGCAATTCGACCACATCTCCACCACTGTGACAACACGAGTAACCAGTCAAGAAGGACTTCCCTGCTAGGACTGTAATGAAACTACAAGGGTTTATGATGAGATGGATGATGGGAATGTATGATGATGGCTTTGGTGCGTTGTAGCTTTCGACTAACTGCCCTCGAATCTAACCTATGGCTTCCTATCGTCTAACCAGACACGGGTGGAATAATGAAGGCTCGTCCTATGATACACTCGAGCAACTTAGCACTTTTTATTTTCTTTTAACACACATTTTTTTCTTTTTCTAACTTTTCTTTTGACTTCGTTCTTCCATTTGTAGGGAGAAGAACGTTTATTGAACTTATAACTTTTTGGCTTTTCTGATTTTTTTCTTTCTCTTCTTTTATTTTCGAGCCTTGCTTCTTTTTCTATTTTTTTTCTTTTGTGTCGATTCTTTCTTTTAGTTGCTAGAGGGGTTTACACGTTTGGACATAATAGCTAAGACCACCTGTTTAATGGCTATAGGCAGGTTACCACAAACTGACTTCCGGTAGGTCAATCTAGAACTACAACCACAGGGGATCAACGGGGAATGAAAGAATGGGGACTGGCTGTAATGTATATCGAAACGAAAGAACAGGCCAAGCTCAAGGGTCTACACCTAATGGATTTAACGTTGGGTAGGCTATCTGGCTTAGTAGCTGAATCTAGGTGCCCCTATCATTCTAGAACTCGTGTCATATTGTGGTCTCGAGTAGGTCTCATGCAAATTCTAACTCATTCAAGCAAACAGAAAACCACTCAAAAAGAATTGAAATTGCAAGTTACGTGCAATGGATCAAAAGCTCACATTTGGTTTGCTAGTCGGATTCGGTCATTTTCATGCAATCAAGGCTACAAACTACAAGTGTGATTGTTAGAATTCTGTTCTGACTAGGCAATTTAGCATCAAAGTATACACGTTGGTTTTCAGGTTCTAGGTTAAGCAGTCTAAGCATCATTATGACAGATTGAACAACAACTTAACATAAAAAATCAAGAACCGAGCAATTCTAATGCTAGAGAAACTAGAAAGGCACCGAGAAAACACACAACACACAATTAAGGGCAATCAAGTTCATGCAAGGTTCTCTAGCATCCTACCCCACACTTAAATCGTTCTGTGTCCTCACAGGACTATACTAGAGTAAAGAGATACGAAGAACCTGGAATGAGATGGTCGGTGTAGGGGATGAGCACGGATTGCCCGGAGCGGAGAGGAGTAGCTACTCGAATTCCTCTCGTCAGCGCGGAGCATGTGCTGCTGGTACCCGACACGGCCATGGAAAGCCGGTGGAGGGCCCTGGACGGCGGGTGTGACGGGAGCGGGAGCTAGAGCCGGTGTCAAGTCGCGCCTTGGTCCTGCGCTCATGAGTGACAGTCCTAAAACTAGAAACGAAACCAGATTAATTAACTAATAACCCACCCCACACTTAGTCAAAAAACTCAATTTCACAAAGAAATGAGGAAAACCGAGTGGGGGAAAGCAGATTAAGTAACCGGTAATCACAATAAATCACAAAGTATGCATGTGTCTAGCCGGAACGTTCATAACATAGTTAGGGATCAGAAGTCAAACTGACACTTCACAAAAGTCAACACCGCAAAGAATTTATCTTTAAGCATAGCAACACACGATCAAATGGTTTCAAAAATGGAGAAGAGAGGAGAGAGAGATTGAATCCGGATTTTAACACGAAAATTTGGTTGATTTTCAAAGGAATTTTCGGCGAAAATAAGTGCAAGTTTTCGCCAAAAATGTTAGCTAAAAAGTACTGCCGGTTTTCAAAAGAATTTTCGCCGAAAACATTAATACATTTTCGCCAAAAATATGAAACAGAGACGTCTGGAAAACTCAGTGGGATTTTAAAAAGAATTTTCACCAAAAACATGGGTTATTTTCGCCGAAAATATTGACCTGTACGATTGAAAATATTTTCGCAATCCCGGCAAACTTCAGAAAATCACAGTTAAATCCACAAAAATCGGAACAACCTCAAACGACTTGCGATTGACATTACGACACACAGACTACACACGAAAATAAAGAAAACAAACAAACTGACACTTTTGGCTCCCCCGAACCGACTCTAGAACACTAAGGTTGACACAAATGAAAAACTTACTCCAGCCTGGGTTGCCTCCCACGAAGCGCTCTTGCTTAACGTCCTTGAGCCGGACGATACCTGGACGACGATTAGGAGACATCCCAACTCAGGATTTCTCTTAGGCCTGAGTTGGAGTTCTTGAAATATCCTTCGGCAAGTGTGAACTTCTTCCCGTTTGCGTGAATTATCTTGGTTCGTCCTTCGGGAAGATGACCAGAATTTTTATAAGGCCTGAATAGTTCTTTCGAAGAAGCGTCCTTCAGAGGATCATTCTTCTCCGGTGGCTCGGTAGACGGGGGCTGAGCAATCAGCTTCCAAACCACCTTCGTCTTCTCTTTATTCTCCTTCTTTATCTCGCCAGGATCTTTAACTTTTGGCGATTCATGAGGGGATGCCGTCGGATCCTCCTTCTTTCTCGGCTTTTGTGCCGGCAGCTCATTCCTCAGATCAGGGACCTATCCAACACCTGGCAAGAAGATTTCTACAGAAACTCTAGATTTTTCATTAGAACTAGAGTTGACCGAAGCCAACTCCACAGCTTCAACAGATAAGCAATGCATCTCTCCTTTGACTGGGACTTGCATACCGTCCTTGAGGCGGAATGTCATGGTGTCCTTGCCGACCCTTAATGTCAACGAGCCATTCGGGACATTAATGGTAATGCCGGCTGTTGCCATGAACGGTCGACCTAGGAGAAGAGTGACATCTCCCTCTCGAGTATCCATGACAACAAAGTCAGTCAGAATAGTAAAAGAACCACAACTGATAGCCACATTTTTATTATTCCCCTAGGTAGTTTAATAGATCTATCGGCAAACACTAAATGCATGCTAATTGGTTTCAACCCTCCTAGGTTCAATTTCTCAAACAGGCAAGTAGGCATAACATTGATAGAAGCACCTAGATCAATTACACTACGATCAATCTTCACATCATTAATAATGCAAGGCAAAGTAAAAGCACCGGGATCTCGACACTTAGCTGGGGGAGGTATGGGTGTCGCCTGGCTCTGGATGGCGTAGCATTCTTCCTCGAGGGAGACAGAAGACAACTCTTCCTTCTTCTTGTTCTTCGCAGGATCCTTTGCGATTTTGTCAGCCTCCGGTATCACCTGGATAGCATCAGTAACTGGTGTATTCATATTCGTCTTCTTCAAGTATCCATGCCACTTTCTGTACCGGGTATCATGATCTTTCTCCTTTGATTGTGCGGCCTTAGGAAACGGAATCGGAGCCAGATATGATGGAGGGGGTGGCGCAGGAGATGTCTTTGTCAGGGCAGGCGGGGCAGTCACCTCCTTCTCGATCTCTGGCTTATCAATGGCTATAGCAGCAGGAGCCAAGACCGGGTCAGGAGCTGTAGGACCAGCTAATTGCTTGCCGCTTCTTGTGGAGATGGCCTTCACGTGCTCCTCTCTGATGGTAGAGTCGTCTCGAACTGATGATTCATTAAGGAGGGGGCTACTAGTTACCAGGCTAAACATGTTATTCAACAGGCTCTCCATTCTTTGACCTCGAGCTTCATGTTCTTGATTTAAGTCAGCTTCAAGCTTGAATTTCTCCTCATAGCTATCGAGCATTGCCATGATCAGGTCGAACTTTTTGTCCACCTGGATATCCCTTCTGTTCCTTGATGTAGATCTCTGAGGTTGATCTTGATAACTATCGCTCAAGTACGGATTCTGACTCTGGTTGAATCCAAAGTTGTAAGGAGGGCGCTCTTGGAAACTTCTTTGTTGTTGAGGAGGTTGTATGAACTGACGATAATCGGGGTAGCCTCTTTGATTGCTGGTGAAGCCTTGATCAATAAAGTTCACTTCCTCTGAAGACCAGTTACCGAAAATCTTCTTCATCTCTTTCTGCACTTCAATCTTGATCTGATCTTCACGGCGCTTCTCGACTTAGATGCGTAGTTTGCAAACTGAAGAAGAGCAGCTTCCGGTGAGAGTGCGGTGTAATCTCCATCAGCTAAGGAGTTAACCCATTCAGATGTCTCTTCGTTCATACCCCAAGCAAATGTATCGGCTAGCTGCCTCTGAGTGAAGCCATCATGAGGGCAGCTATGGAGGAGTTCCTGGAATTCATTCCAAGCGTCGTATAAGCTCATTCCTTCTTTCTATCTAAACCTTGAGATGTTGTTCCTGAAAGCATTTGTTTTGGAAGGAGGGAAGTATTCCTCTATGAATTCTTGAGCAAGATCCTCCCAGTTGGTGTAGTGACCGGGTGGCTTGCTAAGGAGCCATCTCTTTGCGGCGCCTCGAAGTGAGAATGGGAAGACTCGCAAGCACAAGGTATCCTTATCGAGGCTCCGACTCTTAAAGGTCTCGCAAAAAGCAAGGAAATCCGCCAAGTGTGTGCATGGATTATCATGAGGCTTTCCTTCAAACTGTAGATCCTTAGAGAACATTTCCAAGAAGGCGGTCTTGATCTCATAGGCATGACCGTCTTCATTGTGCGGCACGAAGATGGAAGACCGAATGCTAGCACCACTTGGCTTATTGTAATCCGCAAGACTCTTTTGAGCAGCCATTGCGGTAGTGGAAGGTGGAACGGAAGTGATTTGATTCTGTACCTGCTATGATCTGCAAGGGACAAAAACAAGCACAACCGGTGTAAAATCAAAGTGTGATGGAATATGAAAGATGGAAAGTAGACGAATAAAATGCCAACTCTTCTTTCAAACAATATAGAAGAGTCCCCGGCAATGGCGCCAATTTGATGCTGCAGTTTTAGCGGTATCAAATAACTAATCTACCAAGGTAGACTAGATCGTATTCTACTCGAGGTCTCTTCTTCTTGTCTACTCAAATATGTTGGCAAATTACTCAGGTTTAAACACTTCATGCGTGGTGTGAGTTCCACGACTTCTAATCTAAAAAAAACAAAGGAAAATAAAAAACAGGAAGATTAAAAGGTTGACTAACAGGAAGATAGACGAACTTAGATTTCGAATCCCCCTTAGATCACCAGAGCATTGGCAATCAACAGATCAGCGGTTTTCAATTCTAATTCAATCGGTTTCTATACACCACCATAACTCCTTACCCTTAGGTTTAAGACTGGCGAACGTTCGCTCTATCCTATCTAACTACCAAGATTGACTAGCCGCCCGGGTACGGTCGCCTCTCGCGATGACATAATTAACTGGTGCAATTACTAAAGATTTATGAGTTACTCTTGCAGTGGATTAACCCTAATCGGTTCCTACGAAAGGCACACTCCAATTATAAGGTTAACTGGTTGAATTGATGTTTTAAAGAGAGGCGAGCCTTCGCTTCTATCCTCAACTTAACAAGATTCTAAACTAGGCGATCAAGGAAGACAAATTTATGCGCCAAAGCAGGGAAGCTGTCTGGCGACTAACCCTAGGTTGCATAAACTTAATCTAGGCGTTCAACCAGAGAAGAAACATAAACAATCAAGAACAAAACAACCATGAAAGAGAAACTGATTGAACTTTGAATCTAATCATCGCCGATCCGTGACCGCTTTAAAGCCCTGGGTCACTTAGGGTTCATCTAATCTAAGCTCTACGAGTTTAGCTACTCATATTAGGAACAAGAGAATCGAAAACAAACAAGGAATACATCTCAGGTAGGAAGAACAGAGAAGAACTGTAAAACCTAATTTGACGAATCCGTGAAGCTTCAATCTTCGGTAATCTTCAATCCAAGCTCCGAGTCTCCGAGGTGAAGGGATGGCATCACGATCTCTCCACGATTCTTTGAACTCTCTAAACTCTCTCTCCAACTTCTAGGTCTGGAAATTATGATTGATATTATGAGGTCCCTCTTATTTGGGCCGCCGGTTAAGTATTTATACTTAACCCTAATTCAGCCAGATTTCTTCTTATATTTTCGCCAAAAATATTGAGGAATTTTCGGCGAAAATTCCTTTGTAAATGGATGGTCCGCCGGCTACTTTCTCCTGTAATTTTCGGTCCAATAGGTTTTGGTCAAAAACTTATGGTTTTCGTCGAAAATTTCCTTCAGTCGGCATCAGTGATTTGTGAACATATTTTAGCCGAAAATCCTAGTGTATTTTCGGCTAAAATTCCTTTGTAAACCGGGGTAGGAATTGTTTCGACTTGAGGTGCAATTCCTCGAGGTTCCAACGCCTTTAGACACGTCCTTGGCTACTTTATTTGACGGCAAAAACCTGTGCTAACATAAAAACACTAGAAAACCATCAAATAGACCCGAAATGGGCCAATGTAACACAAATGGCACGAGATAGGGCAATTGATTGAATATTCGCTATTCTACCCTAAAAACCATGTCTTAAGCAAGGAAATGTCGCTTAAATGAGGCTGATAATCATGTCAAATCGAGTGTCATCAGTAGCCCTTCTTCAACTCTCTCTCCACGCGGTTAGCTAGGGCTTTGAGATGCTCGTAGTCAAGATAGTTAAGTATATTGACTTGATGCATGATCTCGGGGTGTAGTCCACCCACAAACCTAGCTATCCTTGCTTCGGGTTCTACTCGGAGGTCGAGCCTGGCTACCAACATCTCTATCTCCTTGGTATATTGCTCCACGGACACGGTGCCTTGCTTTAGGGTTCGGAGGGAGGTGTGTAGGTCTCGGATATAGGTTCCAGGAACAAACTTCTTCCTCATCGTCCTCTTGAGATCTCTCCACGACTCGATGGGGGCTTCCTCATCTCTTTGAACCTCGCTCTTGAATTGGCTCCACCATAGAGCAGCATAGTCAGTAAATTCAAGAGTGGCGAGGATTACCTTTTTCTTTCCGAATAGTGATGGCATTCGAGGAAATCTTCCATACTTCTCTCCCAATCCAAGTACTCGTCGGCATTATACTTGCCGGCAAACTTGGGCACGGTGAGCTTGAGGTTGCTCACATCATCATTAATCTCCTGAGCTAGCCTTCGGGCTCTTTGGTACAGGCCTTCAGGGCTGTCTTCTCGGCGCTCGTCTCGTCCTCTTCCTGCTTGAAGCCTTGCTAGGGTTTCTTGGACAACAGCTAGGGTAGCTCCAAGAGTCTGGAGGTGGCCTTCCATGTTGGCCAGTCTTTCGTCTGCAATGGTTAGTACTAGCAAACGGAAGCCAATTTTCTATCCCTTCTTCTTAGAAATAAACTTACAACGGAAGGAAAATAACTTGGCAAGGGTGGCCTTGCTTTCTTTTCTTTTTCTTAACCTCGATTAGGGTTTTTGTTGATGGTATGATGGCCACCAATTTTCTCTTGCCTTACAACTCGAAACTGAATTACAAGAATTGAAATAGAAGGAGAATTTTTGAAGCTATTTTTTCTAAAAAGCAGTAAAGGATATGAATCCAAGATAAAGCTGGAGACTGGATAGATGTGGTCCTTGTGCTTGAACCGTGCTCTGATACCAACTGATGTGAACCGCTGCAACCGTGGGCAAAACACCCTTAAACACCACAAGCTGATGATCCTAGCAACGAGAGGAAACCGTCGAAACCGGGGATGGAAGAGGACTTTGACCCGCTAGCTATAAACGAGCTAGGAACCAGAAGTATCAAGTCGAGGGCGCCACTTCAAGAGGAGGATACTCTTGATGATAAGCCGATCTTTCAGTATTGCAACATGCAAATACAATAAGGGGTTTCAAGAACAAAGTTCTATAAAAGGGGTTGTTTATTCAAAAGGGTTCTTTTTACAAGAGGTGGCCGGCGGCCTCCTTATATAGGTGAGGGAACAAGCTCTCCTCCCTTAAGACTACTTCCTAAATAAGAATAAAATAAAGAGTCATATTCCTAAAAAGAATCCTAAAACCCCTAAATAATCCGTCCAAAAAGGAATAAACAATTAAATAGTCTTAAAACCAAAAATACAACTCAAATAGGACTAAAACACTCAAAACCCTAATCCGTCAACTTAGGGTTTCCTAGTTCGGGCTGGACTAGGACTCATCGGTTCCGCTGGTCTCGGGTTGGGCCTTTACTTCGGCTCCGGGCTTCTTGTCAAACGGTGGTCCTTCGTCGGGCCTTGGGGCCTGATGCTCCGGGCTTGTCCAGGGGTTAGGGGCTTGCCAAAAGGCTCGGGCCACATGGTGACTAGCCTCATAAAGTATTCCCGATCGGCCCGGCTCTTGGTGTAGGGCTCGGGGTTGGGCCTTTCTGCGGTCTTCTCCATTTCTACTCGGGGCTTCCTCTCCCAGCTTCGGGCATCTCCTTAGGTAGCTCCATATGTGGCTCTCTTGGGCTGGGGTCGGGCCAGGAGTGGTGCCTTGGAACCAGGGGCTCCTATTCTTCTCAAGACTTCGCTCCGGTTCAGTCTTGGGTGGCCATCCCTTCTTGGCTAGGTATTCTTGAGCTCTCCTATTCATGTACTCCAGGAATGCTTCCAGAGGTTCTCTAGAGTGTGCCTCGTCTTCGGGGCCTTTAGAGGTTAGGCCAGGACCTGACTAAGGCTTGTCCTTAGCCCTAAGGTTTCTACACTCGGCTAGCAGCATGGCCTGGAGTGGCATTTCTTCCTTCTGAGCTGTTCTACCTGCAGGGGGAGGCCTTAGCCTATATTTCATCTCATACCTTGGTTTGAGAGCTTGTAGGTGGCCTGCTCTTGGTCCTACACGTTTCTTGTAAGGCCCTACGGTTCTGCCTCGGACAAGTGACCTTGGTGGGGTGTAGGAGTACCAGATGGTACTAGGGCAGCCTGGCTGGGTCATATCAGGTTAAGTATAAATACTTAACCGGCGGCCCAAATCAAAAAGACATCATAATATACTTTTCAAAGAGAACTTTCACGAGTTCTAGACCTGAGGAGTTCGAGAGAGCCGAGTTTAAGAGTTCGAAGAGCCAGGAAGAGATTGTGACGCCATCCCTTCACCTCGGAGACTCGAAGCTACGATGTAAGATTATCGGAGAGCGAAGCTTTGCCAGAGTCGTCTTAATTAGGTTTTTACAGTTTCTATCTATTCTTCCTTTTCATGATGAACTCTATTTCTGTCTTTGAGTATGTCGTTATGAACATGAGTAGCTAAACTCGTAGAGCTTAGACTAGATGAACCCTAAGTGACCCAAGGCTTTAAAGCGGTCACGGATCGGCTGTGATTAGATTTAAAGTTCAATCAGTTTTTGTTTCATGTTTGATTTGTTCTTCGTTGTTCATGTTTCTTGTCTGGATTGATCACCTAGATTAGAGTCTTGTTAAGTTAAGGATAGAAGCGAACGCTCGGCTTACTTTAAAACACCAAATCAACAATTAACCTATTCATTGGAGTGTGCCTTTCGTAGGAACCAGTTAGGGTTAATCCACTGCAAGAGTAACTCATAAATAGTTAGTAATTCCACCAGTTAGTTTAGTCATCGCAAGAAGCGACCGTACTCGGGCGGCTAATTAATCTTGGTAGCTAGATCGGATAGAGTGAACGTTCGCCAGTCTTAAACCTAAGGGTCGGGAGTTATGGTGGTGTCTTAGAATTTGATTGAACGAGAATTGAAATCCGCTGATCTGTTGATTGCCAATGCTAAGGTGAACTAAGGGGGATTCGAAGTTAAGCTTGTCTGTCGTCTTTGTTAAGTCAACCAATCTTTCAATCCGTCTTTCAATTTAAGTTTTAATTTGCTTGCAGTTTCTAGAATAGAAGTCGTGGAACTCACACCACGCACAACGTGTTAAACTTGAGTAATCTGCCTTTACATTTGAGTAGACAATTATTAGAAGACCCGTGGAATATGATCTGCTTAGATTTTTAGCTAAGTGGTTATTTGATACTGCTAAAACTATAGTCATCAAATTGGCGCCGTGCCGGGGAACTTCTATTAATTGTTTGAAAGAAGAACTGGCATTTTATTCTTCTACTGTCCAACTTTCATTTTTCCATCCACTTCGATTTTACACTGGTTGTGCTTGTTTTGTCATTCGTAGGTTGTTCACAGGTTTATGCACCACCGCCCTCTCACGCGCTCTCAAACCGCCAAGAGCGACAAGGCTAAGAGTATAGAGAGACCAGGCAGCTCTGCCCTGCCAAAACAAACACGAATTCCAACAAGAGGCAGAACCAATCCACCTCCATCCGTTACTCCAATTATGATCGAGGAACTGAAGGAGAGTTCCTCATCTTCATCTTCACCGTCATCTTCATCCGCTTCATACACCAAATCACTTTCACCTACTCCATCTCCTAGGATGGGTGATCAGTTACCACCACCACTGGGCGCACCGAAGAGTCTAGCGTACTACAACAAGCCGAGCGCGACTAGCGTTCGATCTTCTATCGCCGTGCCACGCATCGAAGGAGATCCTGACTATGAGATCAAGATTCCTTTCTTGACTATGATCTCAAGGGATCTACAATTTGAAGGCAGGCCACTGGACAATCTGTGCATGCATCTGGCGGATTTCATTGATATCTGCGGCACTTTCAAGAATGGGAATCTCGACAAGAACACTCTATGCTTGAGAGCTTTCCCGTTCTCTCTTAAAGGCGCAGCTAAGAGGTGGCTCACTGGCAAACCACCTGGTCACTACAAAGATTGAATACTCTTGCTCAAGATTTCATCGAAGAGTACTTCCCTCCTTCCAGAACAACAGCTTTCAAGGACAGCATCGCTAGATTTTCTCAAAAGGAAGGAGCGAGCTTTATGAGACTTGGAATGAATTTTAAGAACTTCTCTACAACTATCCTCACCACGGTTTCGAGCAGAGACAGTTAGCTGAATCTTTGCTCGAGGTCTTCGTGAAGAATCTGCTAAATGGGTCAATTCCCTAGCTGAAGGGGATTGCACTACCCTCACACCTGAAGCTTCTCTTCTTCATTTCGCGAACTGTGCTTCCAAGTCAAGGAACTGGGAACGATAATCAGAAGGATCAAGGAGCAAGCTCGATCTTGAAGCAACCATTAAAGCAGAAGTTGAGAAGCATCTGAAGAAGTCTTCTACACCTATCAAGCCGCCAGCAGCCTCTGTCTACATTGCTGATTGCGAGTGGTGTGGAGCTTGTGCTCATAACAGAGGCTGATGCCTGAACTTTGGCAAAGCAGAAGTCTGGTCTACCGAAGAAGTCAATTTCATATCTCAAGGCTTCAGTAACAATCAAAATGGTTATGTTGGCTATCGCAACTACAGACAACAGGGAAATTTCCAAGATCGACCTCCCTACAACGTTGGTGCCAACCAGAACGAAGGCCAGAATCAGAATAGCCGACCAACCGGTCCAGCTCAGGATCAGAAGCCAAACAATCCGACGAGAGGTGTCTACCAGCCGCCGCACCGGAATATGGGTAACTATGGAAATACTCCCGGACAGCAACATCAGAAGGAGAACAAAGTTAACTCGACAAAAAGCTCAATCAGATCATCACCTGACTTGACGATCATTGATGAACCCCCGGTGCCCTGGACCCGACCAGACCTGCCCTTTACCCGGAGCCAAGTCAAAACCTTCAAGACAAGGGTCGCCGCCTATATAGGAGATTGGAGTCGAGCCAAGCATGAAGAACTGGATCAGAGGTTCATCAGAGAAGGATGCACCGTGCTGACCCTTGATGACCGACAGAAATCCCATGAGGAAAACAAATGCCCGAAGGACACTGCCCGGGCCCCGGCGGATACGGCCAACCAGCCCCTGCCTCGGCTAACCCTACTCCACACTCAGAACCTGGTGGACAAGTTGAAGCCAGAAGACTCAGGAGGTCCAAAGACTTGGAAGGAACCTCACTTGTCCGAGGAAATGTCCAGCAAGAAGCCAGAACCGCCCGGCATCACCAAAACCCTAGTATCGGGTCCGGAGCACTTGATGCCGAGCCGGTCACCAGCGCCGAAGGACGCCACCCGGCCGCCCGGTCACCCGGAACCCGCGGTAATTAAGAAATGCCACCGCGCGGGTTCCGGGCACTTTTCCTAGCCGCGTCCGGAGTCCAGCCCGCGCCCGGAGGACTTTCCTAAGCCCGATCGGACACGGACACCCGGTGTGCCCTAATCCACCCGGATTAGGGTTTTGCTCGACTTTGCCGGTTTTAGAGTTTTATTCTCGGACAACTATGTTTATTTTAATATTTTCTTCGGCCTATCTTTTAGGATTATTTTAGTCTT
Source organism: Linum lewisii (assembly GCA_034768395.1). Classification (NCBI taxonomy): domain Eukaryota; kingdom Viridiplantae; phylum Streptophyta; class Magnoliopsida; order Malpighiales; family Linaceae; genus Linum; species Linum lewisii. The sequence goes on from CM068296.1 coordinate 52,661,899, forward strand.
ACCTTTTTAGAGTTGGAGACGGCTTAGGCCACCCTTGTGCTATAAATAGAGGCCTCGGCCATCATTGTAAGACACGTGAAGTCATAATTGAAATTTCAGAACTTTGTTCTTTTCCTTCAAGTCTTTGCTCGTTGTTGCTTAGCTTAAGGTTTGGTTTATCATCAGAGGTTATCACCCTTTGTTGTGGCACCAATTCGACTGAATACCTTGGGGTTCCTAAGTCTATACTTAGTGGATTTCAAGTATTCCCCGCGGTTTCAAAAGTTAGGATTCGTGAAGCTGGTAATATAGTTTTGGGTGTTGAGTCGATCCCTTCCTAGAGGAGGCGGTTCGCATCAGCTGGTATCAGAGCACGGTTCAACTCTTGGACCAACAGTCTATCCCAGTTTTCAGGTTCTTTTACTTGAATTCATATCCTTTAGTTTTCGTTGTTTTCAGTTTCAGAAAAACCCTAAAAAAATCATGCATTGTGTTTGTTCTATTCTTCTACCTTTCTTTAAGTTTTTGTTGTGAGAAAAAGCTGTGGCCGATCAAAGAAAAGAAAAAGAAAAGAAAAGAAAAGAAAAATCAAAGGTCTCAAAAATTGACCTAGCAAAAAAAAAAAAAAAGCAAGGCCACGTTCACAAGCAAGGTGGTAGAATAAGTTCAAGAAGAGGGGTTTTTCATAAGTTAGCTACTAGCTTTCGCACTACTAGCTCTCTTGGTAGAACACCCAAATTTGTATGTCTTGTCATCCCACGCCCTAACTCAAGATTCTGGCCCCTAGAAATCTGAAACCCTAGGTATAAGGTCTTGTTAGTGTCATTGGTAGACTTAGACTGCATAGCTTCGAAGAAACTTGCAACTACTTGAATTGAGATTGACTTTGTTTTGAAAATTTCAAATAAAACCCTAATTTGAGTGACTTGTTAAAAAAAAAATTCATACACGAGTGGTAAGAAAACGAGTGTGTGAGGTTCAATTGAGAGATTTTGTGAGGTCCTTTGTTCGTGACTAACCATGGCAGACGAGAGAATCAATGCTTTTGATGCCCGGTTGACCGCCATGGCTGAAAACATAGCCCGAATCGCCGAGCAGTTCGGAGCCACGAATGGAGATGGCCCCCGGCGGCCAAGGAGGAATGAGCAGGAAGAAGATGATGATGTGAGCAGCCTGAAGCTCAGTGTGCCTAAATTTACTGGCAAAACCAACCCCGACGACTACATTGATTGGGAGAGGGCCATGGAGGATTTCTTTGAGTGCCACAACTATTCCGAGAGGAAAAAGGTAACCCTAGCCACACTAGAGTTTACTGACTATGCTGCCTTGTGGTGGTCTCAACTCAGGAATCAGATCAGGAAAGAGGAAGAGGACCCCGTCCTTACTTGGAGGAGTCTCAAAAGAAAGATGAGGAGGAAGTTTGTACCGAGTAGCTACAACCGAGACTTGCACACCAAGCTTCGATCCTTGAAGCAAGGGAGCATGACGGTTGAGGAATACAACAAGGAGATGGAAATCTTGGTTGCACGGCTTGACCTGAGTGAGGATGAAGATGCCAAGATAGCCCGTTTCACCGGAGGGTTGCAAAGAGAGATTCTACACCAAGTCAATATTCTCAACTTTGCTGACTATGATGACTTGATCAACGTAGCTACTAGGGTTGAGAAGGAGCTGAAGAACGGTCTTGGAAGAAGGACTACCCCGCCGCCATCGATCAGTGCCCTGGTGAGAGGAGACCGAAGCGCCGGCCACACCCCATACCGGCCAAACCCTAGCCGGAGCGCCGGATCGCGACCAAACCCTAACCAAGGGTCGGCATCACGGGTAAACCCTAATCCCGGTTCAAAAATCCCTACTACTAACGCTCGGCCAAGTGCCATTGTGTGTTTTAAGTGTCATGGTAGGGGTCACATAGCAAGGGACTGCCCTAACACCCGAACCATGGTGCTTAGAGAGGGAGAAGTCGTGACAGACGACGAGGAGGAACCAATGATTGAAGAATTGGAGGGAGAGTCGAGTGAAGGAGAAGAAGTTGAGATAGAAGGCTTGGAAAAATTCTCAGCCTTCAGCAGTCGAGTGATCACCCCAGCACTGCCCCAGCACAGTGCCCAGCACTGCCCCAGCACAGTGCCCAGCACTGCCCCAGCACAGTGCCCAGCACTGCCCCAGTACTGCCCCAGCACTGCCCCGGCACAGCGCCCAGCACTGCCCCAGCACAGCGCCCAGCACTGCCCCGGCCCAGCACCCAGCACTGCCCCGGCCCTGCACTCCGCGCTGCCCCGGCACCGCACCCAGTACTGCCCCGGCCCAGCACCGGCCCTGCCCCGACCTAGCATCACGACTGCCCCGGACATCCTGTCCGCGCCGAATGATGTCAATCGGCCCACCCCGGGTCTTTTGAACATTCCCTCGCCCAATCCTGACCTGAAGAAAGCCGGAGGGCTCTTTGACGACCTGAAGCCAAGCGTCGGCCCCGACGACCACCCGGCGCCCCCGACGGTCATGAATCCGACGGCCACCCGCCCCCGGGTTCAATTTTCAGCCGTCTCCCGGCGGATCCTTAGTGCACAACCTAAAGAAGATGGTTGGGAACAAAGGGACAACCTGTTCCATACCAGGTGTGTGATTTTAAATAAAGTTTGCAATTTGGTTATTGACGGTGGAAGTTGTACAAATGCAGTGAGTTGGGAACTTGTCAAGGGTTTGGGAATTACTACTCACCCACATCCTAAGCCCTATCGCCTGCATTGGCTAAGCAATACTGGAGAGTTGAAGGTCAATAAACAGGCACACATTCCTTTGAGCATTGGAAGATACAAGGACGTGGTGCTCTGTGACGTAGTTCCCATGGAAGCTGCCCACGTCTTACTTGGAAGACCGTGGCAATTTGACAGATACTCACAACATGATGGGAGGACCAACAAGTATCAACTTCTACATGGAGACACCACATTCAAGCTGAAGCCACTATCCCCTACCGAGATACTCAAGGATCAAATAGAGAGAAAGGTGAGCCGAGAGAAAAAAGAGAAAGAGCTCAAGAAAAGAGAGATGAGAGAAGAAAAGAGTGAACCCTCAAAAGAAAAAGGAGCAAAAACAGAATCAAGCTCAAAAACAGAATTTCATGATCCTAGGGATCAAAGAGCTCAAAAGAGAGAGGGTGAGCGGAGAGAAAACCTGTTAGCTAAACCTAGTGAGATCAAACAAACCCTAGTATCTAGGAAATCCCTCGTGGTCATTCTTTACAAAGAATGTTTGATCTCTAACCCTAACACTTCTCTCCCTAGTGTTGTGTCTTCACTTTTGCAGGATTTCAAAGATGTTTTTCCCAAAAACATCCCTAGTGGATTACCCCCAATCCGAGGCATTGAGCATCAAATCGACCTTGTACCGGGAGCAACACTCCCTAACAAAGCTGCCTATCGGACCAATCTAGAGGAAACAAAAGAAATCCAACAACAAATTGAAGACTTGATGGACAAGGGATATGTAAGGGAGAGCATGAGCCCATGTGCTGTTCCTGTCATCCTTGTGCCTAAAAAGGAAGGAACTTGGAGGATGTGTGTCGACTGCCGAGCCATCAATAACATCACAGTTAAGTACCGACACCCCATCCCTAGGTTAGATGATATGCTTGATGAATTGCATGGGTCAACAATCTTTTCTAAAATAGATTTGAGATCAGGCTATCACCAAATCCGAATGAAGGAAGGTGATGAATGGAAAACTGCCTTTAAAACTAAACTAGGATTGTATGAGTGGATGGTCATGCCCTTTGGATTGACTAATGCACCTAGTACCTTCATGAGGTTGATGAATCAAGTCCTTAGGCCTTTCATAGGAAAATTTGTAGTAGTTTATTTCGATGACATCCTAATCTACTCAAAAACCCTAGAAGATCACCTAGGTCACTTGAAATCTGTCCTCGAAACCCTAAGACAAGAACAACTATATGCAAATATGGAAAAGTGCACTTTTTGCACCGATCATCTTGTGTTTCTTGGTTTTGTTGTTAGCTCTACAGGAATTAGAGTTGATGAGGACAAGATCGAAGCAATCAAGTCGTGGCCAACCCCAAAGAACATCACTGATGTCCGAAGCTTCCATGGACTTGCAAGCTTTTATAGAAGATTTGTGAGGGACTTTAGCACCATAGCTGCCCCTCTCACGGCTGTCATCAAAAAGAATGTTCCTTTCCATTGGGGAGCACCTCAAGAGGCAGCCTTCGAAAACCTCAAGAAGAAACTCACCGAAGCCCCCTTACTTAAGCTACCCGATTTCTCAAAACCTTTTGAAATCGAGTGTGATGCTTCGGGAGTAGGAATTGGCGCCGTGTTGATGCAAGAAGGAAGACCTATCGCCTATTTCAGTGAGAAATTGAGTGGTGCCACCCTCAATTACCCCACCTACGACCAAGAATTGTATGCCCTAGTCCGAGCCTTGAAGACTTGGCAACATTATTTGTGGCCCAAGGAGTTCATAATCCGCACCGACCATGAATCTCTCAAATACCTAAAGGCTCAACACAAATTGAACAAAAGACATGCACGGTGGGTGGAGTTCATTGAATCTTTTCCTCACATCATCCACTACAAGCAAGGTAAGGAGAATGTGGTAGCCGATGCCCTTTCTCGGAGGTATGCCCTAATCACTACTTTAAGTTCTAAGTTCCTTGGTTTTGAGCATATCAAAGATTTGTATGTGACTGACCCCGACTTTAAAGACATCTTTGAGTCTTGCTCACATGTAGGGTTTGAGGATTACTATAGGCAGAATGGGTACCTGTTCAAAGGACCTAAGCTTTGCTACCCGAGCCATTCAAGCCGAACCCTAGTCATAAGAGAAGCACATGGAGGAGGTCTCATGGGTCACTTTGGAGTTGCCAAAACCCTAGCTTGCCTTAAAGAGCACTTCTACTGGCCTAGGATGCGGAAAGAAGTAGAGAAGATCATCAGCCAATGTGCCAAATGCCAACGAGCTAAGTCCCACCTTCAACCCTTTGGTTTATACACTCCTTTGCCTATCCCCGAACACCCTTGGGTGGACATATCTATGGATTTTGTTCTAGGATTACCTAAGTCTAAGAAAGGCAAAGATTCCATTTTTGTGGTGGTAGATAGGTTTTCAAAAATGGCTCATTTCATTGCATGCCATAAGGTTGATGATGCATCCCACATAGCTGACTTATTCTTTGGAGAGATAGTTAGACTCCACGGCGTTCCTAAGACCATAGTTTCTGACCGAGACTCAAAATTCCTAAGCTACTTTTGGAAAACTTTGTGGGCTAAACTAGGAACCAAACTTATGTTTTCCACAACCTGCCACCCTCAAACAGATGGCCAAACCGAGGTTGTCAACCGGTCTCTTTCCCAAATGCTTAGAGCCATCATTAAGTCCAACCTTAGGACTTGGGAGGACTGTTTACCCATGTAGAGTTTGCCTACAACCGATCGGTCCACTCAGCCACCCAATACTCCCCCTTTGAATTGGTCTATGGTTTTAACCCTCTAACTCCATTGGATTTATCACCATTGCCTATACATGAGTTTTTGGATGCAGATGGACACACCAAGGCTGAATATGTTCGGAAGCTTCATGAGAAAGCCAAAGCCAACATTGAAAGGAGAACGGCTCAATACCTCAGGAATGCAAACTGAGGGAGAAAGGAGAAGATCTTCCAACCTGGCGACCAAGTGTGGATTCACTTCAGAAAGGATAGGTTTCCTGAACAAAGAAGATCCAAGCTGCTACCAAGAGGAGATGGACCCTACACTGTCCTTGAAAGGATAAACAACAATGCTTATGTTTTAGATTTGCCTAACACCTATGGTGTGAGTGCTACTTTTAATGTTGCTGACTTAACTCCTTTCTATGATGATGATTTTGTAGAAACAGATTCGAGGACGAATCCTTCTCAAGAAGAGGGGAATGATGAACCCCCGGTGCCCTGGACCCGACCAGACCTGCCCTTTACCCGGAGCCAAGTCAAAACCTTCAAGACAAGGGTCGCCGCCTATATAGGAGATTGGAGTCGAGCCAAGCATGAAGAACTGGATCAGAGGTTCATCAGAGAAGGATGCACCGTGCTGACCCTTGATGACCGACAGAAATCCCATGAGGAAAACAAATGCCCGAAGGACACTGCCCGGGCCCCGGCGGATACGGCCAACCAGCCCCTGCCTCGGCTAACCCTACTCCACACTCAGAACCTGGCGGACAAGTTGAAGCCAGAAGACTCAGGAGGTCCAAAGACTTGGAAGGAACCTCACTTGTCCGAGGAAATGTCCAGCAAGAAGCCAGAACCGCCCGGCATCACCAAAACCCTAGTATCGGGTCCGGAGCACTTGATGCCGAGCCGGTCACCAGCGCCGAAGGACGCCACCCGGCCGCCCGGTCACCCGGAACCCGCGGTAATTACAGAAATGCCACCGCGCGGGTTCCGGGCACTTTTCCTAGCCGCGTCCGGAGTCCAGCCCGCGCCCGGAGGACTTTCCTAAGCCCGATCGGACACGGACACCCGGTGTGCCCTAATCCACCCGAATTAGGGTTTTGCTCGACTTTGCCGGTTTTAGAGTTTTATTCTCGGACAACTATGTTTATTTTAATATTTTCTTCGGCCTATCTTTTAGGATTATTTTAGTCTTACCTTTTTAGAGTTGGAGACGGCTTAGGCCACCCTTGTGCTATAAATAGAGGCCTCGGCCATCATTGTAAGACACGTGAAGTCATAATTGAAATTTCAGAACTTTGTTCTTTTTCCTTCAAGTCTTTGCTCGTTGTTGCTTAGCTTAAGGTTTGGTTTATCATCAGAGGTTATCACCCTTTGTTGTGGCACCAATTCGACTGAATACCTTGGGGTTCCTAAGTCTATACTTAGTGGATTTCAAGTATTCCCCGCGGTTTCAAAAGTTAGGATTCGTGAAGCTGGTAATATAGTTTTGGGTGTTGAGTCGATCCCTTCCTAGAGGAGGCGGTTCGCATCAATCATGATAGTCAGTTCAAAGCTCAAGCTCTCCTCAACCAAGAGCAGATTGCTTCCGGTCAAAGAATAGAGCATGCAGTGAACCAGATCTCTAGTATGCTAGCATCCAGTCGACCATATGGCCAACTTCCAAGCCAAATCGAGCCGAATCCAAGAAAGGAGCAAGCTAAGATGGTGTCTATTCAAAACCCGACAAACTCACCTATTAATGATTCTTCTAATTTGTGCAGGACCAATGAAGCTCTGGAGAAGAAGGAAGCAAAGGAAGAGACGCCTAAGGAGTATTATCCTCCTCTTGTGATGTGAACAGCTACAACCGTGGGCAGATGACCCTTAAACACCACAAGCTGATGATCGTATCAAGAAACTTTCGGAACCGGGGATGGAAGAGGACTTTGACCCGCTAGCTATAAAGAGCTAGGAACCAGAAGTATCAAGTCGAAGACGCCACTTCAGAAGATGGATGCTTCTGACGATAAGTCGATCCTTCAGTATTGCAACATGCAAATACAATAAGGGTTTCAAGAACAAAGTTCTATAAAGGGGTTGTTTATTTCAAAAAGGTTGTTGAGTACAAAGGGTGGCCGCGGCCTCCTTATATAGTTGAGGGAACAAGCTTCCTCCCTAAACACTACTTCCTAAATAAGAATAAAATAAAGAAATAAAAAGAGTCCTAATTAAACTACTAAAAAGGACTTAACCTAATCCTAATATTTTCTAAGAAGGAGGCTAAATTCGTAGCCTTATTCCACAAGGAAAAGACTACTTCCTAAACAATAACTCTAAAAAGGAAAAGATGGAAATTCCTAAAAAACAGCTAAACGGGTTCGGGGAAAAATAGCCAAATAAATACTAAATGAAATAGGAAAATTATCCCCTTTTGCAGATCACTGGTACACGTCATGGGTTTCAACTTTCATGTTGGGCTTCAGCCCAAATTATATCTCTAGGTAGCCCAAATTCGTCCATCTTTGTCAGACTAGAAATCTGCCCAAAACCGGGAAATCCTAGCTTGATTAGGATTCCTCGTTCGGATGTACTTGGCTTCTTCTCTCCATTTCCCGTATCATGAATGGTAGTTCATCCCTACTTGGATCAGGCTCAGGTGGTGGCCTGATCACAGCTCCTAGCATAGGCTTCCTCGGGTCAGCATCCGAGGGGTTCTCTTTGGTGCTCCATCCATGCTCTACTAGGACTTGGCCTAGCTCTTTCTCTTTCGATACTTCTCCAAATTGAGCTCCGTTTGTTGGAGAGTAATCCTTGGGCCATAAGGATTCCAGTGCTTATGGAAAATCCCAAAAGGCACGGGTCAATTGTTCGTTGGGCCAAAAGTGCTCCTCTGACGGGCGCTGACATGGGCCCTGTGCCCGTGGTAGGCTTAGCTTGGGGCCTTCTCCAAATCTGTCCAGGACTTTGGAGTTCTGATCCGAGCCTTCTTCCCAGAGTACTGTAGGGATGTCTTCAGGAAGGTCTTTGCTCCGGGGGCCCGTGGGGGTTGGCATGGGGCCTAGGCTGGGTGCTAGGCTTGGCCCGGGGCCCGGGTTGGGGCTCGGCGTCAGCATCAGCTCCTCGAGGGACATTAGTCTGACTCTGGCTGGCGTAGGAGCTGGCCTTGGGGACTGGTTGAGGATCAGCATCCTCCTAGGTGCATCTTCTGGCTCCGGGGCTTGGGCTCTTCTAGGCTCTGGGGGGGTGCTGCTGTAGGCCTAGGGCCGGTGTACTCTCGGGCCGGCATCAGTGTTGGGGCCGGATCGGCATCCGTCGTGTCCAAGTCGGGCTTGGTAGCCAGGATCACATCATCCCCCTCTTCTTGAAAAGGATTCGTCCTCGAATCCGGGCCTAATAATCCTTTAGAAATAATAAAAAAAATTACAGGGGCGTATAGGACTTGACCTAGTTGTTCATGGGCGCTCCTTGGGGGTTCGGACCGCACCGGGGCTGGTACGGGTGCTCCAGGCTTGGGCCTGAGGTCTTCGGGCCATACCGGGGCTGGTATGGGGTTCTGGGCTCGGGCACCTGTGGGTACCGGGGATTGGTACCTGAGCTCGTGCTGGTGCACGGGCTAGGGCTCGGGTCGGGGCTCGAGCCTAGGCTCGTGCTGTGGCACAGTGTCGGTCCTCGGGGCTGGTGTCGGGGCTAGGGCCGGGGCTGGGGCCGAGGCTAGTGCCGGGGCTGGGCGCGGGGGCGTCGGGGCGCCAGGGCTGGGTGCTCAGGCGCCGGGGCTAGGCGCTCGGGCGCTGGGCGCCGGTCGAGCGCTTGGCGTTGGACGCCGGTCGGGTGCTGGGATCCGTGGAGTGACCCCGGGCAGCCGACCGGCTGAGAAAGCCTATTCCTACACCCCGCCGGGGTCACCTACGAAGGGAAAGGCATTAGGGCCTTATAAGAAGCGCTTGGAACCTTGACAGCCTCCAAGCCTACCCCCACGGAGGTTCATCAAGCCCCAACAGGCGGTAAGATTCAAGTACAGTCCTGCCCGAAGGGCTTTACAAGCATGAATGAGCGTCCGAACCCATTCTGCCCTAACTTGGGCCCCAGCGCTCGAAGCAGCCAAGGAGCCTAGCTTACCCGGCACCTCGGGCACTAAATCTAAGGACCTAGGAGGTGTTATAAAACCCTAGGATCCTCTAGATGCCTTATTGGAGGAATGCCGACTGAAGAGAGCCGAGCACTAGTAAGAAGAAGCCCCAGTCGGCCCCGCCCCGAGTGCTCCTCCAGCCCTAGCACCAAGGATGGGCTTCCAAGACCTCAAGGAACGGATGACCACCTTAGGGGAACCTCTAAGGGCCTTCCTGGATGACTGGGAGAAGCAGGGAAGGAAAGGCTTGGGTGTACATGGAGAAGGCCTGAAGGCAGACTACCCCCGGGCGCCAGCCCCGGCCTCGGAGGGGCCCCGGTCGGGCCTTAGCACCCAGCCAGCAGGGGACTCAGCCCCTAGGAGGATTACCACATGCCCTCAACCCCATACAAGGCCTGGAGCCAAGCCTAGGAGCAAAGAAGGAAATGAGGAAATGGGAAGAGGACCGAACGGGCAAGTCGAGAAGGAACCCCGGATGCCAAGCAGCATCAGCATCAGACCCGCCGGAGCCCAACATCAGGAGCCCCAAGCATTTCCAAGCCCGAGCAGCCGACGCCGCCGCCAATTCTAAGCCCGATAGCAAAGGTGGCGCCGACTTTCCTAATCCGGCCCGCGCGTGAGCGACAAGCCCGACCGGATCCGCCGGATCCGTTGGTTTAGGGTTTTTAGGATGTTTTTATTTATTTAAGTCTTTTTAAGTGTTGGACTCAGATTTTCCCTTTTAGTTTCGATTCTTTAGGACCAAGTAAGTATTATTATATTCTAAATAAGACTCTAGGATAATATTTTATTATTTTTAGAGTTTCTTTCCTAGTAGGTATCGTGAGCCTGTTCACGAGTTCCTCTTTTATAAATAAGAGGCCTCGGCCTCATTGTAACAATCAACCTTTTTCGAATCAATCAATTAAACAGAACTTTGTTTTTCAATTCTTTAGTTTTATGCTGCGTGCATAGCTTAGAATAGGTGTTATCAACAGAAGCATCCATCTTCTATCGTGGAGCCATTCCTGGACACTACGGGTTCCCGGTTACATATAATTGAGGGGTCCTAGTACTTTCCCACCCCGGTGCCGACTGTCGATCGAGCGAAGGTCCGAGACTTGCGGTGGTTAGGGTCGTCTGCCCACGGTTGCGGTGGTTCACACCAGTTTTGGTATCAGAGCTTCGGTTCAACTCGAGGAACCACAATCTATCCCAGTCTTCAGGTTTGAAACCCTGGATTCACATCCTTTACTTTCAGTCTTAGAAAATCTTGAGAAAAAAAACCCTACCTATTTTTTTCGTGTTATTAGAAAATTAGTCTAGAAAATCCCATCTATTTTTCATTCTTGTTCGAAGCATTGTAAGAAAAAAAAGAAAAGAAAACAAAAAGAAAGGCAATCTGCCCTAGGGTTTCCCGTTCATTATAGGTTGATCTTAAGAAGAGGGGTAGATAGATATATTTGCTTCCCTGTATTATCAACTAACATGGCAGACGAGAGAATCAACCACATGGAGGCCAACGTTCTCAACATCACTCAAACTCTAGCCACGCTACAAGAAGCTCTAGCTCGGATGGAAAGGAGAGCGGCTGAGCAGAAGTATGAGAGGGAGAGACCCCACGGCGACCGAGATCAGGAGGAAAGAAGACCACCCCAAGACGTCGATGATGATGTGAGCAGCCTTAAGCTCACTATGCCTAAATTCAACAGGAAAGCCAATGCCGACGACTACTTGGACTGGGAAAGAAGCATGGAGGACTTCCTGGACTGCCACAACTACTCCGAGAGGAAGAAAATCAAGGTGGCCACCCTGGAGTTCACTGACTATGCCGCTTTATGGTGGAGTCAGTACCGGAGGCAAAACCTACGAGAGGAGGAAGAATCTGTTAGAACTTGGGTGGAGTTAAAAAAGAGAATGAGGAAGAGGTTTGTACCGGCAGCTTACACTAGAGACTTGCACATCAAGTTACAAACTCTGAGGCAAGGAAGCATGTCCGTGGAGGAGTACAACAAGGAAATCGAGATACTCGTGACGAGACTCGATCTTCAGGAGGATGAGGAGGCCAGGATAGCAAGGTTTACCAACGGCCTACAAAGGGACATCATGCATCAAGTCAACATCCTTCACTATGTTGACTACGATGATTTAGTGGCCTTGGCAATCCGAGTGTTGAGGGAAATCAAGAATGGCTTCGGTAAGAGGCCTGCGCCACCCGCCACTAGCACCTAGAAGGGAACTGCCAGCACCAGCCAGCCCCCATGGAGATCCGGCCCTAACCGGGCCCAAGGCGGCAGGCCGAACCCTAGCCCCGCCACCAACCGGGTAACACCGAGCATCGTCCCTACTGTACCGAGTACTAACCCTAGGCCTAGCGGCATTGTTTGTTTTAAATGTCAAGGCCGAGGACATGTGGCAAGGGAATGCCCCAACCAAAGGGTAATGGTGCTCAAGGAAGGAGAAGTCGTCACCGACGACGAGGAAGAAGAAGCAAAGGAAGAGAAGGAAAAAGACTTCAAGAGTGGAGAGGACCTTCAGCCCAAAGTCTTGGCAGAACGCCCTGGCCGAGCCATACATCCCTGGCGTCAGACCGGCTCAACAGCAGCACCCAGCCAGCATCGGGTCAACCCCGAGCCAGCACCCGGTGCCCTACGGATCGGTACCTGAGCATCCACTGGCCAGCCTTTTACTGGTGCAAGAGCGGCATCCGGACACCCCTAGGCCCCCGAGGGACATCCAGGCTGTCCGCGACATGCACACAGAGGAAGTATCTCACCGACTCTTGAGACTGGCACCCATCCGGATCCGTCTACCCCCAAGAGCGGCGGCTACAGAAAAAAGCCCGAGCGGCGGCTCAAGGAACGGATGACCACCTTAGGGGAACCTCTAAGGGCCTTCCTGGATGACTGGGAGAAGCAGGGAAGGAAAGGCTTGGGCGTACATGGAGAAGGCCCAAAGGCAGACTACCCCCGGGTGCCAGCCCCAGCCTCGGAGGGCCCCGGTTGGGCCTTAGCACCCAGCCAGCAGGGGACTCAGCCCCTAGGAGGATTACCACATGCCCTCAACCCCATACAAGGCCTAGAGCCAAGCCTAGGAGCTTCTCATAAGAATTTATTACCAAGGTCGTATTCCACGAGGTCCTCTCATAAGCTAATACTCACAAAATTCATGAACGGTCTAAACATTTGAATTGAGGTTTGGTTTTGAAAGAGAACTAATCAAAAGCATGAACAAACAAGTTAAGACTAACAAGTAAAATTGAGGATCAAACAAGAGAGAAGGGAATTTAGCTTAGCAAGGGGTTTCTTCAAGCTCAAGGTTCATGAAAGCTGGATTGAATCTCAAGCAACGATGTGTAAACTAATGACCATACATTTCACTCCAGTAGAATCAATGAAATCTCGCACAATTCTCTACTCCTAGACCAAATGCACCATGCTCTCGCTATGTGAACAAAGGTAGTGGAGTGCCTTAACTTGCTCAATGAAATGCCAAAAACTTGAATTCTATGCTAACATTCATCTAGCACAAGGTAAATGATGCAAAACACTCTCATGTCAATCATATAACACTAGTCTAGCAATCAAAAGGGTCTTTCAACCTTCAAATGAGAGAAAACTAAATGCACACCAAGTGTTTGATAAAATGCCAACAAGGAAAAACAAGCTCAAAATGGTTGCAATTGTATAATCCAATCTCTCAAATCAGCCAATTACAATCCTACAACCTTAGATCAACATCAATCAATCATTCTCATGTATTGAAAGACATAAACAAAGTATCAAGGAACAATTCAAGTCCCAATAACAACAAGCACAAGGTCTAGGATCATCATCTTACACAAATGGCTATGAGAAACTCAATCCATACAATCAATCATCTATCCTAGCTTGATCCATCCCCCACTAAACTAAACCTAAGCTTAGCCTAGCATAACCATGGTAGAAACCTGAAATTGAGGAGAGGAGACCATCCTTGCTTCCATGGAGGATCTTCCTACTTGGCTCTTCAAGCTCCAATCCAAGGTGTGGAAGGCTTTACTTAGAATCTTGATCTTCAATTTGATCAACAAAAGAGGGAGGATGATGTTTGGTTTAGAAGAAGTGGCTGATCCCCAATTGGGAGATGAAAGAAAAAGAGTGGCTGTCGAGTGTGTAATTATGATTCTCCCCTAATTTCCGTCCGCTGCCGCTTTAAATAGCACGCTGGAATTGCCTGGTATTTTCGGCGAAAATTCTACAAGATTTTCGACGAAAATGTCTTTGAAAAACACCGAGCGGTTTGGTTTTTCTTCACAGATTTTCGGCGAAAACTCTAAAAGAGTTTTCGCCGAAAATCTCTTCATAAATCGAATGACTGCCTTCTGCCTTCCTTCTGTTTGCAATTGCCGAGAGTTTACGGAGAGAACTATAAGGTTCTCGCCGAAAACTTAAGTATAACACCGTGCATTTTTTCCGATTTTGCAACGTCCATATCTCCTCCATCCTAGCTCCGATTGACCTCTCGTTTGATCCTACGTGCTCCTTATCACCAGTACAACAATGCCAAAACCTGAAAATGCAAAGACAACAACTCCAATAGACATAAAATTGGCCTCAAAGTGGCAACCGGGCAACAAAATGGCACATTGCATAAAACTTCAATAAAGGCATATTAATCATAGCAAAATGAGATCAAACATGGGAGATCCCTAGGCTAATCAAGGACTAAAAGTGCACTAAATATGATCACATCAAATTCCCCTACGAGTAAGCTTTGCTTGTCCTCAAGCAAATGAATTAGAAAACATCCAAGTCCACAAATGACAAGATCGGTCACATTGAGATTCAAACGATAACAATTTGGCTTAAACTGTTCCACGAAAAAACTTAACCTACACATGCCAGAACGTCAACAAAACAAGTATAGACCTCACTAATATCTGCACACTTCAAGTAGTGGTTAATTGGGATACAGAAAAACCGACCACGATAACACCAATTCTAATTAGAAGGACTTGAACTCGGGAGATGGAACGGATAAGGCGGGGGTAAGAGAATTTTTGAGAGTGATGAGTGATCATGATGTGGCTATCGACTCGACTTTATCCGCTTCTAGACCGCACTTCACAAACTCGGGCATAGGATCAAGGGCTACATTTTAGAACTCTTTTTTTTTCTTTTCTTTCCATTTTCATCATTTATTTTTTTCTTCTCTTTTTCTTACTGCATACTAGTCCTCGATCCAACACTTCACTTAGGTGTTGAACCTGCCTAGCTCACAGCTTTTGCCTTTGCTAGTGCTCAACTTGACACTTCACTTAGGTGCCGAGCTTGCCTAGCTTTTCTTTTCTTTTGAGCATTTTCTTTCCAAATTAGCCACTTGATCCTTAGCCCCTTACAACTTCAATTACAAGATTTCGAATTGGATTCCATCTAATCTCAAACCACAATCACGAGGGACCAAAAAGGTGAAGAAAAACATGGAAAAGGGGTGAAAATTCTGATTGCCTTCATCATCTTAGACCGGTGTTATCGAGTGGTACAAAAACACGTATCAAACCAATCAACCAACATACAAGAGTGATAAAATCTCTGTTCTGGCCTAGACTCATTTGATATTAGCTCCAGCATGCTGGTTATAGGTTCTAAGTAGGACAGTCTAAACGTCATCGTGAAAGCTTGAAGTCAATTAAACACCAAAAGTCAAGAACCGAATGATTCTACAATAGAGGAATTCGACATTCAATCAAGATCATGCAACTCATCAAAGTATAGCATTACATCTCTACCACGAATAATCACACCAAACCTCAAACTCCCCTACGACTAACATGAGCATTGCCCTCAATGATCAAGAGAGAGAGGGTAAGGTGGAACGAAGATACCGCGTTGGTAGAGAGGAGCATATGACGCCAAAGTAGAGGAAGAGTCCCATGACGCACATTGTGAAGAGTGATCCGCCTAAGTGCTTGCCAACATCTTATTCAACGAACTAAAACAACACAAAAACATAAAAGCGAAAAAGTAAGGATAACATGGGTTGCTGATAAAAGCGGGTTTACCAAGGTCGTATTCCACGGGGTTCTCTCAATGGCCTCTACTCACATTCCTCGTAGACGGTCTATTCATTTGAAAGGAGTTTTGATTTGAAATAGACATTAAAAACTTAAAGGAAACTAAAAGGAAGAAAGAAAAATAAAGTGGTGCAAATCAAAGACAAAGGGGTTCTCTTGGTGGGTAGTTTCATCATGCTCAAGATGACTAATTGAACAAACAAGCCAATTAAGATCGAGTTTGCATTCGGATGACCATGCATTTCACTTTAATAGACTCGATGCACTCTCGTAGCACCTAATCCCTATCCTAATACCACTCAACTTAGGCTCTCGCTCTCAAGCTAAGTGAAAAAGGATGCATTCTAAGTGTTTGATGAAATGCCAAGACTCAAGACCCTCTCTTAAGACTCTATGACCACAAGGCTAGGCATAACACTCTCATATCAATGCCCTAACACTAAGAGATTCACCAAAAAGCCTTTTCAAACTCAATTGAATGAAAATCCACATGCACACCAAGTGTTCGATAAAATGCCCAAGAGAGAAATCAAGTGAAAATGGTTGAAATAAGATGATCTAATCTCTTAGAACACACTCACTTCAATCCCTAGACCTACAATCTATGCAATCCAAGCACTCTCATGCATCAAATCACAATGAATGGACCAAATCAAGAAAACATGGCATAAAATGGCATTAAGAACAAGTCTAGGAATCATCCTCATACAACCAAGATCAATCATGGCAAGTTCTATACAAAAATCCCTCTATCATAGCACAACTAATCTACCCATCCAAGATGAACCCTAGAAACTCAGCCACACATGGCCAAGGGAGTAAAGAGAAAAGATGGAAGAATGGTCACCAAGAACACCATGGATGAATCCTTGAGATGATCTTCACTTCTCCACTTGTAAGCACTTCTCCCAAGGTTTGTTGGCTTCAATCCTAGCTCCAATGGCTTCAAATTGCTCCAAAAACGTGCTCTAGGGTTTGAGGGTTCGTGGAAATGTGTTTGGGGTTCAAGAGATATCAAAGAATTTTCAAAATGGCCAAAAACAAGAGTATTTATAGTGCAGGGGACAGTGCACAGCGTGCACCCCTGCACGGCGTGCACAGTGCACGGCGTGCACCCCTGCACGGAGTGCACATCTGCACGGCGTGCACCCCTGCACTCTGCAAAAAACCCGATCTTGCAAGGCTCATATCTCCCTCGTCCGGCCTCCAAATGACCTCCCGTTTGCTCCTATGCGCTCCTTGTCATCCGTACTTTTGAAGCCATAACCTGAAAATGTACAGAGGCAACTCTAATAGACCACGAATTTGGCTCCAAAGTGGCAACCGGACAACAAAATGACACTTTGCACAAAATCTCAAATAAAAGCATAAAAGTCATGTCATTTCACGAATAAACACGGGCATATCATAGGTCATTCATAAGCTTAAAATGCACTAATTAAAGTCACATCAAATTCCCCTACGACTAAGCTTTGCTTGTCCTCAAGCAAATAAATTAGAAAACATCCAAGTTCACAAATGACAAGTTCGGTCCATTGAGATTCAAGCAATCACAATTTAGCTTAAACTGTTCCACGAACAAACTAAACCTACACATGCAAGAACATCAACCAAACAAGTCTAAACCTCACTAATTTCTGCACACTTCAAGTAGTGGTTGATTGGGACACAGCAAAACCGACCACGACAACACCAACTCTAATCAAAAGGACTTGAAATCGGAACATGGATCGTGAGTCGTGAATGTGATTATGATGTGGCTATCGACTCGACTTCACCCGCTTCTAGATCCGCACTTTACAAAACTCTGGCTAGGATCAAGGGCTACATTTGAGAACTCTTTTTCTTTCTTTTCTTTTCTTTTCATTTCCATTTTTCTTTCTTTTTTTTCTTACTGCATACTAGTGCTCGATTCAACACTTCACTTAGGTGTTGAACCTGCCTAGCTCACAGCCTTTGCCCTTTTGGTTAGTGCTCAACCCGACACTTCACTTAGGTGCCGAGCTTGCCTAGCTTTTCTTTTGAGCATTTTTTTTTTCACAATTTAGCCACTTGATCCTTAGCCCCTTACAACTTCCACACAAGATTTCGAATTGGATTCCGTCTAATCTCAAGCCACAATCACGAAGGATCAAAAAGGGTAAAGAAAGACATGGAAAAGGGTGAAAATTCTGATTGCCTTCATCATCTTAGACCGGTGTTATCGAGCGGTACAAAAACACGTATCAAACCAATCAACCAACATGCAAGAGTGATAAAATCTCAGTTCTGGCCCAGACTCATTTGATATTAGTGCTAACATGCTGGTTATAGGTTCTAAGTGGAACAATCTAAACATCATTGTGAAGGCTTGAAGTCAATTACACACCGAAAGTCAAGAACCGAACGATTCTACAATAGAGGAATTCGATATTCAATTAAGATCATGCAACACATCAAAACATAGCTTTAGACTTCTACCGACAAATAATCACACCAAATCTCAAACTCCCCTACGACTAACATGAGCATTGTCCTCAATGATCAAGAGAGATAGAGGATAAGGTGGAACGAATATACCGCGCGGTGAAGAAGAGAAGCCGGAGATGGAATCCCGTGTCAAGTAACCTGTTCAGGACGAGGACCTGAATCAGGGGTACCTGTAGAAAACAAGGGAGGGCACACCACTCAAACACAACCCATAGTCGACAAGATGAGAGTACGGATGAGATGTGTGATCCAACAACACGACAAGTTCAATGCCAGAAATGAAAAGAGAAACTCAGAAGTCAAACACAACAAAACATGCAGTCATAAACAGAAATAAAAGAAAGGAAAAATCCAAAGTCCTGAGAAGTGGTGAGTGATCCTGCAGCTCTCAGTGGGGTGGTGGTCGTGGGTGCCCTCTCGTCAACCTCCAAGAGCGGCCAAATACCGGCTCCATCAGCCAAAGTCTTCAATGCGTCCAACCAACCATCATGACTCTGCAACCCCTCAAAATCAAATCTACCCTGCCTCGCCACGGGCCATCTTGCCATAACCTGATAACGACTGTAAGCCCGATCTCTGGGGTCGAAGTCGAAGATCCTCTGAGCCACTGACTCAGGAGGGTCGACGCCACGAGGAGCTGGAGGCGGCGAAGGCGACCGTGGTGGAGGAGCAGAAGACTCCCCAGTCTGTCCCTTCCGCTTCTTGGAAGCTGGTGCCTTGGATCGCTTGGGGGTGGAGGATGAAGAAGCTGCTTTACCCTTGGGAGGCATCCTGCAAAAGAAGTGCATACAAAGAATCAACCAAAAAGGCTACACTCCTAAGACATATCCTATCAAGGCGCAGAATCATAACACATGATTAAAACATTGAGCACAATTCAAAATCATCAAGTTCAAGTGCAACCACCTATGCTAGCAAAAATCAACCAGCTGGGTCAAGTGAGTTGGGTGGCCCAAAACCAAACCGAACAATGACTCAAACCGGAAAATCAAGTATCAACCGAGCCAACCACAAACCAAACTGAAATAAAGTAAAGGGAAAGAGCCGGTGCACGGCGTGCAAGGGTGCACGGCGTGCAGGGTGCACGGCGTGCATGGGTGCACGGCGTGCACCCTGGAGCTGAAAAATGCTTTGGATGCTCCTGGACAGCCCGTGCACCAAACCGTGCACGGTGCACGGCGTGCATCATGCACGGCGTGCATCATGCACGGCGTGCACCCCCTCAGCTCAAAATCAAATTTTCACCTCGACGAAAAATGACCAAAACACCGACAAATCAACCCAAAACGGACCCCGAACTTCAGAATTTCAACGCCTACGAGACCACAAAGGACACCACAACAACTCAAGGACCTTGAACACCACAAAAACACACAATCATGCAATCAAATCAAGAAGAAAAGACATGAAAAACACTCGGGTTGCCTCCCGAGAAGCGCTTGTTTAACGTCTTAAGCTCGATGAAGCACACGGACCAGCTAAGTAAAACCATCCCAACTCATTACCTCTTTGAAATCGAAGTCATTACCTTTGTATGGCACACGGAACTTGAATTGAACCTTACCGACTTCGGGAGGTGTGAGCTCGGATTTCCCGGATGATGAAGTGTGAGCAATGGAGAAGGGGCCAAACCACTTGGGGTGAATTCTCTCATCGGGTGGCTTCTTAGTCTTGATAGTCTCACCCATTGGTGCGGCTTCCTTGCCCTTCTCGGGTGGCTTCTCCACACCTTTCTTCTTAGCCTTAGGTGGAGTCTTTTGAAGCACGAAAGGTGGAGCCTCCTTTACTTCATCCTTTTTCTCCTGCACATCACTAAGAGCAAACAACTCCGCAAGACTATGACGGACAAGGTTAGTGCTATTAGTAGCCGAAGTAAGCTCATGCGGATTCTTAGGATCATGGTGACTAGCATAAGACAAAGTAAACTCCATGCCATTTGAACGGTCAAAGATCATGCATTCATTATCGACCCTAAGTGTAAGTTTACCACCGTAGACATCAATCAAAGCACGAGAGGTTGCTAAGAAAGGTCGTCCTAAAATCAAAGGCACATCGGTATCACCCAAAGCATCTAGAATAACAAAATCCACAAGGAATTCAAAAGCACCGACCTTAACCAACACATCTTCGACAATACCACGAGGGGATGTCACAGATTTATCCGCTAATTGAACATTTATTTGAGTTGGTTTTAGTTTCCCTAGGCCTAACTTCTTAAACATGCAATATGGCATAACATTGATACTAGCACCCAAATCGGCTAAGCCTCTACTTATTGCATGTTCCCCAATAGTGCAAGGAATAGTAAAGCTACCTGGATCCTTAAGCTTTTCCGGTGGCCTCTTAGAGAGAATGGCGGAGCATTGTTCGTTGAGCTTTGCCGAAGTTACATCCTTAAGCTTGCGTTTGTTGGTGAAGATCTCTTTCATGAACTTCGCATATTGAGGCATCTTACTGATTGCTTCTCCAAAAGGCATTGTGAATTGCACCTTGTCAAGAATCTCAACAAACCTCTTGAAATCTTTTTCCATGGAATCCGGCTTCAAGCGAAAAGGATAAGGTGGTTTAGGCTTGTACGGAGGCACGACCGGTGCGGGAGGAGAGACCGGAGTGGCACTCGTCGTAGCCTCTTGAGAACCAACCGTATTGGTCATCTTAGAAGCTTCTTTAGCCTTGGCTCTTCTATCTTTAACCTCAATCTTATCCGTGTCATCATCGGAAACAACGTCTTCAACCAAAACATAGTCATCATCTTGAGTTCTTACCGCTTTAGGCGTTGGGTCTTGGACTTGCTTACCACTCCTCAAAGTTACCATCATAAGCTCCTCGGGAGCCTTGGGGTTGACTTCGGTGTTGGAGGGTAGGCTACCCTTTGGTCGCTCCGAGAGTGCCTTAGAAATATGTCCTAATTGGTTCTCCAAATTGGCAATTGAAGCTTGTTGATTCTTGATGAGTTGGATCATTGCCGCATTGGTGTCTTCTTGAGAGATCGAAGAACCACCCTCCTTATTTTGAGGAGGCTTGTTGAACCCGGGTGGTCCTTCACCTCTATGGTTGTACATTCCCGGTGGGGTAGGACCTTGGAAACCTTGACTTGGATGTCCACTTTGATTCCATTGATTTCCCCCTTGGTGCCCTTGACCTTGGGGTCCTCCTTGAGTCCCTTGGCTACCTTGGTTTAGGTTACTTCCTTGAGACCATTGGTTGCCTTAATAACCCCTATAACCTTGATAACCTCCTTGATTTCCTTGGTTGTAGCCCTTGCTATAACCACTACCTTGACTCCCTTGGCCTTGGTGACCTTGGTTAGACTTGTTGTACCAAGGTCGGTTATAGTTACCTTGATAGTTACCTTGGGGGCTGAAATTACCATGGAAACCTTGACCTTGTGCGAAGCTTACCTCCTCAAGGTCGCCTTGGCCAAGTTCAGGAGTGGCGGAAGGACAAGCACTAACATCGTGGCCTTGGCCCCCACAACCCTCACAACAAAATACTGAAGCAACCGGTGGATTACCCACATGAGATGATTGAACTTTGGAGGGATGCTTAGGCATGCTTAGGTTGCTTACTTGTGAAGCCATGGCGTCGATCTTAGACATAAGGAGAGCGATCATTGGATCATCTTCATCTCGATGTCCCGGTAACTTATGCTTCTTCCCATAGGTGGATGAATCCTTTGGTGCATCAACACTTACGGACCGAGAGTCATAGTGCGTGTCACTTCCATACTTAGACTTAGGAGGTTGTTGTCGAGACCAACTCCTTGTCTTGTTGGCCATCTCCGCGAAGAGTTCTAGAGCATCTTCGGGAGTGAGCATCCTTAAGTCACCTCCGGCGGCTTGGTTGATCATCCTTGTATTCTCAAAATCAAGGGACCTAGCAAAGATGTCCGCCAAGCTCCATTCGGCGAAGTTGTGGATGAGGACAAGACCGAAGAATGGCTTGGAACCTATTCCAAGTCTCATGGAAGAGCTCTCCCTTGTGTTGTATGAAGTGGTTGATGCGGTCCCGGATTGCATCCGTCATATAGGGAGGAAAGAACTCTTCAAGGAAAGCTTCGGCTAGGCCCTCCCATGTAGTGAATGTTCTACTAGGTTGGTTCTCCAACCAAGACTTGGCTCGACCTTTGAGTGAGAAGGGAAGAGGCGGAGTCTCACACAATCCGGGTGAACTTGGTCATTCTTAACCGTGTCACATATCTCCAAGAAGTCCTTGAGATGCCTAGATGGACATTCACCATCAATGCCATTGAACACCACTCCATTTTGAACCATTTGGATCATATTAGGCTTGAGCTCAAAGTTCCTAGCATTGACGGGTCTTCGAACAATGCTAGAGGCTGCCCCTTCAAGAGTAGGACGAGCATAATCCGCCAAGGTACGTCTTGCACCCCTTTGTGAGTGATCATCATCATTAGTGTGGTGTGAATGTACCGATTGGTCATCGTCATCCCCGTGTTGAGACATACTGTGGTGTGAGATGCGATCAACTTCTTCTTCTTCAACTATAGGAGGTGGGGAAGTGGTAGGTGACTTGAGCACTTGTTCTAGTCCTTGGATTTGTGCTTGAAGACGAGCTGAACGCCTCATGCACTAGTACAAGATACCTACAAACAAGCACAACAAATACACCCAAGTAATACGACAATGCGGAATAACAAAACCAAACAACAAGTGAAAGGAAGCAAAAACTAAATTGGAAGGAAGTGAATAGATCGGTCCACTACTAAGTGCTTTCAAAGGAATGAGAGAGTCCCCGGCAACGGCGCCAAAAACTTGACAAAAGCGGGTTTACCAAGGTCGTATTCCACGGGGTTCTCTCAATGGCCTCTACTCACATTCCTCGTAGACGGTCTATTCATTTGAAAGGAGTTTTGATTTGAAATAGACATTAAAAACTTAAAGGAAACTAAAAGGAAGAAAGAAAAATAAAGTGGTGCAAATCAAAGACAAAGGGGTTCTCTTGGTGGGTAGTTTCATCATGCTCAAGATGACTAATTGAACAAACAAGCCAATTAAGATCGAGTTTGCATTCGGATGACCATGCATTTCACTTTAATAGACTCGATGCACTCTCGTAGCACCTAATCCCTATCCTAATACCACTCAACTTAGGCTCTCGCTCTCAAGCTAAGTGAAAAAGGATGCATTCTAAGTGTTTGATGAAATGCCAAGACTCAAGACCCTCTCTTAAGACTCTATGACCACAAGGCTAGGCATAACACTCTCATATCAATGCCCTAACACTAAGAGATTCACCAAAAAGCCTTTTCAAACTCAATTGAATGAAAATCCACATGCACACCAAGTGTTCGATAAAATGCCCAAGAGAGAAATCAAGTGAAAATGGTTGAAATAAGATGATCTAATCTCTTAGAACACACTCACTTCAATCCCTAGACCTACAATCTATGCAATCCAAGCACTCTCATGCATCAAATCACAATGAATGGACCAAATCAAGCAAACATGGCATAAAATGGCATTAAGAACAAGTCTAGGAATCATCCTCATACAACCAAGATCAATCATGGCAAGTTCTATACAATCATCCCTCTATCATAGCACAACTAATCTACCCATCCAAGATGAACCCTAGAAACCCAGCCACACATGGCCAGGGGAGTAAAGAGAAAAGAAGGAAGAATGGTCACCCAAAGAACACCATGGATGAATCCTTGAGATGATCTTCACTTCTCCACTTGTAAGCACTTCTCCCAAGGTTTGTTGGCTTCAATCCTAGCTCCAATGGCTTCAAATTGCTCCAAAAACGTGCTCTAGGGTTTGAGGGTTCGTGGAAATGTGTTTGGGGTTCAAGAGATATCAAAGAATTTTCAAAATGGCCAAAAACAAGAGTATTTATAGTGCAGGGGACAGTGCACGGCGTGCACCCCTGCACGGCGTGCACATCTGCACGGCGTGCACCCCTGCACTCTGCAAAAAACCCGATCTTGCAAGGCTCATATCTCCCTCGTCCGGCCTCCAAATGACCTCCCGTTTGCTCCTATGCGCTCCTTGTCATCCGTACTTTGAAGCCATAACCTGAAAATGTACAGAGGCAACTCTAATAGACCACGAATTTGGCTCCAAAGTGGCAACCGGACAACAAAATGACACTTTGCACAAAATCTCAAACAAAAGCATAAAAGTCATGTCATTTCACGAATAAACACGGGCATATCATAGGTCATTCATAAGCTTAAAATGCACTAATTAAAGTCACATCAGTTGCCTCCCATGAAGCGCTTCTTTAACGTCTCCAGCTAGACGAAACTAAGAGGACTCAAGGCATAACCAAGGATAAAACCTCAACTGCACCAATAGTATCATTAACCACATAATGTTTAAGTCGATGGCCATTCACCTTAAAAGGCTCGGTTTGGGATGGAGAGATTACCTCGACAGTGCCATAAGGAAATACTTGAGTTACCGTGAATGGTCCAGACCAACGAGATCTCAACTTCCCAGGAAACAGTTTGAGCCGAGAGTTGTATAGGAGGACTTGGTCACCAACTTTGAAATCCTTGCCCGGCTTCAATCGGGAGTCATGAATGAGCTTTGTCTTCTCCTTGTATAATTTGGCACTCTCATATGCATGATGGCGATACTCTTCGAGCTCATGTACCTGAAACTTACGCTCTTCTCCTGCAAGACTCATATCAAGGTTTAGAAATTTCAACGCCCAAAGAGATCGGTGCTCAAGCTCTACCGGAAAATGGCAAGCTTTACCATAGACCATCCTATAGGGAGTAGTGCCTATAGGGGTCTTGTAAGCCGTGCAGTAGGCCCATAGAGCATCATCAAGCTTCGTCGACCAATCTTTTCGGGATTGGTCGACCGTTTTCTCCAAAATTCTCTTAAGTTCCCTATTAGTTACCTCGGCTTGGCCACTAGTTTGAGGGTGATACGAGGTGGACATTCGATGAGTGACACCAAACTGGCGGAATACTCTATCGAATTGTCCTTGAAAATGAGTACCTCGATCACTAATGATAGCACGAGGGGCACCAAATCGGGTGAACAACTTAACAAGAAACTTCCCTACAACTCGGGCATCATTGGTAGGCAAAGCTTGTGCCTCCACCCATTTAGACACATAATCAACCGTAACTAATATATACTTGTTACCATGCGAAGGAGGGAATGGTCCCATGAAATCAATACCCCAAATATCGAATATCTCTACTACTAACGAAACATTTTGAGGCATTTCATCACGGGAAGAAATATTACCTAAACGTTGACATGCATCGCAAGACTTGACAATCTCGAAAGATCGAAGGCCAAAAGAATACGAACTCGAGTACCTTGCGAGCCGTGCGATTTGCCCCATGATGTCCACCCGTAGGACCGGAGTGGCAATGAAGTATGATGTCCTTCGCTTCTCCATGGTTAACACATCTTCTAATCATCCCATCGGAGCCAACTCGAAACACAAAAGGATCGTCCCAATAGAAATGCTTCAAATTCGCAAAGAACTTCCTTTTGTCTTGAGTGGAGAGGCCCTCTTTCAAGTATCCACTAGCAAGATAGTTAGCTAAATCCGCAAACCAAGGTTCCTTGAACTCCAAAGTTGCTAACGCGAATAATAGCTCATCGGGGAAGTCGTCATTGATTTCTTCATTACCGTTGTGTACCATTTCAGCTTCTTTCAAACGAGACAAGTGATCGGTGGCTACATTCTCGGATCCCTTCTTATCTCGAATTTCAATGTCAAACTCTTGCAACAAAAGAACCCATCGAATCAATCTTGCTTTAGCATCGGTCTTAGATAGAAGGTACGTCAAAGCTTGGTGGTCCGTGAAGACAATAGTGTGAGAAAGCACCAAGTAGGACCTAAACTTATCAAAAGTAAACACTATGGCCAAGAGCTCCTTCTCCGTAGTTGTATAATTCCTTTGAGCTTCATTGAGAGTCTTACTTGCATAGTATATTGGATGGAATCTCTTGTCAATTCGTTGGCCTAGAACCGCTCCAATAGCGTAATCACTAGCATCGCACATCAACTCAAATGACTTCGACCAATCCGGAGAAATGAGTATAGGAGCATTTGTGAGTTTACCCTTTAGGAGTTCAAAGGCTCGCATGCATTCATCATCAAAGCGGAAGTCTACATCCTTCTCGAGAAGCCGAGTCATAGGAGTAGTTATCTTGGAGAAGTCTTTGATGAAGCGCCTATAAAAACCGGCATGCCCCAAGAAACTTCTCACGGCCTTCACGGAAGAAGGTGGAGGAAGTTGAGAGATGGTCTCTAGCTTTGCCTTATCAACCTCAATGCCTCTTCGAGAGATCTTGTGACCAAGAACAATCCCCTCATTGACCATGAAATGGCACTTCTCCCAACTTAATGCAAGGTTAGTCTCTTCACAACGATGCAACACCTTCTCAAGGTTCCTCAAACAAAGATCAAACGAGTCCCCAAAGACCGAGAAATCATCCATGAACACTTCCATGATATCTTCCACAAAATCATCAAAGATGGCAAGCATACATCATTGGAAGGGAGCATTGCACAATCCAAATGGAATTCAGCGATAAGCAAATGTACCAAAAGGGCATGTGAATGTGGTCTTCTCAATGTCCTCCGGAGTAATCGGTATTTGGAAGCATCCGACATGCCATCCAAGAAGCAATAGTACTCGTGACCGGAGAGATGCTCGAGCATTTGATCCATGAAAGGTAGAGGAAAGTGATCCTTCCTTGTGGCCTAATTGAGTCGACGATAATCTATGCAAACACGCCACCCGGTGATCGTCCTTGTCGGGATGAGCTCATTCTTGTCATTAGCTACCACCGTGATTCCTCCTTTCTTGGGAACAACTTGCACGGGGCTAACCCAAGGACTATCTGAGATAGGAAAGATAATCCCCGCATCCATAAGCTTAATAACCTCTTTCTTCACAACCTCTTTCATGTTAGGATTCAATCTTCTTTGAGGTTGCACAACCGGCTTGAAATCTTCCTCCATGAGGATTCGATGTGAGCAAAATGTGGGACTTATACCTCGAATATCCGAGATGCTCCACGCAATAGCTCTCATGTACTTTTTGAGGAGCTCCACTAGACGGTCCTTTTGCTCGGGTAGGAGCTTAGAATTGATGATGACCGGTAGCTTAGAATTTGGCATGAGAAAAGCATACTCCAAATGTGCGGGAAGAGGCTTGAGCTCAAGAGTAGGTGGTTCTTCATAAGAGGTCTTCACCCTTTCCACCTTCGGAACAGCAACAAAAACTGTTTAACTCTCCAACTTGTCTCTCCCTTCATCAAGGTAAGCCACCTGAGCTTTCAACTCTGGGGTGTCTAAATGTTCCTGCACATTCATTCTAAGGCAAACATCCAAAGAATCTCGACACACGAAATTAGAAACACTACACACACTAGCCGAAGCAATAGTATCACACGAGTACTCTAAATCATCTTGTGCGTGAGCAAATTTCATGCCATCGGCTATGCAAAATGTGACACTCTCTTGTCCTACTCTCAATGTCAATTTCCCATTATGCACATCAATTAAAGCATGAGAAGTAGCAAGAAATGGTCTACCAAATATCAATGAGACATCCACATCATCGGTATCAATGACCGCAAAGTCAACTAGGAAAACAAAAGGACCAACTTTAACTAGCACATCATCAACACTCCCCCTAGGACTCTTGGTCGACTTGTCCGCAAGTTGAATGTACATGCGAGTAGGATGAAGATTAGACAACCCTAGTTTCTCAAATATGCAATAAGGCATGACATTAAGCTTCCAAGACCATTAGCCAAAGAGGTATTACCTATAGCACAAGGGATAGTAAAAGTACCTGGATCCTTAAGCTTTCCTGGTGGACTCTTGAAGAGAATGGCGAAGCATTCCTCATTGAGGTGAACTAGAGATGTCTCCGGTAGTTTTCTCTTGTTGGTGTAGAGTTCCTTCATGAACTTAGCATATTGAGGCATCATAGTCATAGCTTAGGGAAACGGAAGAGAGAATTGCATTTGACTAAGCCGCTCCACGTACTTCCTAAAAACCTTCTCAAGACCATCCTTCGTCACTCGAGAGGGGTATGGAAGCTTAGGCTTGTATGGAGGTACAACTGGTGCAGGAGGAGAGACCGGTGGTGTACTCGACGTAGCCTTACTAGGTTCCTTGGCAACCTTAGTACTCATATTACCCGTAGGAGGTTCGACGTCGACCTCAACCTCATCCGAAGGATCCTTGATATCATCATCATCAACCATTATATTAGGAGCTTGTACCTTTTGGGTGTCAATTGGAGAAGAGGTTGCATCTTGCAAAGGTTTTCCACTTCTCAAGGTCACTACCTTGCAATGCTCCGGACCTTCGGGGTTGACCTCGGTATTGGAAGGCAAAGTACTCGAGGGTCGCTCCGATAGCGTCTTAGCAATATGACCCATTTGATTCTCCAAATTTGCAATTGAAGCCTGTTGATTCTTAATAAGTTGAATCATCTTAATTAGTATCCTCTTGTGATATTGAAGAACCGCCCTCTTTGTTGTGAGGTGGCTTGTTGAATCCGGGTGGTCCATCACCTCTATGATTGTACATTCCCGGTGGGGTAGGACCTTGGGGACCTTGATTTGGATGTCCACTTTGATTCCATTGATTTCCCCCTTGGTTCCCTTGTCCTTGGTGAGCTCCTTGAGTCCATTGACTACCTTGGTTTTGGTTACTTCCTTGAGACCATTGGTTGCCTTGATACCCTCTATCACCTTGGAATCCTCCTTGATTTCCTTGGTTGTAACCCTTGTTGTAACCACTACCTTGACTCCCTTGGCCTTGGTACCCTTGGTTAGACTTGTTGTATCCACCACCATGGTTCCCAGGTCGGTTATAGTTACCTTGATAGTTACCTTGGGGGCTGAAATTACCATGGAATCCTTGACCTTGTGCGAAGCTTACCTCCTCATTGTGATCGCCTTGGCCAAGCTCAGGAGTGGCGGAGGGGCACGCACTGACATCGTGGCCCTGACCCCCACAACATTCACAACAATATATTGAAGCCACTGGGGGATTACCCTTACGAGATGATGGAACCTTAGAGGGGTGCTTAGGCATGGTTAGGTTACTTACCTGAGATGCCATAGCATCGATCTTAGACATGAGGAGCACAAACATAGGGTCATCTTCATCTCGGTGCCCCGGTAACTTAGGCTCCTTCCCATAGCTAGACGAATCCTTTGGTGCATCAACACTTATAGCTCTAGAGTCATAGTGAGTGTCGCTCCCATACTTAGACCTTGGAGGTTGTTGCCGAGACCAACTCCTCGTCTTGTTGGCCATCTCCGCAAAGAGTTCTAGAGCATCTTCGGGAGTGAGCATCCTTAGATCACCTCCGGCGTCTTGGTTGATCATCCTTGTATTCTCAAAATCAAGGGACCTAGCAAAGACATCCGCGAAGCTCCATTCGGCAAAGTTGTGATGAGGACAAGACCGAAGAAGGGCTTGGAACCTATTCCAAGTCTCATGGAAGAGCTCTCCCTTGTGTTGTGTAAAGTGGTTGATACGATCTCGGATTGCATCCGTCATATAAGGGGGAAAGAACTCCTCGAGGAAGGCTTCGGCTAGTCCCTCCCATGTAGTGAATGTTCTACTAGGTTGGTTCTCCAACCAAGACTTGGCTCTACCTTTGAGGGAGAAGGGAAAGAGTCGGAGTCGCACACAATCCGGGTGAACTTGATCGTATCTTCACCGTATTGCATATCTCTAGGAAGTCCTTCAAATATCTAGATGGGCACTCTCCGTCTATACCGTTGAACACCACTCCGTTCTGTACCATCTGAATCATATTAAGCTTCAACTAGAAGTTTCTTGCATTTACCGGTCTTCGCACGATGCTCGAGGCTGCCCCTTCGAGGGTTGGGCGAGCATAATCAGCTAGTGTGGCGCCTCGCACCTGTTTGTGATTGATCATCTTCATTAGTGTGATGTGAATGTTCCGAATGGTTATCCTCGTCCTCGTGATGAGCATAGTGTGGTGTGAGATGCGGTCAACTTCTTGTTCTTCAACTGTAGGAGGTGGGGAGGTAGTTCGTGGTTCGAGCACTTGTTCTAGTCCTTGGATTCGTGCTTGAAGATGAGCTGAACGCCTCATGCACTAACACCAATCTCCTGCAAACAAGCACAACGAACACACCCGAGTAATACAACGATGCGGGATAACAAAGTAAACAAAGAGTAACAAGGAAGCTAAAAGGAAAATGGAAGGAAGTGTAAAGATCGGTTCACTAATAATTGCTTTCTTAGGAATGAGAGGTCCCCGCAACGGTGCCAAAAACTTGATAAGAATTTATTACCAAGGTCGTATTCCACGAGGTCCTCTCATAAGCTAATACTCACAAAATTCATGAACGGTCTAAACATTTGAATTGAGGTTTGGTTTTGAAAGAGAACTAATCAAAAGCATGAACAAACAAGTTAAGACTAACAAGTAAAATTGACGATCAAACAAGAGAGAATATAGTTTAGCTTAGCAATGGGTTTCTTCAAGCTCAAGGTTCATGAAATCTGGATTGAATCTCAAGCAACGATGTGTAAACTAATGACCATGCATTTCACTCAAGTAGAATCAACGAACTCTCGCACAATTGACTCTCTACTCCTAGACCAAATGCACCATGCTCTCGCTATGTGAACAAAGGTAGTTGAGCCTTTACTTGCTCAATGAAATGCCAAAACTTGAATTCTATGCTAACATTCATCTAGCACAAGGTAAATGATGCAAGACACTCTCATGTCAATCATATAACACTAGTCTAGCAATAAAAAGGGTCTTTCAACCTTCAAATGAGAGAAAACTAAATGCACACCAAGTGTTTGATAAAATGCCAACAAGGAAAAACAAGCTCAAAATGGTTGCAATTGTATAATCCAATCTCTCAAATCATTCAATTACAATCCTACAACCTTAGATCAACATCAATCAATCATTCTCATGTATTGAAAGACATAAACAAAGTATCAAGGAACAATTCAAGTCCCAATAACAACAAGCACAAGGTCTAGGATCATCATCTTACACAAATGGCTATGAGAAACTCAATCCATACAATCAATCATCAATCCT
This sequence comes from Linum lewisii, assembly GCA_034768395.1. Taxonomy (NCBI): domain Eukaryota; kingdom Viridiplantae; phylum Streptophyta; class Magnoliopsida; order Malpighiales; family Linaceae; genus Linum; species Linum lewisii. Next base: position 52,693,007 of record CM068296.1, read on the forward strand.
AGCTTGATCCATCCCCCACTAAACTAAACCTAAGCTTAGCCTAGCATAACCATGGAAGAAACCTGAAATTGAGGAGAGGAGACCATCCTTGCTTCCATGGAGGATCTTCCTACTTAGCTCTTCAAGCTCCAATCCAAGGTGTGGAAGGCTTTACTTAGAATCTTGATCTTCAATTTGATCAACAAAGGAGGGAGGATGATGTTTGGTTTAGAAGAAGTGGCTGATCGCCGATTGGGAGATGAGAGAAAAAGAGTGGCTGTCGAGTGTGTAATTATGATTCTCCCCCTAATTTTCGTCTGCTGCCGCTTTAAATAGCACACTGGAATTGCCTGGTATTTTCGGCGAAAACTCTACAAGATTTTCGCTGAAAATGTCTTTGAAAAACACCGAGCGGTTTGGCTTTTCTTCACAGATTTTCGGTGAAAACTCTGGAAGTTTTCGCTGAAAATTTCTTCATAAATTGAATGACTACCTTCTGCCTTCCTTCTGTTTGCAATTGCCGAGAGTTTTCGGCGAGAACTATAAGGTTCTCGCCGAAAACTTAAGTATAACACCGTGCATTTTTTTCAATTTTGCAACGTCCATATCTCCTCCGTCCTAGCTCCGATTGACCTCCCGTTTGATCCTACGTGCTCCTTGTCACCAGTACAACAATGCCAAAATCTGGCAACAAAAGAGCACTTTGCATAAAACTTCAATAAAGGCATATTAATCATAGCAAAATGAGATCAAACATGGGAGATTCCTAGGCTAATCAAGGACTAAAAGTGCACTAAATATGATCATATCAGCTTCCAACCTAGGAGCAAAGAAGGAAATGAGGAAATGGGAAGAGGACCGAACGGGCAGGTCGAGCAGGAACCCCGGATGCCGAGCAGCATCAGCATCAGACCCGCCGGAGCCCAACATCAGGAGACCCGAGCATTTCCAAGCCCGAGCAGTCGACGCCGCCTCCAATTCCAAGCCCGATAGCAAAGGCGGCACCGACTTTCCTAATTCGGTCTGTGCGTGAGCGACAATCCCGACCGGATCCACCGGATCTGCCGGTTTAGGGTTTTTAGGTTGTTTTTATTTATTTAAGTCTTTTTAAGTGTTTGACTCAGATTTTCCCTTTTAGTTTCGATTCTTTAGGAGCAAGTAAGTCTTATTATATTCTAAATAAGACTCTAGGATAATATTTTATTATTTTTAGAGTTTCTTTCCTAGTCGGAATCGTGAGCCTGTTCACGAGTTCCTCTACTATAAATAAGAGGCCTCGGCCTCATTGTAACAATCAACCTTTTTCGTATCAATCAATTAAATAGAACTTTGTTCTTCAATTCTTTAGTTTTATGTTCCGTGCATAGCTTAGAATAGGTGTTATCAACAGAAGCATCCATCTTCTGTCGTGGAGCCATTCCGGGACACTACGGGTTCCTGGTTACATATAATCGACATATCCTATTACTTTCTCACCCCGATGCCGACTGTCGATCGAGCGAAGGTCCGAGACTTGCGGTGGTTAGGGTCGTCTGCCCACGGTTGCGGCGGTTCACACCACTCCGCTCGTGCGCTGGGCGCTGCCCGGGCGCTGGTACTGGGCAGGCGCTGGGCTGGCGCTCGGCTCGGTGCTGGGCACGGTGCTAGCTCTGCTGTCTTCAACTAACTTTCTGAACGAATATTCTATGTTTTGAAAAGCTAAGTATGCAATCAGGCTCTAAAGCTCCAACAGACATAGATCCCTTTCTTCCATGGTTAGTGTAACAATGAACACCCAAAAACCTTTTCTAATATGATTTTCTAATACTCTCTTTTCTAAGACTCGATAAAAAACAACTTAGTGGCTAAAAGTAGGGTCGTGGCTCGGTTTAACACAAGCAACATAAGCTAGTCTATTCTCTCTTCTTAAACACACTAATACAACGAAAAATAAAGAACTTGGCAAGGGTGGCCTTGCTTTATTTTCTGTTTTCTTTCTTCTTTTGATATTTTCTTTGATGGATTTGATGGCCACAAGCTTTTTCTGCCTTACAATAGAGACTCGAAACAAGAACTAGAAATAGATAAAGATTTTCGAAATTTTCTAGAACAAAAAGTAAAGGATATGGATCCAAGAATGAACCTGGAAACTGGGATAGATGTGGTCCTTGTGTTTGAACCGTGCTCTGATACCAACTGATGTAAACCACTGTAACCGTGGGCAGACGACCCTTAAACACCACAAGCTGATGATCGTGCAATGAGGAAGAAACCTTCGGAACTGGGGATGGAAGAGAACTTTGACCCGCTAGCTTTAAAGAGCTAGGAACCAGAAGTATCAAGTCGAAGACGCCACTTCAGAAGATGGATGCTTCTGACGATAAGTCGATCCTTCAGTATTGCAACATGCAAATACAATAAGGGTTTCAAGAACAAAGTTCTATAAAGGGGTTGTTTATTTCAAAAAGGTTGTTGAGTACAAAGGGTGGCCGGCAGCCTCCTTATATAGGTGAGGGAACAAGCTCTCCTCCCTAAACACTACTTCCTAAATAAGAATAAAATAAAGAAATAAAAAGAGTCCGAATTAAACTACTAAAAAGGACTTAACCTAATCCTAAAATTGTCTAAGAAGGAGGCTAAATTCGTAGCCTTATTCCACAAGGAAAAGACTCCTTCCTAAACAATAACTCTAAAAAAGAAAAGCTGGAAATTCCTAAAAAACAGCTAACTGGGTTCTAGGAAAAATAGCCAAATAAATACCAAATTAAATAGGAAAATTATGCCATTTGGCATATCACTAGTAGACGTCATGGGATTCAACTTTCATGTTGGGCTGAAGCACAAATTCTATCTCTAGGTTGTGAAATTCGTCCATCTTCGTCATACTAGAAATCTGTCCAAAACCGGGAAATCCTAGCTTGATTAGGATTCCTCGTTCGGATGTACTTGGCTTCTTCTCTCCATTTCCCACATCATGAATGGTAGTTCATCCCTCCTTGGATCAGGATCAGGTGGTGGCCTGATCACAACTCCTAGCATAGGCTTCCTTGGGTCAGCATCCGAGGGGTTCTCTTTGGTGCTCCATCCATGCTCTACTAGGACTAGGCCTAGCTCTTTCTCCTTCGATACTTCTCCAAATTGAGCCCCATTTGTTGGAGAGTAATCCTGGGGCCATAAATATTCTAGTACCTTTGGAAAATCCCAAAAGGCACGGGTCAATTGTTCGCTGGGCCAAAAGGGCTCCTCTGACGGGCGATGGCATGCGCCCTGTGCCTGTGGTAGGCTTAGCTTGGGGCCTTCTTCAAATATGTCCAGGCCTTTTGAGTTCTGCTCCGAGCGTTCTTCCCAGAGTACTGTAGGGATGTCTTCATGAAGGTATTTGCTCCGGGGGCCCGTTGGCATAGGGCCTAGGCTGGGTGCTAGGCTTGGCCCGAGGCCTGGGTCGGGGCTCGGCGTCAGCATCAGCTCCTAGAGGGTCATTAGTCTGACTCTGGCTGGCGTAGGAGCTGGCCTTGGGCCTGGTTGAGGATCAGCATCCTCCCAGGTACATCTTCTGGCTCCGGGGCTTGGGCTATTCTAGGCTCTGGGGGTGGTACTGGTGTAGGCCTGGGGCCGGTGTACTCTAGGGTCGACATCAGTGTTGGGGCTGGATCGGCATCAGTCGTGTCCCATTCGGGCTTGGTAGCCAGGATCACATCATCCCCCTCTTCTTGAAAAGGATTCATCCTCGAATTCGGGCCTAATAATCCTTTAGAAATAATCAAAAAAATTACAGGGGCGTATAGGACTTGACCTGGTTGTTCATGGGCGCTCCTTGGGGGTTCGGACCACACTGGGGCTGGTACGGGTGCTCCGGGCTCGGGCCTGAGGTCTTCGTACCATATCGGGGCTAGTATGCGGGCTCTGGGCTCGGGCGCCTGTGGGTACCGGGGCTGGTACCTGAGCTCGTGCTAGGGCATGGGCTGGGGCTCGGGTCGGGGCTCGGGCCTAGGCTCGTGCTGGGGCACAGTGTCGGTGCTCGGGGCTGGGGTCGGGGCTAGTGTCGGGGCTGTGGCCGGGGCTGGGCGCTCGGGCGCTGGGCCCCGGTCGGACGCTGGACTCTGGTCGGGCGTGATGACACTCGATTTGACGTGATTATCAGCCTCATTTAAGCGACATTTCTTTGTTTAAGACATGGTTTTTAGGGTAGAATAACGAATATTCAATCGATTGCCCTATCTCGTGCCATTTGTGTTACCTTGGCCCGTTTCGGGTCTATTTGATGGTTTTCTAGTGTTTTTGTGTTAGCACAGGTTTTTGCCGTCAAATAAAGTAGCCATGGACGTGTCTAAGGCGTTGGAACCTCGAGGAATCAAACCGGAATCGATCCAAGGAGCCGATCAAGTCAAACCAAAAGTCTGCCCATTCACACTTACATTTTCGGCGAAAATGACCTATGGTCTTCGCGAAAATAACATCACAAATCGACTGATGCCACTTGAAGGATATTTTCGGCGAAAACAATATGTTTTCGAACCGAGAACCTATTCGGCGAAAAGGACAAAAGAAGCAGCTGAGTGACCGGCCATTTACACAAGGATTTTCGCCGAAAATACCTTGTTATTTTCGGCGAAAATATCAGGCTGATCCGGTTAATTTAGGGTTAAGTATTTATACTTAACCCGGCGGCCCAAAACGGATATACAATGATAATTCGCAAAATACAACTTTTCGAGATCAGAATTCAGAGAATCCTCTCAAGTTCTGGAGCGAAGAGTTAGAGTTCGAAGAGCCGGATAGAGATTGTGACGCCATCCCTTCCACCTCGACGAACCGGAGCTAGGAGTGTTATTTACCGAAGATCGAAGTCTGTCAGAGTCGTCTAAATTAGGTTTTTTCAGATTCGTTTCTGTTCTTCCTCTAGATGATGAACTCTTTCTTTGTCTTTGTTGCTTTTGTAATAATCATGAGTAGCTAAACTCGTTAGAGCTTAGACTAGATGAACCCTAAGTGACCCAGGGCTTTAAATCGGTCACGGATCGACGGTGATTAGATTCAAAATTCAATCAGTTCTTTTTCATGTTTGATTCGTTCTTCATTGTTCATGTTTCTTGTATGGATTGATCACCTAGATTAGATTCTGGTTAAGCTAAGGATAGAAGCGAACGCTTGCCTTACTTTAGAACATCGAATTGAACAATTAACCTTATAATTGGAGTGTGCCTTTCGTAGGAACCGGTTACGGTTAATTCACTGCAAGAGTAACTCATTAATCATTAGTAATTACACCAATTAATTAAGTGGTTGCGAGAGGCGACCGTACCCGGGCGGCTAGTTAATCTTGGTAGTTAGAACGGATAGAGCGAACGTTCGCCGGTCTTAAACCTAAGGGTAAGGATTTATGGTGGTGTCTTAATAATTGATTGAATGAGAATCAAAATCCGCTGATCTGTTGATTGCCAATGCTCTGGGGAACGAAGGGGGATTCAAAGTCTAAGTTCGTCTGTCATCCTTGTTTTCAAACCCTAAATTCTCAATCTGCTTTAGTTTAACTTTTAATTTCTCCGCATTTCGTAGATTTAGAAGTCGTGGAACTCACACCACGCACAACTTGCTTGCATTTTAGTATTTTGCCAGTTTTAAAGTAGTCAATCTTAGAAGACCCCTGGAATACGATCTGCTTAGCTCTAGTTAGCTGGGTAGTATTTGATCAACCGCTTCTACGACGTTTCATCAGGGCGCTAGGCGCCAGTCGGGTGCTGGGCTCCGCTCGTGCGCTGGGCGCTGCTCGGGCGCTGATGCTGGCGCTCGGCTGGTGCTGGGCAGGCGGTGGGCTGGTGCTGGGCAGGCACTAGGCTAGTGTTGGGCATGGTGCTGGCTCTCCTGTCTTCAACTAACCTTCTAAACGAATATTCTATGTTTTGTAGGGCTAAACGTGCAATCAGGCACTGAATCTCCAACAGACATAGATCCCTTTTTGCCATGGTTAGTGTAACAACGAACACCCAAAAACCTTTTCTAATACTCTCTTTTATAAGACTCGATAAACAACAACTTAGTGGCTAAAAGTAGGGTCGTGGCTCGGTTTAATACAAGCAACAGAAGCTAGTCTATCCCCTCTTCTTAAACACACTAATACAACGAAAAATAAGGAACTTGGCAAGGGTGGCCTTGCTTGATTTTCTGTTTTCTTACTTCTTTTGATATTTTCTTTGATGGATTTGATGGCCACCAGCTTTTTCTGCCTTACAATAGAGACTCGAAACAAGAACTAGAAATAGATGAAGATTTTCAAAATTTTCTAGAACAAAAAGTAAAGGATATGGATCCAAGAATGAATCTGGAAACTGGGATAGATGTGGTCCTTGTGTTTGAACCGTGCTCTGATACCAACTGATGTGAACCGCTGCAACCGTGGGTAGACGACCGTTAAACACCACAAGCTGATGATCGTGCAACGAGGAAGAAACCTTCGGAACCGGGGATGGAAGATGACTTTGACCCGCTAGCTATAAAGAGTTAGGAACAAGAAGTATCAACTCGAAGACGCCACTTCAGAAGATGGATGCTTCTGACGATAAGTCGATTCTTCAGTATTGCAACAAGCAAATACAATAAGGGTTTCATGAACAAAGTTCTATAAAGGGGTTGTTTATTTCAAAAAGGTTGTTGAGTACAAAGGGTGACCGGCGGCCTTCTTATATAGGTGAGGGAACAAGCTCTCCTCCCTAAACACTACTTCCTAAATAAGAATAAAATAAAGAAATAAAAAGAGTCCTAATTAAACTACTAAAAAGGACTTAACCTAATCCTAATATTGTCTAAGAAGGAGGCTAAATTCGTAGCCTTATTCCACAAGCAAAAGACTCCTTCCTAAACAATAACTCTAAAACGGAAAAGCTGGAAATTCCTAAAAAACTGCTAAACGGGTTCTGGGAAAAACAACCAAATAAATACCAAATTAAATAAGAAAATTATGCCCTTTGGCAGATCACTAGTAGACATCATGGGCTTAAACTTTCATGTTGGGCTTCAGCCCAAATTCTATCTCTAGGTAGCCGAAATTCGTCTACCTTCGTCAGACTAGAAATCTGTCCGAAACCGGGAAATCCTAGCTTGATTAGGATTCCTCGTTCGGATGTACTTGGCTTCTTCTCTCCATTTCCCGTATCATGAATGGTAGTTCATCCCTCCTTGGATTAGTCTCAGGTCGTGGCCTGATCACAGCTCCTAGCATAGGCTTCCTTGGGTCAGCATCCGAGGGTTCTCTTTGGTGCTCCATCCATGCTCTACTAGGACTTGGCCTAGCTCTTTCTCCTTCGATACTTCTCCAAATTGAGCTACGTTTGTTGGAGAGTAATCCTGGGGCCATAAGGATTCCATTGTTTTTAGAAAATCCCAAAAGGCACGGGTCAATTGTTCGCTGGACCAAAAGTGCTCCTCTGACGGGAGACGGCATGGGCCCTGTGCCTGTGGTAGGCTTAGCTTGGGGTCTTCTTCAAATCTGTCCAGGCCTTTTGAGTTCTGCTCCGAGCCTTCTTGCCAAAGTACTGTAGGGATGTATTCAGGAAGGTATTTTCTCCGGGGGCCCATGGGGGTTGGCATAGGGCCTAGGCTAGGTGCTAGGCTTGGCCTGGGGCCCGGGTCGGGGCTCGGCGTCAGCATCAGCTCCTAGAGGGTCATTAGTCTGACTCTTGCTGGTGTAGGAGCTAGCCTTGGGGCCCGGTTGAAGATCAGCATCCTCCCAGGTGCATCTTCTGGCTCCGGGGCTTGGGCTCTTCTAGGCTCCGGGGGTGGTGCTGGTGTAGGCCTGGGGCCGGTGTACTCTCGGGCCGGCATCAGTGTTGGGGCCGGATCGGCATCAGTCGTGTCCCATTCGGGCTTGGTAGCCAGGATCACATCATCCCCCTCTTCTTGAAAAGGATTCGTCCTCGAATCCGGGCTTAATAATCCTTTAGAACTAATCAAAAAAATTACAGGGGCGTATAGGACTTGACCTGGTTGTTCATGGGCGCTCCTTGGGGGTTCGGACCGCACTGGGGCTGGTACGGGTGCTCCGGGCTCGGGCACCTGTGGGTACTGGGGCTGGTACCTGAGCTCGTGCTGGGGCATGGGCTGGGGCTCGGGTCGGGGCTCGGGCCTAGGCTCGTGCTGGGGCACAGTGTCGGTGCTTGGGGTTGGGGCCGAGGCTAGTGCCGGGGCTGGGCGCTGGGCGCTCGGGCGCTGGGCGCCGGTCAGGTAGGCGCCGGTCGGGCGCTGGGCGCCAGTCAGGTTCTGGGCTCCGCTCGTGCGCTGGGCGCTGCTCGGGCGCTAATGCTAGCGCTGGGCTGGTGCTGGGCAGGCGCTCGGCTCGGTGCGGGGCATGGTGCTGGCTCTTCTGTCTTCAACTAACCTTCTAAATGAGTATTCTATGTTTTGTAGGGCTAAACGTGCAATCAGACACTGAAGCTCCAACAGACATAGATCCCTTTTTGCCATGGTTAGTGTAACAACGAACACCCAAAAACCTTTTCTGGTACTCTCTTTTCTAAGACTCGATAAACAACAACTTAGTGGCTAAAAGTAGGGTCGTGGCTCGGTTTAATACAAGCAACAAAAGCTAGTCTATCCCCTCTTCTTAAACACACTAATACAACGAAAAATAAAGAACTTGGCAAGGCTGGCCTTGCTTGATTTTCTGTTTTCTTACTTCTTTTGATATTTTTCTTTGATGGATTTGATGCCCACCAGCTTTTTCTGCCTTACAATAGAGACTCGAAACAAGAACTAGAAATAGATGAAGAATTTCAAAATTTTCCAGAACAAAAAGTAAAGGATATGGATCCAAGAATGAACCGGGAAACTGGGATAGATGTGGTTCTTGTGTTTGAACTGTGCTCTGATACCAACTGATGTGAACCGCTGCAACCGTGGGTAGATGACCCTTAAACACCACAAGCTGATGATCGTGCAACGAGGAAGAAACCTTCGGAATCGGGGATGGAAGAGGACTTTGACCTGCTAGCTATAAAGAGCTAGGAACTAGAAGTATCAAGTCGAATACGCCACTTCAGAAGATGGATGCTTCTGATGATAAGTCGATTCTTCAGTATTGCAACATGCAAATACAATAAGGGTTTCAAGAACAAAGTTCTATAAAGGGATTGTTTATTTCAAAAAGGTTGTTGAGTACAAAGGGTGGCCGGCGGCCTCCTTATATAGGTGAGGGAAAAGCTCTCCTCCCTAAACACTACTTCCTAAATAAGAATAAAATAAAGAAATAAAAAGAGTCCTAATTAAACTACTAAAAAGGACTTAACCTAATCCTAATATTTTCTAAGAAGGAGGCTAAATTCGTAGCCTTATTCCACAAGGAAAAGACTCCTTCCTAAACAATAACTCTAAAAAGGAAAAGCTGGAAATTCCTAAAAAACAGCTAAACGGGTTCTGGGAAAAACAGCCAAATAAATACCAAATTAAATACAAAAATTATGCCCTTTGGCAGATCACTAGTAGACGTCATGGTTTTCAACATTCATGTTGGTCTTCAGCCCAAATTCTATCTCTAGGTAGCCGAAATTCGTCTACCTTCGTCAGACTAGAAATCTGTCTAAAACCGGGAAATCCTAGCCTGATTAGGATTCCTCGTTCGGATGTACTTGGCTTCTTCTCTCCATTTCCCGTATCATGAATGGTAGTTCATCCCTCCTTGGATCAGTATCAGGTGGTGGCCTGATCACAGCTCCTAGCATAGGCTTCCTTGGATCAGCATCCGAGGGGTTCTCTTTGGTGCTCCATCCATGCTCTACTAGGACTTTCCTTCGATACTTCTCCAAATTGAGCTCCGTTTGTTGGAGAGTAATCCTGGGGACATAAGGATTCTTGTTCCTCTGGAAAATCCCAAAAGGCACGGGTTAATTGTTCGCTGGACCAAAAGTTCTCCTCTGACGGGCGCTGGCATGGGCCCTGTGCCTGTGGTAGGCTTAGCTTGGGGTCTTCTTCAAATATGTCCAGGCCTTTTGAGTTCTGCTCCGAGCCTTCTTGCCAAAGTACTGTAGGAATGTTTTCAGGAAGGTATTTTCTCCGGGGTCCCGTGGGGGTTGGCATGGGGCCTAGGCTGGGTGCTAGGCTTGGCCCGGTGCCCGGGTCGGGGCTCGGCGTCAGCATCAGCTCCTAGAGGGTCATTAGTCCGACTCTGGCTGGCATAGGAGCTGGCCTTGGGGCCTGGTTGAGGATCAGCATCCTACCAGGTGCATCTTCTAGGTCCGGGGCTTGGGCTCTTCTAGGCTCCGGGGTGGTGCTGGTGTAGGTCTGGGGCCGGTGTACTCTCGGGCCGGCATCAGTGTTGGGGCCGGATCGGCATCAGTCGTGTCCAAGTCGAGCTTGGTAGCCAAGATCACATCATCTTGCTTCGTGCTACGAGAGGCCTCCCTTCCCGAATGCATTGCTGCCGAACGCAAGGATCGAGACTGACATGTGGGGAAACAAAGAAGGATACCCTATCACCCGTAGCCAGAAGCCTTCCTCGCCATATCCAGCTAAGTGTTCCGATCCTGGTTCTTTCACGCTACCTCTAGTCATTAATGATATTGAGATAGAACGTAGTTTGGTGTATCTAGGTGCGTCTATCAATGTCATGCCTATGAGTTTGTTCGAGAAATTGAATCTAGGATAACTTGAACTGACTAGCATGTAACTTGTCTTTGCTGATAGATCATTGAAAATGCCTAGAGGAGAGATTAAGGATGTTGTTACTAAATGTGGTCCTTTCACTTTCTTAGCTGATTTTGTGATTATAGATACTAGCAAGGAGGATTCTACTATTCTTATAGGTCGACCCTTCATGGCAACAACCGGAATGCAAATCAATGTTCCGAGTGGTTCTTTTACCTTGAGGGTTGGTAAGGAAATGATAACATTTCACCTTAAGGACGGTATGAAATACACTCCCATGAAAGAAGAACCTCATTGTCTTGCTATTGAAAATGTGGAGTTGACTTCGGTCAACTCCGTTACTGATGTCTCTTCCAGTGTTTCTAGATCAACTGTTGTTGCAGTTGTCAAACAGATCATCAAGCAAAAACCAGGATCTTCTGCTCAAAAGCCGCCAAAGAAGAAGGAACTGAAAGCCTCTTCTTCACCGCCAAGCAAGGAACCTGGCAGGCTACAGAGGAAGAATCAGAAGAAGACTCAAATGGTATGGAGGCCAGTTGCTCCACCATCCTCTTCCGAGCCAGTTGCTCCGCCATCCTCTTTCGAGCCAGCTGCATCACCAATCCCTCCCAAGCCACCAGCGCAGGAGCAAGTGAAGAAGGAGAAGCCAACAACATCTCCTAAGGAAGCACCAAAGATCACAGATCCCGGTGAAGTGCAGCCAGGTTAAAGAGAAGACAAAGCCAACTGTTCTCATTCCTTCCATTACAACACTCGCGAAGGATGATCTCTCAAGAAAACTATTCGGGCCATCCAAGATCACCGATCATCTTCCCGATGGACGTACTAAGCTCATACATGCTAATGGGAAGAAATTCACGCTCGACGGAGATACCACGAAGCTCTACTTCATGAATTCTGATGCTAGCGTTAAGGAGATCCTAACTCGGGATGTCTCCTAACACCATCCAGGTATCGTCCAGCTCAAGGACGTTAATCAAAGAGCGCTTCGTGGGAGGCAACCCACGGCTGGAGTCAGTTTTTAATTAGTGTCAAACTCTTTGGTTTAGAGTCGGTTTGGGGGAGCCAAAAGTGTCAGTTTGCATGATTTCTTATTTTTCGTGTGTAGTCTGTGTGTCATCGATTCAATCGCAAGCTGGTTAACGTTGTTCCGATTTTTGTCAAATTAATTCTAATTTTCTGAAGTTTGCCAGGATTGCAAAAATATTTTCAAACGTGCAGGTCAAAGTTTTCGGCGAAAAGCACTTCACTTTTCGGTGAAAACTACTCTTTAAATCCCACTATGTTTTCTGACCAATTCTTGTTAAAATTTTCGACGAAAAGTACCTTACTTTTTGGTGAAAACTGACTTTGAAAACCGGCAGACGTTTTGAAATGGATTTTTCGGCGAAAACTTGCACTTCTTTCGCCGATAATTCTGAGAAAATCCAAAAAACTTTTTTCCCCTATTTCTTTGTTTTTCCCGGTCCCATTTCTCTCTCCCCCTTCATTTTCGAATGAACGAAAACCACTCCCCCTCAAATAAATCGCCGCTGACATACTTTCGCCGCCGCCGCCCGATCCCTTCGCCGCCTGATGTTCAAGATTTAACTCACAACTATCAAGGTTGTATTCCACGAGGGCTCTCTCAAAAGCTAATACTCACACGGTTCATGGATGGTCTATTCTTTTGAAATTGGGTTTAGTTTGAAAAGGAAATAAAAACATAAAGGAAACTAAACAAGAAAGCAAAACAAAACGGTGCAAATCAAAGATAAAGGAGGTTCACTTGGAAAGATAGGTTCATCATGCTCAAGAGGAACAAATGCACAATCAAGCCAAACATGATCGAGGTTGCAATCAAATGACCACGCAAATCCCTTCTATAGACTCAATGCACTGTCGTCGCACTAAGTCCCTATCCTAGAACCACTCAACCTAGGCTCTCGCTCTCAAGCTAAGTAACTAAGGATGCATTAAAGGTGTTTGATGAAATGCCAAGCTACAAAACCCTCTCCTATGACTCTATGACCACTAGGCTAGACACCACACTCTCATGTCAATGTCCTAACACTAAGAGAATCATCAAAAGACTAATCAAAGTTCAATTGACTGAAAAACCTAATGCACACCAAGTGTTCGATAAAATGCACAAGTGAGAAATCATGCAACTATGGTTGAATTGAAATGATCTAATCTCTTAGAACACACTCCCTTCAATCCCTAGACCTACAAACCATGTAATCTAAGCACTCCCATACATTACATCACAAATGATAGACCAAATCAAGCCATAACACAATTTGGAATTAACAACAAGTCTAGAGACCATCTTCTTACAATCCAAGATCAATCATGGCAAATTTGTACAATCAACCTCTATCCTAGCATAACTATCTATCAATCCAAGGAAACCTAGGAAATCAGCCACACATGGCCAAGGGTACAAAAGAGAAAGAAGGAGAGATGGTCACCAAGAGCTCCATGGCAATCACCTTCTTGCAAGCTCCTCTCCCCAAGGTTGTGGGCTTCAATCCAAGCTCCTTACTCCAATTTGCACCATAAGTAGCTAGGGTTGATGTTGGATTAGTGATGGATTGGTGATGAAAGAAGAATGAGAGAAAAGGGTTGGCTGTCGAGTGTTGTAATAATAATGAATTGCCTTTTCTAATTTTCGCCGGCTTCACCCTCTATATACTGTGCTGGAAATAGCTAGATTTTTTGGCGAAAATTGTGTAAGATTTTCGTCGAAAATCTCTTTGAAAACACCGGCAGCTCTTTGATTTCTATGAATTTTCGGCGAAAACTCAGAAAGTTTTCACCGAAAACTTCTTTGAAAATCCAACCTTCGCCTTCTGTTTGCAACGGATGTCAGTTTTCAGCGAGAACTTAGGGTTCTCGCCGAAAACTTCTTCAGCTTTGCTGTGCACTTTTCTCGATTTTGCAACGGCCATATCTCCATCGTCCTAGCTCCGATTGACCTCCCGTTTGATCCTATGTGCTCCTTGTCACCAGTACTTCAATGCCAAATCCTGAAAATGCAAAGAAAATAACTCCAATAGACACAGAATTGGCCTCAAAGTGGCAACCGGACAACAAGATAGCACTTTGCATAAAACTTCAATAAAAGCATATTAATCATAGCAAAATGAGATCAAACATGGGAGATCCTTAGGCTAATCAAAGGCTTAAAATGCACCAAATATAGTCACATCAAATTCCCCTACGACTAAGCTTTGCTTGTCCTCAAGCAAATGAATTAGAAAACATCCAAGTTCACAAATGACAAGATCGGCCCCATTGAGATTCAAGCAATAACAATTCGACTTAAATTGTTCCACAAACAAACTTAACCTACACATGCAAGAACGTCAACCAAACAAGTCTAGACCTCACTATTTTCTGCACACTTCATGTAGTGGTTAATTGGGATACAGAAAAACCGACTACGACAACAGCAACTCTAATTAGAAGGACTTGAACTCGGGAGATGGAACGGATAAGGCGGGGGTAGGAGAATTGTTTAGAGTGATGAGTGATCATGATGTGGCTATCGACTCGAGTTCATCCGCTTCTAGATCCGCACTTTACAAACTCTGGCTAGGATTAAGGGCTACATTTGAGAACTCTTTTATTTTTCTTTCTCTTTTCTTTTTCATTTTTTTTCTTCTCTTTTTTTCTTACTGCATACTAGTGCTCGATCCAACACTTCACTTAGGTGTTGAACCTGCCTAGCTCACAGTCTTTGCTTTTGCAAGTGCTCAACCCGACACTTCACTTAGGTGCCGAGCTTGCCTAGCTTTTCTTTTCTTTTGAGCATTTTCTTTCCAAATTAGCCACTTGATCCTTAGCCCCTTACAACTTCAATACAAGATTTCGAATTGGATTCCGTCTAATCTCAAGCCACAATCACGAGGGATGTTGAAAAAAAACATGGAAAAGGGGTGAAAATTCTGATTGCCTTCATCATCTTAGACCGGTGTTATCGAGTGGTACAAAAACACGTATCAAACCAATCAACCAACATACGAGAGTGATAACATCTCTGTTCTGGCCTAGACTCATTTGATATCAGTGCTAACATGCTGGTTATAGGTTCTAAGTGGAACAGTCAAAAAGTCATTGTGAAAGCTTGAAGCCAATTAAACACCAAAAGTCAAGAACTGAACGATTCTACAATAGAGGAATTTGGTAACAATCAAGATCATGCAAATCAAGCAAAGCATAACATTAAATCTCTACCACAAATAATCATACCAAACCTCAAACTCCCCTACGACTAACAGGAGCATTGTCCTCAATGATCAAGAGAGAGAGGGTAAGGTGGAACGAAGTTACCGCGTTGGTAGAGAGGAGCATTGGACGTAATAGTGGGGAAAGAGTTCCATGATGATCCTTGCTGAAGAGTGATCCCAATTGCTTGCCAAACCTTATTCAAAAACTAAAACAACACAAAAACCTCGAACAACAATTAAAAACGAAAAAGTAAAGATAACATGGGGTGCCTCCCAATAAGCGCTTGGTTACCGTCTTAAGCTCGACGATACCTGTGTTATGGTGTCCAACTTAGTACCTCTTTGATGTCAAGTAGCTTCTTTCCATGATGAAGATTGAGCTCCAAGTAGCAATAGAAGCAAAGGGTATACTAGCCAATGAGCAATAATGCTTGTATAGCACTTGATACCTTGGGGTGGCTTGCTACCTTTGAAATTTGGAACTTGAGGAAGAAAGTATGGTAGGGGGCCACCATTGAGCTCCATCGTCTCCAAGTTGGTGATGCCACTCAAAGAGTCTTCCAGTTAAAACATGGGGACTCCTTTTCCATTATCACCTTAGGGGAGGTTATGAAGCTTGTGTCCGTCTCTTGACACAAGTACTTCATGATCAAGCAAGAAGATTGAAGAGTACTCACAATCCTTGGTGGGACCACAATAGAGTGGTGTTGTTCACTTTCGTGCTCCACTCTCTGTGTCACCTCTTCTTGAAGCATCTCCGAATCATCTCTCACCTCCTCAAAAGGGTCATCATCCTCAAGTCTCCTTGATTCTTCTATCCTCACATCATCGTTACTTGGTGTGTCCTCGGGTAGAACATGTTCCTCAATCTCCTCCACTACCAACTCTTCTTCCGTGTCAAGCTCCTCGGATTCACAAGTGTCATCTTCATCGTCATAAACTTGCTCCAAATGATTGGGATGTCGTTCATTCTTAAGAATCTTCGTGACGAGCTCTATGCTTTGGGATAAGCGGTTAGCTCGGTTTGCATTATCCTCCGCAATTCGTAACATCTCTAGCATGAAAGTAGGTGGAAGAGGTTTCTCATGGCTCCTGAACTCCTCTTGGGGAAACTCACTTTCTTCTTCTTCCATGACAAGCACTTCCGGTTCAAAGGTGTCGGTGATGAGCTTCACACTTTGAGTTAAATGATCCAACCGAGCCGCATTATCTTCCGCAATTTACAACATCTCCCCAATTGTGGGGGGAGGTGGAGAGTGTTGTTCCTCCTCTAGAGCTTCCTTGATGAGCGTCACGCTTTGAGCTGGGCGATTGAGTTGGTTCGCATTGTCTTGAGCAATCTTCAAAGCTTCCTCAAGCGTGGGAAGAGGTGGAGAAGGCTCCTCATAACTTACGAACTCCTCTCGAGGACGCTCGCTTTCTCTAACCATCTTAAAGAGCTCCTCTAGCATGGAAGGTGGTGGAGAATGTTGTTCATGACTTGTGAAATCCTCTTGATAATACTCCGGCAAGACTTGATGGTAGGGTGGAGAAGGACAAGGACATTGCTCATTCCACATGGGTGTTGAAGCTTGTTGTTCTTTACCCCACCATTGGTTATCTTCCTCACAAGTTTCTTGGTAGTAGTTCGATGAAGTAGGATGACCATAGTATTGGTTAGGAGATGGATTCCACCCTTGATAGGTACCATAACCATTACCTCCATTCCACGAGTTCATCTTACTTGCAACGTTGCTCCCATGAATTAGATAGGTGGAGAAGGGGCCTACAAACACGCACAACAAACACAACCAAGTAGTACAACAATGCGGGATAACAACACCACAAAAAGAAATAACAAAGAAGCAAAACTAAAATGGAAGGAAGTGAATAGAACGGTCCACTACTAAATGCTTTCAAAGGATTGAGAAAGTTCCCCGGCAACGGCGCCAAAAACTTGATGTGCAAGATTTAACTCACAACTATCAAGGTCGTATTCCACGAGGGCTCTCGCAAAAGCTAATACTCACACGGTTCATGGACGATCTATGCTTTTGAAATTGGTTTTAGTTTGAAAAGGAAATAAAAACATAAAGGAAATTAAACAAGAAAACAAAACAAAACGGTGCAAATCAAAGATAAAGGAGGTTCACTTGGAAAGATAGGTTCATCATGCTCAAGAGGAACAAATGCACAATCAAGCCAAACATGATCGAGGTTGCAATCAAATGACCACGTAAATCCCTTCTATAGACTCAATGCACTCTCGTCGCACTAAGTCCCTATCCTATAACCACTCAACCTAGGCTCTCGCTCTCAAGCTAAGTGACTAAGGATGCATTAAAGGTGTTTGATGAAATGCCAAGCTACAAAACCCTCTCCTATGACTCTATGACCACTAGGCTAGACACCACACTCTCATGTCAATGTCCTAACACTAAGAGAATCATCAAAAGACTAATCTAAGTTCAATTGAATGAAAAACCTAATGCACACCAAGTGTTCGATAAAATGCACAAGTGAGAAATTATGCAACTATGGTTGAATTGAAATGATCTAATCTCTTAGAACACACTCCCTTCAATCCCTAGACCTACAAACCATGTAATCTAAGCACTTTCATGCATTACATCACAAATGATAGACCAAATCAATCCATAACACAATTTGGAATTAACAACAAGTCTAGAGACCATCTTCTTACAATCCAAGATCAATCATGGCAAATTTGTACAATCAACCTCTATCCTAGCATAACTATCTATCAATCCAAGGAAACCTAGGAAATCAGCCACACATGGCCAAGGGTACAAAAGAGAAAGAAGGAGAGATGGTCACCAAGAGCTCCATGGAAATCCTCTTCTTGCAAGCTCCTCTCCCCAAGGTTGTGGGCTTCAATCCAAGCTCCTTACTCCAATTTGCACCAGAAGTAGCTAGGGTTGATGTTGGATTAGTGATGGATTGGTGATGAAAGAAGAATGAGAGAAAAGGGTTTGCTATCGAGTGTTGTAATAATAATGAATTGCCTTTTCTAATTTTCGCCGGCTTCACCCTTTATATACTGTGCTGGAAATAGCTAGAATTTTCGGCGAAAATTGTGTAAGATTTTCGCCGAAAATCTCTTTGAAAACACCAGCAACTCTTTCATTTCTTCATGAATTTTGGCGAAAAACTCAGAAAACTTCTTTGAAAACCCAACCTTCGCCTTCTGTTTGCAACGGATATCAGTTTTCGGCGAGAACTTAGGGTTCTCGCCGAAAACTTCTTCAGCTTTGCTGTGCACTTTTCTCGATTTTGCAATGGCCATATCTCCTTCGTCCTAGCTCCGATTGACCTCCTGTTTGATCCTACGTGCTCCTTGTCACCAGTACTTCAATGCCAAATCATGAAAATGCAAATAAAATAACTCTAATAGATACAGATCTGGCCTCAAAGTGGCAACCAGACAACAAGATAGCACTTTGCATAAAACATCAATAAAAGCATATTAATCATAGCAAAATGAGATCAAACATGGGAGATCCTTGGGCTAATCAAAGGCTTAAAATACACTCGATTTGACATGATTATCAACCTCATTTAAGCGACATTTCCTTGCTTAAGACATGGTTTTTAGGGTAGAATAGTAAATATTCAATCAATTACCCTATCTCGTGCCATTTGTGTTACTGATAAAAGCGGGTTTACCAAGGTCGTATTCCTCGGGGTTCTCTCAATGGCCTCTACTCACATTCCTCGTAGACGGTCTATTCATTTGAAAGGAGTTTTGGTTTGAAAAAGACACTAAAAACATTAAAGGAAACTAAAAGGAAGAAAGAAAAACAAAGAGGTGCAAATCAAAGACAAAGGGGCTCTCTTGGTGGGTAGTTTCATCATGCTCAAGATGACTAATTGAACAAACAAGTCAATCAAGATCGAGTTTGCATTCGGATGACCATGCATTTCACTTTTATAGACTCGATGCACTCTCGTAGCACCTAATCCCTATCCCAATACCACTCAACTTAGGCTCTCGCTCTCAAGCTAAGTGAAAAAAAGATGCATTCTAAGTGTTTGATGAAATGCCAAGACACAAGACCTTCTCTTAAGACTCTATGACCACAAGGCTAGGCACAACACTCTCATATCAATGCCCTAACACTAAGAGATTCACCAAAAAGCCTTTTCAAACTCAATTGAATGAAAATCCACATGCACACCAAGTGTTCGATAAAATGCCCAAGAGAGAAATCAAGTGAAAATGGTTGAAATAAGATGATCTAATCTCTTAGAACACACTCACTTCATTCCCTAGACCTACAATCTATGCAACCCAAGCACTCTCATGCATCAAATCACAATGAATGGACCAAATTAAGCAAACATGGCATAAAATGGCATTAAGAACAAGTCTAGGAATCATCCTCATACAACCAAGATCAATCATGGCAAGTTCTATACAATCATCTCTCTATCATAGCACAACTAATCTACCCATCCAAGATGAACCCTAGAAAATCAGCCACACATGGCCAAGGGAGTAAAGAGAAAAGAAGGAAGAATGGTCACCAAGAACACCATGGATGAATCCTTGAGATGATCTTCACTTCTCCACTTGTAAGCACTTCTCCCAAGGTTTGTTGGCTTCAATCCTAGCTCCAATGGCTTCACTTTGCTCCAAAAATGTGTTCTAGGGTTTTAGGGTTCGTGGAAATGTGTTTGGGTTCAAGAGATATGATGATCTCTTTTCTTCAAAATGGCCAAAACAAGAGTATTTATAGTGCAGGGGACAGTGCACGGCGTGCACCCCTGCACGGCGTGCACAGTGCACGGCGTGCACCCCTGCACGGCGTGCACATCTGCACGGTGTGCACCCCTGCACTCTGCAGAAAACCCGATCTTGCAAGGCTCACATCTCCCTCGTCCGGCCTCCAAATGACCTCTCGTTTGCTCCTATGCGCTCCTTGTCATCCGTACTTTGAAGCCAGAACCTGAAAATGCACAGAGCAGCTCCAATAGCCCACGAATTTGGCTCCAAAGTGGCAACCGGACAACAAAATGACACTTTGCACAAAATCTCAAATAAACGCATAAAAGTCATGTCATTTCACGAATAAACACGGGCATATCATAGGTCATTCATAAGCTTAAAATGCACTAATTAAAGTCACATCAATTCCCCTACGACTAAGCTTTGCTTGTCCTCAAGCAAATGAATTAGAAAACATCCAAGTTCACAAATGACAAGTTCGGTCCATTGAGATTCAAGCAATCACAATTTAGCTTAAACTGTTCCACGAACAAACTAAACCTACACATGCAAGAACATCAACCAAACAAGTCTAAACCTCACTAATTTCTGCACACTTCAAGTAGTGGTTGATTGGGACACAGCAAAATTGACCACGACAACACCGACTCTAATCAAAAGGACTTGAAATCGGAACATGGATCGTGAGTCGTGAATGTGGCTATCGACTCGACTTCATCCGCTTCTAGATCCGCAATTTACAACTCTGGCTAGGATCAAGGGCTACATTTGAGACTCTTTTTCTTTCTTTTCTTTTCTTTTTTTTCTTACTGCATACTAGTGCTCGATTCAACACTTCACTTAGGTGTTGAACCTGCCTAGCTCACAGCCTTTGCCCTTTTGCTTAGTGCTCAACCCGACACTTCACTTAGGTGCCGAGCTTGCCTAGCTTTTCTTTTGAGCATTTTTTTTTTCATAATTTAGCCACTTGATCCTTAGCCCCTTAACAACTTCCGTACAAGATTTCGAATTGGATTCCGTCTAGTCTCAAGCCACAATCACGAAAGATCAAAAAGAGAATGAAAAACATGGAAGAGGGGAAGAAATTCTAATTGCCTTCATCATCCTAGACCGGTGTTATCGAGTGGTATAAAAACACGTATCCCACCAATCAACCAACGTACAAGAGTGATAAAATCTCAGTTCTGGCCCAGACTCATTTGATATTAGTGCTAACATGCTGGTTATAGGTTCTAAGTGGAACAATCTAAACATCATTGTGAAGGCTTGAAGTCAATTACACACCGAAAGTCAAGAACCGAACGATTCTACAATAGAGGAATTCGATATTCAATTAAGATCATGCAACACATCAAAACATAGCCTTAGACTTCTACCGACAAATAATCACACCAAATCTCAAACTCCCCTACGACTAACATGAGCATTGTCCTCAATGATCAAGAGAGATAGAGGATAAGGTGGAACGAATATACCGCGCGGTGAAGAAGAGAAGCCGGAGATGGAATCCCGGGTCAAGTAACCTGTTCAGGACGAGGACCTGAATCAGGGTACCTGTAGAAAACAAGGGAGGGCACACCACTCAAACACAACCCATAGTCGACAAGATGAGAGTACGGATGAGATGCGTGATCCAACAACACGACAAGTTCAATGCCAGAAATGAAAAGAGAAAATCAGAAGTCAAACACAACAAAACATGCAGTCATAAACAGAAATAAAAGAAAGGAAAGATCCAAAGTCCTGAGAAGTGGTGAGTGATCCTGCAGCTCTCAGTGGGGTGGTGGTCGTGGGTGCCCAGGCCACTGTGACCAAGGATGGTAGCCGTCAAACGGGGGAGGCGGTGGAAAGACTGCCCAAGTGCTGGAGGGGCCGGACTCAGAGTGGAAGCTCTCCTGGTAGTAGTAGGACTGATGCTGCTGCCAGTACTGAGAATGCTGTATCTGAGTAAGCTGGATACCCTGAAACTGCTGAACCTCATGCACCTGAGCAAGCTGCTGTCCATAGAACTGCTGACTCTCAAAGTCCCTAGCGTTGTACGCCTCAAGGTTCTGAACTCTCCTGCTAAGGTCCTGTATCGCCGCACTGTCTCTCCTCTGTCCCTCACGCATATCCTCCACTACGGTCGTGAGGCGACCCATCCCCGAGATAAGCTCATGAAGTGTAGTAGGGTCGATCTCTTCATCCTCCTCATCACTGTCATCATCTGAGATCCGACAAGTCGGAACCAGAAGGTCTGTGATCTGAGCTGTAGGTAGGACAATCCGCAAGAGAACTGGTCGAGGCTCGACAAATGCTGGAGCAGGACCAAAAGCATCAAGGCACTCATACCCACGCACCAACCTGGTCACAAATCCTCCTCCCAGCAGAACACCGGCAGTGTCATTAGCTTGCATCTGAAGGAGGGCTCCTAGCACTAAATCACCTAGATGCAGCTTGATGCCCCTCTCCAAAAAATAAAAGAGAAACAAATCTCTGACTGAGACTACACCTGGAGAGGAGGATGACTTCCTGTGGGTGATGGAGTGCCGGGAAAAAGTGATGAAGGAGCTTCAGCATAGGCCGATTCACTTCTGTGACCTTGGATGAGCGAGCTGAATAACCTCTAGCCCTCGTGCAATTTCCTTGAAGAATGCACACTTGGCGTCCCCCACAAGAGAAGATATGAGAGCCAACCCAGAGAGCTCGCCACTTTGAACCTCCGCCCACTCATAGAACCCAAGGAGGTATCCAAACTCGTCAATGGAGCACACACGCGCCATCCCGCCGAGCCTAAAGCGCACACAAACCTCACTAGTGGTCTCGTGACACTCCACGGTGAGAGTGCTCAAGAACTCCTTCGTAGGCCACTCATACGCCCTCTCGTCAACCTCCAACAGCGGCCAAATACCGGCTCCATCAGCAAAAGTCTTCAAAGCATCCAACCATCCATCACGACTCTGCAACCCCTCAAAATCAAATCTACCCTGCCTCGCCACGGGCCATCTCGCCATAACCTGATAACGACTGTAAGCCCGATCTCTGGGGTCGAAGTCGAAGATCCTCTGAACCACTGATTCAGGAGGGTCGACGCCACGAGGAGCTGGAGGCGGCGAAGGTGACCGTGGTGGAGGAGCAGAAGACTCCCCAGTCTGTCCCTTCCGCTTCTTGGAAGCTGGTGTCTTGGATCGCTTGGGGCGGAGGATGAAGAAGCTGATTTACCCTTAGGAGGCATCCTGCAAAAGAAGTGCAAACAAAGATTCAACAAGAAGAGCACACTCCTGACACAAATCCTATCGAGGTGCCGAATCATAACACATGATCAAAACTTTGAGCACAATATCAAAATCATCAAGATCAAGCACAACAACCTATGCCAGCAAGAATCAAATCATCGAAATCCACAGTTAAGCAAAGGGCATGCATCATGGATCAAAAACACGAATCAAGAACATATAAGCCTAAGTCCACACAATGTAAGGAGGAATGTACAAAAATAAATTAACGAGTGGTGATTAACCACACCCCTCCTCACACAAAGAATCGAATTCAGCCCCTGAATTCAGAACTCGCAAATCAAACCATAGACCATACTGAAACAGAGCAAGACAAAAGGCATAGACAAAAGCCAACATGATCAACCCCACAGAACTCCATAGCTCAAACACGCCAACACTCAAACACCTGCACATTAACACACACTCCCACTTAAACAAAACAATGCCAAGCCTACCAACATATCACCAACTGCCACCATTTAGTCCATCAAGCAACACTCACACCACTAATGTCCAAGCAACAAAATGGTAGCACCCTCATTAGCAAGCAAACCAACCAATAATGCACAAGCAAATCAACAAAACCCCCTACCAAATCTGCCCATTCAGCAAACAAACCTCACCCAATTAAACAAGGAATCAAGCAAGCATTCAAGCCAAGCCACGAAGCTAAACTCAACAAGCTGCTAATCACATAACTAAGCCACTAACTCCAATTAAACACTCCATTCAACCCCACTTGGCAAGCAAAACAAGCAACTGAACAAATAACACACAACTCAATCACCGCCCCAATTAACCACAATAGGCAAACAACACATGAACACAATTGAAGAAGTCACCAATCGGCCAAATAAACAAATAACCATGCCAGCCACACTAACAATGAAAAAAAAAAAAAAACCTGGTTCGAAATCAACTGAAGAGGCTGGGCAGTGGCGGCTGGGATTGAAAGAGAAGGCGGGCGGGTCGGCGAATAGAAGGTCTGGCGGCGGTCGGCGGTTGGATTTGGGGGCTGGTGGCGGCGGGATTGGGAAGAGAGAGTCGGTGGCGGTCGGCTATTGGAGGAAAAGAAGATGGCGGCGGGTTGCTGGGTCGGCGGGGGATGGCTTGAGGTGGTCGGGTGTGTGGTCGGGCAGATGGGCGGCGGGCAGGAGACCGGCGGCGGCTGGGAAGAGAGAGGCTGGGCGGGTGGTAGTAGGCGGCGGCGTCGGGCGGTCGAGAGGAGTCGGCGGCGGGATTGAGAGATGGCGGCTGTGGTGGCGAAGGAGTGGCGGCGGGCAGTCGGGGTCGGGGCAGGGCCGGGCAGGTGAGCGGTCGGAGCTGGGGGGTGTGGCGGCGGCGGCGTCGGGCGGGTGAGCTGGTCGGCGGCTGGATTGGGAAAGAGAGAGTGAGAGGGTGGGGGTCGGGGGTGAGGAGGGAGAGGGATAAGGGGGGGTGGGTTTAGTTGGGTGGGTTGGCCGGGTCGGGTGAGTGGGTCGGTTGGTTCGGGCGGGTTGGTTTGGTTTGGGGGAGGGGGGGAAAATTTGCACACCTCCTGGACAGCCCGTGCACCCAACCATGCACGTGCACGGCGTGCACCCCTTCAGCTCAAAATCAAATTTTCACTTCGACGAAAAACGACCAAAACATCGCCAAATCAACCCAAAACGGACCCCGAACTTCAGAATTTCAACGCCTACGAGACCACAAAGGACACCACAACAACTCAAGGACCTTGAACACCACAAAAACACACAATCATGCAATCAAATCAAGAAGAAAAGACATGAAAAACACTCGGGTTGCCTCCCGAGAAGCGCTTGTTTAACGTCTTAAGCTCGACGAAGCAAGGAACACTCAAGGCACGACCAAAGACAAGACCTCAACAGCACCTATAGTATCACTAACGACATAATGCTTAAGTCTATGGCCATTCACCTTAAAAGGTTTGATTTGGGATGGAGAGATTACCTCGATGTTGCCATAAGGAAAAACATGAGTTACCGTAAAGGGGCCGGACCAACGAGACCTCAATTTCCCGGGAAAGAGCTTGAGCCGAGAGTTGTATAGGAGGACTTGATCACCAACTTTGAAATCCTTGCCCGGCTTCAAACGGAAATCATGAATGAGCTTCGTCCTCTCCTTGTAAAGCTTTGCATTCTCATATGCATGATGGCGATACTCCTCGAGCTCATGTACCTGAAACTTACGCTCTTCTCCTGCGAGACTCATATCAAGGTTTAGAAATTTCAATGCCCAATAAGCTCGGTGCTCGAGCTCTACCGGCAAATGGCATGCTTTGCCATAGACCATCCTATAGGGAGTAGTGCCTATAGGGGTCTTGTAGGCCGTGCGGTAGGCCCATAGAGCGTCATCAAGCTTCTTCGACCAATCTTTCCGTGATTGGTCGACCGTCTTCTCTAAGATTCTCTTAAGTTCCCTATTGGTCACCTCGGCTTGGCCACTAGTTTGAGGGTGATACGAGGTGGACATCCGATGAGTGACGCCGAACCGGTGGCATACTCTATCGAATTGCCCTTGAAAATGAGTACCTCGATCACTAATGATAGCACGAGGGGTACCAAAACGAGTGAACAACTTAACAAGAAACTTCCCTATGACTCGGGCAACTTCCCTACGATTCGAGCATCATTGGTAGGCAAAGCTTGTGCCTCCGCCCATTTAGACACGTAATCTACCGCAACTAATATGTACTTGTTACCATGCGAAGTAGGAAACGGTCCCATGAAATCAATACCCCATATATCAAATATTTCTACCACTAACGAGACATTTTGAGGCATTTCGTTACGGGAAGAGATGTTACCTGAACGTTGACACGCATCGCAAGACTTGACAAAGTCTTGACAATCTCGAAAGATCGAAGGCCAAAAGAATCCGGACTCAAGTACCTTGCGAGCCGTGCGATTTGCTCCATGATGTCCACCCGTAGGACCGGAGTGGCAATGTCGCATGATGTCCTTAGATTCTCCATAAGTGACACATCTTCTAATCATACCATCCGAGCCAACTCGAAATACAAAAGGATCATCCCAATAGTAATGTTTCAAATCCGCAAAGAACTTCCTTTTGGCTTGAGTGGAGAGGCCCTCCTTCAAGTCTCCACTAGCAAGATAGTTAGCCAAATCCGCGAACCAAGGTTCCTTGAACTCTAAAGTTGTTATAGCGAATAATAGCTCATCGGGGAAGTTGTCATTGATCTCTTCACTACCATTGTGTACCATTTCCGCCTCTTCCAAGCGAGACAAGTGGTCGGCGGCTACATTCTTGGACCCCTTCTTATCTCGAATCTCAATATCAAACTCTTGCAATAGAAGGACCCATCGGATCAACCTTGGTTTAGCATCGGTCTTAGATAGAAGGTACCTCAAAGCTTGGTGGTCCGTGAAGACAATAGTGTGAGAAAGTACCAAGTAGGACCTAAACTTATCAAAAGCAAACACTATGGCCAAGAGCTCCTTCTCCGTAGTTGTGTAGTTCCTTTGAGCATCATTGAGAGTCTTACTTGCATAGTAAATTGGATGGAATCTCTTGTCGATTCGTTGGCCTAGAACCGCTCCAATGGCGTAATCGCTAGCATCACACATCAACTCAAATGACTTTGACCAATCCGGAGCAATGAGTATAGGGGCATTCGTGAGCTTACCCTTGAGGAGTTCAAAAGCTTGCAAGCACTCTTCATCAAAACGAAATTCCACATCCTTCTCAAGAAGCCGAGTCATAGGAGTAGTTATTTTTGAGAAGTCTTTGATGAAGCGCCTATAGAAACCGGCATGCCCCAAGAAGCTTCTCACGGCTTTCACGGATGAGGGTGGAGGAAGTTGAGAGATGGTCTCCAAATTTGCCTTGTCAACCTCAATGCCCTTTTTAGAGATCTTTTGACCAAGAACAATCCCCTCATTGACCATGAAATGACACTTCTCCCAACTTAATGCAAGATTGGTCTCTTCACACCGACGCAAGACCTTCTCAAGGTTCCTCAAGCATAGGTCGAATGAATCCCCAAAAACCGAGAAGTCGTCCATGAACACTTCCATGATATCTTCCACAAAATCATCGAAAATGGCAAGCATACACCGTTGGAAGGTGGCGGGAGCATTGCACAACCCAAAGGGGATCCGTCGATAAGCAAAAGTACCGAAGGGGCATGTGAATGTGGTCTTCTCGATGTCCTCCGAGGCGATCGGGATTTGGAAGTACTCGGACATACCATCCAAGAAACAATAGTACTCGTGACCGGAAAGACGCTCGAGCATTTGATCCATGAAAGGTAGAGGAAAGTGATCCTTCCTAGTGGCATCATTGAGTCGACGATAATCTATGCAAACACGCCACCCGGTGATCGTCCTTGTCGGGATAAGCTCATCCTTGTCATTAGCTACCACCGTGATCCCTCCTGTCTTGGGAACAACTTGCACGGGGCTAACCCAAGGGCTGTCCGAGATAGGAAAGATAATACCCGCATCCATAAGCTTAATAACTTCTTTCTTCACAACCTCCTTCATGTTAGGATTTAGCCTTCTTTGTGGTTGCACAACCGGCTTGAAATCTTCCTCCATAAGGATCCGATGTGAGCAAAATGTGGGACTTATACCTCGAATATCCGAGATGCTCCACGCAATAGCTCTCATGTACTTCTTGAGGAGCTCCACTAGACGGTCCTTTTGCTCGGGTAGAAGCTCAGAATTGATGATGACCGGTAGCTTAGAATCTGGCATGAGAAAAGCATACTCCAAATGTGCGGGAAGAGGCTTGAGCTCAAGAGTAGGTGGTTCTTCATAGGAGGTTTTTACCCTTTCCACCTTCGGGAGAGCAACAAAAACCGTTTCACCCTCTAGCTTGTCTCTCCCTTCATCAAGGTAAGCCACTTGAGCTTTTAACTCCGGGGTGCCTAAATGTTCCTGCACATCCGTTCTAAGGCAAACATCCAAAGAATCTCGACACACAAAGTTAGAAATACTACACACACTAGCCGAAGCAATAGTATCACACGAGTACTCTAAATCATCTTGTGCGTGAGCAAACTTCATGCCATCGGCTATGCAAAATGTGACACTCTCTTGTCCTACTCTCAATGTCAATTTTCCGTCATGCACATCAATCAAAGCACGAGAAGTAGCTAGGAATGGTCTACCAAATATCAATGAGACATCAACATCATCGGTATCAATGACCGCAAAATCAACTAGGAAGACAAAAGGGCCTACTTTGACTAGCACATCATCAACAATTCCCCTAGGACTCTTGGTCGACTTGTCCGCAAGTTGAATGTACATACGAGTAGGACGAAGATTAGACAACCCTAGCTTCTCAAATATGCAATAAGGCATGACATTGATACTAGCACCTAGATCCGCAAGACCATTAGCAAGAGAAATATTACCAATAGCACAAGGGATAGTAAAGGTACCCGGATCCTTGAGCTTTTTGGGTGGACTTTTGAAGAGAACGGCGGAGCATTCCTCATTAAGGTGGACTAGAGATGTCTCCGGTAGCTTTCTCTTGTTGGTGTAGAGTTCCTTCATGAACTTAGCATATTGGGGCATCATAGTCATTGCTTCGGGAAACGGAAGAGAGAATTGCATTTGACTAATCCGCTCCACAAACTTCTTGAAAACCTTCTCAAGGCCATCCTTCTTCAATCGAGATGGGTATGGAGGCTTGGGCTTGTATGGAGATACAACCGGTGCGGGAGGAGAGACCGGTGGTGTACTCGATGTAGCCTTACTAGGTTCCTTTGCAACCTTAGTGTTCACATTACCCGTAGGAGGTTTGACTTCAACCTCAACTTCATCCGAAGGAGGATCATTAATATCATCATCATCAACCATTAGATTAGGATCTTGTACCTTTGTAGAGTCAATTGGAGTAGAGGTTGTATCTTGCAAGGGTCTTCCACTTCTCAAGGTCACTACCTTGCAATGCTCCGGACCTTTGGGGTTGATCTCGGTATTGGAAGGTAAAGTGCCCGAGGGTCGCTCCGAGAGTACCTTAGAAATATGTCCTAATTGGTTCTCCAAATTGGCAATTGAAGCTTGTTGATTCTTCATGAGTTGGATCATTGCCGCATTGGTGTCTTCTTGAGAGATCGAAGAACCACCCTCCTTATTTTGAGGAGGCTTGTTGAACCCGGGTGGTCCTTCACCTCTAAGGTTGTACATTCCCGGTGGGGTAGGACCTTGGAAACCTTGACTTGGATGTCCACTTTGATTCCATTGATTTCCCCCTTGGTGCCCTTGACCTTGGGGTCCTCCTTGATTCCCTTGGCTACCTTGGTTTAGGTTACTTCCTTGAGACCATTGGTTGCCTTGATAACCCCTATAACCTTGATAACTTCCTTGATTTCCTTGGTTGTAGCCCTTGCTATAACCACTACCTTGACTCCCTTGGCCTTGGTAACGTTGGTTAGACTTGTTGTACCAAGGTCGGTTATAGTTACCTTGATAGTTACCTTGGGGGCTGAAATTACCGTGGAAACCTTGACCTTGTGCGAAGCTTACCTCCTCAAGGTCGCCTTGGCCAAGTTCAGGAGTGGCGGAAGGACAAGCACTAACATCGTGATCTTGACCCCCACAACCCTCACAACAATATATAGAAGCCACTGGAGGGTTACCCACATGAGATGATTGAACCTTGGAGGGATGCTTAGGCATGCTTAGGTTACTTACTTGTGAAGCCATGGCGTCGATCTTAGACATAAGGAGAGCGATCATTGGATCATCTTCATCTCGATGTCCCGGTAACTTATGCTTCTTCCCATAGGTGGATGAATCCTTTGGTGCATCAACACTTACGGACCGAGAGTCATAGTGCGTGTCACTTCCATACTTAGACTTAGGAGGTTGTTGTCGAGACCAACTCCTTGTCTTGTTGGCCATCTCCGCGAAGAGTTCTAGAGCATCTTCGGGAGTGAGCATCCTTAAGTCACCTCCGGCGGCTTGGTTGATCATCCTTGTATTCTCAAAATCAAGGGACCTCGCAAAGATGTCCGCCAAGCTCCATTCGGCGAAGTTGTGATGAGGACAAGACCGAAGAATGGCTTGGAACCTATTCCAAGTCTCATGGAAGAGCTCTCCCTTGTGTTGTATGAAGTGGTTGATGCGGTCTCGGATTGCATCCGTCATATAGGGGGGAAAGAATTCTTCAAGGAAAGCTTCGGCTAGGCCCTCCCATGTAGTGAATGTTCTACTAGGTTAGTTCTCCAACCAAGACTTGGCTCGACCTTTGAGTGAGAAGGGGAAGAGTCGGAGTCGTATGCAATCCGGGTGAACTTGATCATTCTTAACCGTGTCACAAATCTCCAAGAAGTCCTTGAGATGCCTAGATGGACATTCACCATCAATGCCATTGAACACCACTCCATTTTGAACCATTTGGATCATATTAGGCTTGAGCTCAAAGTTCCTAGCATTGACGGGTCTTCGAACAATGCTAGAGGCTGCCCCTTCAAGAGTAGGACGAGCATAATCCGCCAAGGTACGTCTTGCACCCCTTTGTGAGTGATCATCATCATTAGTGTGGTGTGAATGTACCGATTGGTCATCGTCATCCCCGTGTTGAGACATAGTGTGGTGTGAGATGCGATCAACTTCTTCTTCTTCAACTATAGGAGGTGAGGAAGTGGTAGGTGACTTGAGCACTTGTTCTAGTCCTTGGATTCGTGCTTGAAGACGAGTTGAACGCCTCATGCACTAACCCAAAATCTCCTACAAACAAGCACAACAAACACACCCGAGTAATACGATAATGCGGAATAACAAAACCAAACAACAAGTAAAAGGAAGCAAAAACTAAATTGGAAGGAAGTGAATAGATCGGTCCACTACTAAGTGCTTTCAAAGGATTGAGAACATCCCCGGCAACGGCGCCAAAAACTTGATAAAAGCGGGTTTACCAAGGTCGTATTCCTCGGGGTTCTCTCAATGGCCTCTACTCACATTCCTCGTAGACGGTCTATTCATTTGAAAGGAGTTTTGGTTTGAAAAAGACACTAAAAACATTAAAGGAAACTAAAAGGAAGAAAGAAAAACAAAGAGGTGCAAATCAAAGACAAAGGGGCTCTCTTGGTGGGTTTCATCATGCTCAAGATGACTAATTGAACAAACAAGTCAATCAAGATCGAGTTTGCATTCGGATGACCATGCATTTCACTTTTATAGACTCGATGCACTCTCGTAGCACCTAATCCCTATCCCAATACCACTCAACTTAGGCTCTCGCTCTCAAGCTAAGTGAAAAAAAGATGCATTCTAAGTGTTTGATGAAATGCCAAGACACAAGACCTTCTCTTAAGACTCTATGACCACAAGGCTAGGCACAACACTCTCATATCAATGCCCTAACACTAAGAGATTCACCAAAAAGCCTTTTCAAACTCAATTGAATGAAAATCCACATGCACACCAAGTGTTCGATAAAATGCCCAAGAGAGAAATCAAGTGAAAATGGTTGAAATAAGATGATCTAATCTCTTAGAACACACTCACTTCATTCCCTAGACCTACAATCTATGCAACCCAAGCACTCTCATGCATCAAATCACAATGAATGGACCAAATTAAGCAAACATGGCATAAAATGGCATTAAGAACAAGTCTAGGAATCATCCTCATACAACCAAGATCAATCATGGCAAGTTCTATACAATCATCTCTCTATCATAGCACAACTAATCTACCCATCCAAGATGAACCCTAGAAAATCAGCCACACATGGCCAAGGGAGTAAAGAGAAAAGAAGGAAGAATGGTCACCAAGAACACCATGGATGAATCCTTGAGATGATCTTCACTTCTCCACTTGTAAGCACTTCTCCCAAGAGCAGGTTATTTGCTAAACCTGCTCTACTGCAGCATTCATCAAATTGGCGTCGTTGCCGGGGACTTCTTTTGATTGTTCGAAAGAAGAACTGACATTTTATTCTTCTATTTTCCATCTTTCATCTTTCCATCCACTTCGATTTTACACTGGTTTTTGATTGTTTCTGTTATTTGTAGGTTGCTCACATGTGCATGCATCGCCGCCCTTGGACTCGCTCTCAAACCGACAAGGCTAAGAGTATAGAGAGACCAGGCAGTTCTGCTCCACCTCGACAATCAAAGATTCCAAGGAGAGGCAGAACCAATCCACCTCCATCCGTCACTCTGATCAAGATCGAGGAACTGAAGGGGAGTTCTTGACCGTCATCTTCTTCCGTTTCATACACCGAGTCACTTTCACCTCCTCCATCTCCTACCATGGATTATCAGTTACCACCACCACCACCACCAGGCGGAAATCCACCACCACCACCTGCACAGAAGAGTCTAGCTGACTACAATAAGCCGAGCGCGACTAGAGTTCGATCTGCCATTGCCGTGCCACGCGTTGAAGGAGATCCTGACTATGATATCAAGATTCCATTCTTGACTATGATCTCTAGGGATCCACAGTTTGAAGGCAGGCCACTAGACAATCCGTGCACACATCTGGCAGATTTCCTTGATCTCTGCAACACTTTTAAGAACGGAAACCTCGACAAGAACACTCTTTGCTTGAGAGCTTTCCCGTTCTCTCTGGAAGGTGCAGCTAATAGGTGGCTTACTGGAAAACCACCTGGATATTACACTGATTGGGATACTCTGGCTCAGGACTTCGTCGAAGAGTACTTCCCTCCTACCAGAACAACAGCCATCAAGGACAGCATCGCCAGATTCTCCCAGAAAGAAGGAGAAAGCTTGTACGATACTTGGAATCGATTCCAAGAACTTCTCTACAACTGTCCTCATCACGGATTCGAGCAGAGGCAGTTAGCTGAAATCTTTGCTCGAGGTCTTCGAGAAGAATCTGCCAAGTGGGTCAATTCTCTAGCTGAAGGGGATTGTACTACACTCACACCTGAAGCTGCTCTTCTTCACTTTGCAAACTGTGCTTCCAAGTCGAGGAACTGGGAACAACAATCTGAAGGATCAAGGAGCAAGCTCGATCTCGAAGCTACTATCAAGGCAGAAGTAGAGAAGCATCTGAAGAAGTCTACCGCACCAATGAAGCCACCAGCAGCTTCTGTTTATGTTGCTGATTACGAATGGTGTGGAGCTTGTGCACATAATGGAGGCTGATGCCAGAATTTTGGTAAGACAAAAGTCTGGTCCGCCGAAGAAGTCAATTTTGTTCAATAAGGCTTCAACAACAATCAGAACGGTTATGTTGGCTACCGGAACTTCAGGCAGCAAGGGAACTATCAAGACAGACCTCCCTACAATGCTGGTGCCAACCATAACCAGAACCAGAATAACCGCCCAGCTGGTCCAGCTCAGGATCAGAAGCCTAACCACCCGCCGGGAGGTGTCTATCAGCCGCCACACCGTAATCCGGGTAATTATGGAACTGCTCTTGGCAATCGCCAGAATCAATATTTGAATAACACCTATACAGGTCAGCAGCACCAGAAGGAGAACAACGTCAGTGACCTGGACAAGAAGCTTAGTCAGATCATCACCAGACTTGATGATCATGACAGTCAGTTCAAAGCTCAAGCTCTTCTCAATCAAGAACATATCGCATCCGGTCAAAGAATTGAGCAAGTTGTGAACCACATCTCGAGCATGCTAGCATCAGGTCGACCATTTGGCCAACTCCCAAGCCAGACAGAGCCGAATCCGAGAAAGGAGCAAGCCAAGATGGTAACTGTTCAAAAGTTTACAAGCTTATCTGCTGATGCTTCTTCTGTTTTACGCAGGATCACTGAAACTCTGGAGAAGAAGGAAGCACAGAAAGTGGCGCCTAAGGAGTATGATCCTCCTCTTGCACCGTACTATGTGAAGCCTCCTTTTCCAAGAGCATTGCTGCCGAATGGAAGGATCGAGACTGGCATGAAGGGGAATAAAGAAGGATATCCTGATGCTCGTAGCAAGAAACCTTCCTCTCCATATCCAGCTAAGTGTTCTGATCCTGGCTCTTTCACTCTACCTCTTGTCATTAATGATGTTGAGATAGAACGTTGTTTGGTTGATCCTGGCGTGTCTGTTAATGTTATGCCTATGAGCTTATTTGAAAAATTGAACCTAGGAGAACTTGAACCAACTAGTATGCAGCTTGTCTTTGCTGATAGATCACTTAAAACCCCTAGGGAGAGATAAAAGACGTTGTTACTAAATGTGGTCCTTTCACTTTCCTACCTAACTTCGTGATCATAGATACTAGTGAAGAGGATTCTACCATTCTTATAGGTCGACCTTTCATGGCAACATCTGGAATGCAAATTAACGTTCCAAATGGTTCTTTGACTTTGAGGGTTGGTAAAGACACGATAACGTTCCGTCTTAAGGACGGTATGAAATATGCTCCTAAGAATGAAGAATCTCACTGTCTAGCTGTTGAAACTGTGGAGTTGACTCCGGTCAACTCTGCTACTAATGTCTCTCCCAGTGTTTCTGGATCAGTTGTTGTTGCAAATGTTGAACAGGTTATGAAGCAGAAGCCAAAATCTGCTGTTCAGAAGCCGCCAAAGAAGAAGGAACTGAAAGCCTCTTCTTCACCACCAAGCAAGAAACCTAGCAAGCCTCGGGGGAAGAACAAGAAGACAAAGACTCAAATGGTCTGAAGACTCAAATGGTCTGGAGACCAGTTATCCGAATCAGCTGCACCGCCAATTCGTTCTGAGATACCGGCGCCGGAACAAGTATTGAAGGAGAAGCCAAAAGCATCTCCTAAGGAAATACCTACGATCACCGATCCTGGTGATACAAAGCCAGATGGTAAAGAGAAGATGAAGTCAATCATTCTCATCCCTTCCACCGTCTTCCTCGTAGAAGATGATCCCTTGACAAAGCTCTTTGGTTCGTTCAAGATCACTGAGCACCTTCCCGACGGACGTACCAAGCTCATACACGCTAACGGGAAGAAATTTATGCTTAACGGAGATACCCCGAAGCTCTACTTCATGAACTCCGATGCTAGCATTAAGGAGAACCTGAGTTGGGATGTCTCCTAATACCGTCTAGGTATCGTCCAGCTCAAGGACGTTAATAAAAGAGCGCTTCGTGGGAGGCAACCCACAGCTGGAGTCAGTTTTTCATTTGTGTCAACTTTAGTGTTTTAGAGTCGGTTCGGGGGAGCCAAAAGTGTCAGTTTGTTTGATTTCTTTTTTTTCGTGTGTAGTCTGTGTGTCGTAGTGTCAATCGCAAGTTGTTTGAGGTTGTTATGATTTTTGTGGATTTAACTGTGATTTTCTGAAGTTTGCCTGGTTTGTGAAAATATTTTCAATCGTGCAGGTCAAAATTTTCGGCGAAAATATACCCTGTTTTCGGCGAAAACTCCCTTTAAAATCTCACTGAGTTTTCCAGACGTTTTCAACAAAAATTTTTGGCGAAAATTCAATACACTTTTCGGCGAAAATCCTTTTGAAAAACCGGCAGTACTTTTAACTAACATTTTTGGCGAAAACTTGCACCTGTTTTCACCGAAAATATGAGTGAAAATCAACCAATTTTTCATTTTAAAATCCGGTCACTTCTTCCCTCTCTCCTCACTTCTTATTTTCGAAAAAAAATTGCAAAACCTCCCTTGTTTCCAAAACCAAACCGCCGCCGCCCTTTCTTTCGTCACCGCCGACCAAACCCGCCGCCGTAGCCGACCGCCGCCGCCCTACTCCCCTTCCTTTTCCAAACATTTTGAGACGTAGATCATCTGAATTAGAGCTCTACAGCTCCCGTTCAGCCAAACCCTAAAATTTTTGGTTTTTCTCTCGATTTCTCTTTCTCTGTTCGCTTTCAGCATCCATGGCCTCAAGGTAAGTTGTAGAACTTTTCATTACGAATCTTTTGACATATTGAATGCTGAATGTCATCAGGGTTGACTTTTCGGTTTGTCTCAATTTGCGTGCCGACTGATTTCGTGTGAACTAGGTTAGCTGAATGGTTTGGACTGATCTAGCATGATTAGGGAGTATTGTGCTTAATTTCCATATCGTTTGATCATGTGTTGCTTTGCATAAGACCTATTCTTTGTGGTGTTGACTTTTGAGAATTGTCGGTTTGACCATGAATTGTTTATGAGCATTTGGCTGCCTTATGTGCTCATTTACGTTCATATTTTTGTGCTTGCCATCTGAGATCATATTATACCGCCATTTCCTGCCTTGTGATAGTCTTGCCATGATTAGGGTTCAATGTTCTATTATGTTGACTCTTTGAATGTCGGTTTGACTTCTGAACTCTGATTGTGATAATTTCATTCTGGCTGTTCCTAAGCATGTATTTTAATTGTTTGTGATTACCGGTTAATCTGCTTTGCTTACCCCCACTCGGTTTTCCTCATTTCTTTGTGAAATTGAGTTTTTCTACTAAGTGTGGGGTAGGGTTTTAGTTTGACTAATCTGGTTTGTTTTCTTGCTTAGGAACGTAACTCATGAGCGCAGGACCAAACAGAGACTTGACACCGCCTCCATCTCCCGTCACACCTGCCGTCCAGGGCCCTCCCCCAGCTTTCCCTGGCCGTGTTGGGTACCACCACACCGTTGCTCGCCTACCCCCGTACTACTTCGAGTGCAACCAGTGTCTCGAGAATATCCCTAGAGCTGCTGTTCGCCCCCTTTCCATGGATTCGCTCTTCGATCACGATGAGGATTGGCACCGGAACGTGCTCGATGCACTGACGCATGCTGGCTTGCTGGAGCTGACCACGCTAGCCGCCGACATCCTAGATGTCGCCTTTCAGGAGTTTTGGGCGACGTTCGATCTAGACGAGCACAAGAGGAGGTAACACAAGGAGGTCGTCACCTTCTATCTGGGCGGGGTGCACATGAAACTCACATATGATGAGTTTGCAGCTCTTCTCGGGATTCCCCACGAGCACTACGATGGTCATCACCTCAGCTGGGAGAACGACGATGACGACGGAGAGGAGTACCATGCACTCTGGAGCCACATGACTGGAGTGCCCGTCGATCGTCTTACGAAGCATAATTTAGTTAAGTCTCTCTCTCACCCTCTCTATAAATTTATTCACATGGTTTGGCATCGTTCTCTTTTGTATGCTCCAGAGAAGGAGCGCCACCATATCAGCCGAGAGGAGCTTCTTCTTCATCGCGCCATCCGGGAGAGATATCCTCTTCACCCCGGATGGGTGCTTGCCCGACTACTCCGCAAGAAGACTCAAAGGTCGAAGCCACCTCGCTCACTCCTGGGAGGCAACATTGTAGGCCGACTCATCATCTCCTTCGGCCTCAGCCAAGAATATGGCCCGAACATCCCACGCCACAGAGTACGCACCGTTGGAGGCGATTTGGCGGTCGAATACAACCTCGAGCTGGACCTCAGCCCCAAGGTAGCAGCAGATCCTCCTCTTCAAGCCGAGGATGAGTCGGAGGAAGAAGATGATTCTGAGGAGCCTCAGCCTCAGTATGACCCAGAATTTCATGATCCTATACCCTTGCCACATCATCAGGCAGGGTATGCACACCAGTCGCCGCCGCTCAATCCAGATCCATATCAGGCGCCTCACTCGCAGCACCACCCGCACCCCGCGGATGTTGGAGAGCTATATGAGCGACTGCAGGAGTGGCGCATCACCGAAAACGCCACTCAAGAGGCGAAATGGACTATTATACAGCAACATATGCACCGCTCCAACGAGCGGTATGAGGCACAGCTGGCGTGGCAACGTCAGCTCGGCGATTTCCTCCAATTTCCACCTCCCGACACGCCTGGCGAGCAGTGATCGGGTTGT